>CM065918.1:24293335-24893335 GCA_033439105.1 Magallana nippona | reverse complement strand
GCTCCGTTGGCGCGCTCAAGTAATGCACATAATCGCAGTAAAGGTAGCAGGGGACAGGTTTTTTTATATTCAATTCTCTGTAGCCAGTTGATGTTTGTCTTCGGAATTATGTAACTAGAATTTCCTCAGTTCCCATTCAGCACAAATACCTTTAATTCACTCGAGCTCCTTATAAGGCAAATCACCAATTTCTTATAAAAAACTACTAGTCAGAACCTGTAATATTTTCCACATATTGGTTTTTCTGAGGTTATGACCCTTTCATATTTCGCCCAATTTTCATGATTTTTCAGCTTTATAGACCTCCCCCAGCTTAATTCCTGCAGAGCTTTGACATTCCGTACCGTGTGCATGCTGCATCATCACATGTCAGAAAAGTAACAATGTGTAGTTGACTATGTCCCATTCACCTACTTTTTGCGTTATTTTACTTTGCAATTTCACTGTGCAAAGTCAACACAACAGTAATAGCCGAAAGTTTCGCATTTTACTTCTGATTCCCATGTATCTGACATTAGGGCCCTACATATTGCATACCAATTTCAACAAGAGACATTCCTCTAACTAATAATAATCATTAATATTCATTTCATGAATTTTAGCAACACTCATGACCCTTCAAGTATAGCAACTCTCAATTTTACAAAAATATTGACAGGTTCTTTATCAGAAACTGTCCCTTGCTACCAAAGACGCAGTGATATGTCGATGCGCTGTTGCTGCGATCATCGCGCTCTCTTGACGTTTCTTCTGCGGTGATAAGCGTTGATACCGCGCCTCCAAGGTGTTTCTAGTGCGTTGTCAGCCAGACCACGAAAACTTAAACAATGGCTGTTGTTCAATAGCAAGCGATAAGTATTCTCAAACTTGATGTGGATGTCTATTAAAAAGTAGCTTTTGCGAACATTCCAGGACCCATTAGAGGAATTAAATGGAATTCATGCCATTTTGTTCTGAGGTTACTAAATTGTAACCCTTCTATATTTTCTAACAACTAATAACGGTTTTTTTTTTTGGTAAACCAGTTTACTCAGATTTTTTTTCCACAAATTATTTAGACATTAGGTACATTTCAATTACAATATACCTTTTTTTTTATTAAAACAAACAAAAATAATGTTTTTATCATTTATTTACTAATTATAAAGTTCAAAAATTCTTGTTTTGTTTCCCGTACAATTGTACAAATTAAATTTTACATAACAATAAGTAAAGAACGTCTTGTGCACGCAGTCAGCGCGCAGAGCACGTCGTGGACGCGAGATAAAAACTCTAAGAACGTCATGAGCGCGTTGTGGATACTCAGAGAGAGAGAGAGAGAGAGAGAGAGAGAGAGAGAGAGAGAGAGCAGTCAATCGCCAAATAGAACTCTGTGGAAACGCATTTACACGCCGCGGGAGCTCCGTAGAAACGCATCGGTCGCCGTCAGTACGCCGTGACATCTTTACTTGTAAACATTTCAAATAAATTGTACAGTTTTGTTTTAATTTTTCCTGCGATCCTACGGCGATTCCAGGAATTTTACAACGCCTTAAATACACTGTGGGACTTGGTGTGACAGGGCTTTAGTGTGTGTGGTTTCAAGATATTTCCGAAAATAAGAAGGGGTTGGGACAGTATTTGGTTATAGCTGCACGAGTGCCTAAAGAGATAACGCATGAGATTAATAAAATTTTTGAATATTTTGTCTGTTTAGAATTTTTTTCTACAAATGAGAAATGCATATTTGACCTTAACACTACAGCTAAAAAAAATTAAAATTTCCCTATCATTAGTTAGTTATTTTGTGTATCTTAATACAAAAAAAAAATCAATTATCAGTTAAACGAAAGTCCTAAGGACCAAAACGCTCATCAACATTCTTTATCGATATCATGTATGATCATCCATTATTTTTAAATTTTCGTATAAAATTCCACAATGCGGGTTGGGAAGATGTGGAACACAATATTAAGCCAAACAAGATGTAATTATAATCGGGGCGATTATAAAGTCTCCGAAACGAACGAGGCCATTATTGGAAATAGGGATGACCCACATGGGTCTAACTTTACAGACAAAAAGATTTAATACTTGATTATTCCTATTTCTGAAATCTCATGATGTTCCCCAGGGGTCATTTACTGTATATCAGGTAAACCGACATGACCCAAGGAACAAGAATATATATGGTTTAGCCTTTAGGGGTGGGGATCTCAACTGTTTTGAAGATATTTGGGTACTTACTGTTCGAGGGGGTCAGGACCACCCCCGGGGCCCATGACCTACATGTACATACCATTTGATGCCCCTTCACACAAGGAACAAGAATATATATGGATTAGGGGTGGGGATCTCAACCGTTTTCATGATATTTCGGCACTTCCTGTTTGAGGGGGGGGGGGTCAGGACCACCCCCTGGGCCTTCAATCTACATACCATTTGATGACCCTTGACACAAGGATCAAGAATATATATGGTTTAGGGGTCAGGATCCTAACTATTTTTGAGATATATGGTCATTTCCAATTCCTGGGGTTGGGGACGACCCCAGGGGTAAGATCTAATAAACCCCATATATTGCCTATAACAGTCAATATATGATTCTGAAAAGCCTATTTTATTATCTCTGTCCGTTTTCAAGTTATAACCATTTACAATAGAGTCTACGATTTTTCCCACAGGGTTCAATGTTAGACCCGACACCCATTTGACCCCCCCCCCCCAAAAAAAAGTGGTTGGCCAACCCCAATAAAAAAATCAAACCAGGGTGCACAACAAGGTATGCATGCCTATCATATCCTAGAGTTTTGTACAATTGTGTTCAGCCATCTCTGAGAAACGCACCGGACAAGTACAGAGCGAGAAAGAAGAAGAACCGTATAAAAACAATGTCTGCAAACTTCGTTTGGGAGACCTAAAAATCTTTTTTAATATATTTGGCCTTGTGATTCTAAGAAAGTATAAATATGAAGAGTTTTAGACGGAAAGACGACGTACAACTGAAGAATCCTCGCTTTAAGTGAGCTCAACCGAGTCCTTTTATATTTTGCTTGCTGGCAAAAACTTACGTTTATAGATCTTGGTTTGCACTAAACATAGGCTCATAAGATTAAACTTTTTATTTATTAGATAATGGAAGATCGATGTGATTTAGAAATCTTTTGCCGACCATAAAAGGACTACATTAATAGGGAAACCACAAATGAATGAAAATTAATTTCAAAAAATGTGCCGCCAGTTATTATTGATTTTGCTTGTTTCGATCTGTAACAAATTAACTTATATGGAAATCCTATTTTGTTCTGCACGCGGGATTCTCATAGATTTCCTTGAAAATAGAAAACCCAGACGAGTATATGTGTTTATTTCTCTACAATTAAGTTTCTGAGCTTGCGTTAACCCAAAGTATCTACAACAGCTCAGTATGTTAGAAATGTAATTATAGCCGTATAGGAAAGGTAACTTAATGGACATATCGCATGTTTCTGAAGTATGGGGCATTTTACATTTGTTGCCTTCCTTGTGTATATATTAATTTCTTCTAACAGTTTTTTTGCTGTAAAAAAGCGGTAATTAGCCATAATACCAATTTAATTCTTAGCCCCGGTCGTATAAAAACTAGAAAATAATTAATAATTAAGAAAGGGTGTCACGTGGTACGGTGACGTCACATCCGACTTCTTCGAACAGCTGATTGTAAACAAATGTAGGATTAGCCATATCTTCTATAAATCTTTGACATTTATTCACCATGTACGAAGTTTTTTTTCGATGTTGACTAAATTAGAAGAATCTAATTATTCGGTCATACATGTTTGAGCCATCAATGCAGATAAAAAACGATGTTATATAACCGAATAAGTGACGATGAAGTCGACAATAACTATCAAATTCATCGACGCGTCTAAACAATGTAAAAACAACTTGATAAGGATTATAGCTTTAAAAAAATCGGTAACACATGTTTTATTTTATTAAAATCTACAATAATAGTATTTTTGGCGATCTTCAGTCTTTGTGGTGCACAAGAAATTTGTTTTTTCGACCGTACTATTCACATCTTTCTACGGTTCTTTATTTCATATTACACTGTATGAATATATATAGCAGGGACTTGTTAAGGAAGAAAACTGTGTTTCTTCTGCAAGATCCCATCTCCGGTTTTAATCTGTTTACGTATACACGTTTATCAAAAAAACTCTATTTCTCGAGTAAACATTCAATATTGACAACTCCTTGACTTCTCCCGCAACAATAAAACTTACAGAAATCTCATATACCGTACTTATGTTTTCTGCAGAGGTGAGCTTTGGATGAATAACCCACTTATACAAAACCGACGCATACATGTATGTATAGTTGAATGATATCCATGAGAAAACAGCTAAAAAAGCGAGGCGGTATCCAAAATGGCGTCCTCTCTTGTTATTTTCCTTCGATGAACTTGCGCATAATATTCTATTTTTCTCTTTGAAAAATAAAATGCGACTTGTTTATAAAACAGAAATTACAAATATATACCATATATTTAATAATATATGTATTGATAGTTTATTTATATATCCTCTCGTCGACAGATATTTGTCCCAAGACTTCCGCACACTTTCGTAAGGGAAACTAAGAAAACAACAGTCCAAATCCCCATTTTTGACGGCTAGAATAGCCCTAGGAGACATGAAACACCACCATGTCCCGTTATCGGCAATTTCATAGGTGATAATTAGTTTAATTGTCGTTTAAATCTCTTCCAATTAAAAAGATGGCTAACGGCACCTTCTCGCTTGAGGTCGTATATGAATGGCGGTTAGACCGAAAGAGAAAATATGCATATCACGGCATTTGAATTTCATCGCTTTCAAACTATTGAATTAGCCAGATTATCTTGTGTAAAAGATAATAAACTTCATTTTTAATGAGTATAGAATGATTTTTTTTCAAAAAATTCCGAAAATTGAAAAGCATGCGATATGTCCTTTAAGATACACAGGTACTGGGTGGTATAGAAAACAGTAAGATATGCTGGCCCTGGTTGAACAAAAGATGACATCACTTAAATGTTTAGAAATTTGCAAAAGACATCTACTGGTGTTACATGTCTAATTTTTAATGTACACATAACTGTTTACTAGTGATATAAAAATAAATTTGATCGGTTTCAATTGGAAGATCGATCCCGATCCAATATCGAACCCGAACATAATACATACAGATAATATTACTCAACTTGCGAAAATGTTACAATAAAGGAAGCTTGTATGCAAAAGTTTTATGAAACAGAAAATCTATAGCTCACTGCAATTTCATCCACAATTCTATATCTGATAAATCATTTAACAAGGTTCATAAACTCTGCCGTATTGATTTTTTCATTTGCAGATGTTGCATACATGTGTATTAATATTTGAACATGCAGTTTTATTTTGAGAAAATACTTTGTAAAAGCAAAAACTGATTATAAGTAATAAAAATCAATATTGTCATGTTACTTGGTATCAAAATTAACTTTATAATTCATGGTCAATCAATTGTCGTTGATACTTTTACACATCAGTTTTTAAACATATTGATCTAAAAGATATTTTTTCCTCTATGTAGACTTGCTTACTATTTTTTTTTTTACTTATAAATACTCAAGGATAAACTTTTACTTTCATTAATTTATCACATGTTGAGATCAGTACATGTAGGTTATTGTTAAAGACCTCTTCACCGTGTTTAAAGGTAAACCGATAAAAAAAATAGTTCGCTGTGATAACATCTAGTAGCCTTAAATCATTTAATATGCTGATGGAGTTAAAATGTATGTATCAAACTGAATGCTAGTGAATACATTCTCGTAAAATACAACCAAAAGTTAAATTTTATACTTTATAACGATTATTTGTCCTTGTGTAAAACAAGTATATCACCGCCATTGTCTTGTGTATTATGTGGTATAATACCACATTCTTTTGGTTAAACTGAAGTAAAATTGTTTGGAAAATAATTACCTCTTTCCTTTGCAGATATCGAGTCTTGAAGGCCGAAAAGTAGACTGATTTGAACAATGTCTTCTTTGAGTCTTAGAGGCAGAAATTTTCAGATTAGAGACCAGCAACGACTGAGCTGTTCGTTTTGTCTCATTATAAGCTACTTGTAAGATTGCTATTGGTCTTTGCTTGATCCTAATCCTATTCTTATGACCATCAATGTATGTTCCTAATTGGCACTTTACAGATCAACAGATAGTATTTTGATGAAAAAAAAAAAACGCAGTTCACATAGAGTTGCAAAAATGTGGACGTTGTGTACCTTAAAAAAAATATTTTTGTTTTTAATTTAAATTAATTTGGTTAAAAAGCATATTTAGAAATTTTGTTTTACATATAAAATGTACCATTTACGTTTATAATTGTTATAAACGTATAAAGTAGGTAAAAAGTCCCACAAATATACTTTCTAGTAATTATATTTTTTTAACTGCATGTATTTAAACAAATTCGATTAAAGCAAAAATAATACTAGAGACTTAACACCGCGAATGTGACCATGTCGAGATTAGTTTCCGTAAATAAATTACCGTCCCCAAAAGAAATAATTTAACTTATATTTTAAAATGAACCTGACACGAAAAATGGTTCAATGTTCCTTACCTCTTAAAGCCTATGCGTGCCTTCCTCAACAGATTAGCTACATGTACAATTGGACTTTAACGACGTCAAATATATTGATTATCCGGAAGTCACTCTTCGCTGAAAGTGACTTAAACCTGTTCTTGAGAAACACGAGATGAAGATATCTATAGTGGAGAATTTGAAAGACATTCCGTTAAGAAAAGCTTACTTTACGACAGCGGTATAGTTTCAACCTATCAATACATGGGTGAAGCTACAACAAAGAGTTGAAATCGATTGTCACTTAATAATGCATAGTGAGGAAACTCAATGTCCACGTTTTATATGCATAGCTCGTTTTAATGGGTATTGATAAATAAAGAAAAAATCACAGTTGCTTGTGCTGTATGTTATACCAAACCTGAGACTACTTAACTGAAAGAATTTTACATTGATTTATAAAGTTAATGTTTGACTTTTGGTGGGTTTTTTTTTTTATCTAGCTAAGTATGTATATAAACAGATTGAAAATAAAGTAACATATTGAATATGGCTAACAAATTTAATATTTCATGTGTTTACGAAGCATCATGATCGTAGCTTTTGGATTAAAATTTAAAATCTAAGAGCAACGCTTGGCGGAAATCCCTGTCGCGAAAGGAAATTATCTCTTTTAGATATAATATTTATAATCATTGTACCAAACTGAATTTTACCAACTGAGACTTATTTTCTTTCTATAAGCCTTAATTAAGGTGGCTTACTACACCTTGATAAAGTTTCTCAAATTTGCAGAAAATTACTTGATTATGATAGATAGCATGATGGATAAGAAGTATACAAGTCAAATAGGTGTAAAATGTGTAATAATTGGATAAAAAAATTATCTTTTCAATTCAGTAAATGTGAACAAAATTCCAGTCGGATTCAAACTCATGATATGCGGTTCACAAACCCGACACTTTAAACACTGAGCAATTATGACGAAATTAAACCAAATAGATTAATAAAAATAGTTTAACAAAACATTTAAATAGCCATCTTGTGACGTTGTGTCTTGTCTAGGTGTAGAGAGGTCCTTAATAAATAATCAGCAAATGTAATTTAAAAAATCTGGTATTTGATCCGGAATGAATTTGAACGTTGTAATCGACAAGAACTCAACTTTCTCTTCACATATTCATGTAGTTTAGTTAATCATGCTGTCCATTAGTGTAGTGAGTCAATCAATGTAGTGAAATGATTATGATATTTTTTACTTTTTACTTTATGAAGACTAGGAATACAAATAGGTCAACGCAAAAGCGTAAATTGATAACAATCATATGTTTTTAAAATCCAATACCACATCATACAAAATCACATACAATATATTATATACCCATTTACTGGCTACGAAGACTATAACAAGTTTATTGTCCCGAGAGATAGCAGCTATATGATGAGGCGACAATAAATTCGCTATTTTCCGAATAGTCATTAAATATGTATTTTATTATTTCGAAGAAAACTTAATTTGTCGGCGATGCAGATTTTCTTGATGGTAAACAAATTAGAGTTATCGGACTTTGAATTTAACGTAGCGACTCGGATTACACTAGAGGTGTTCCGAGTTAAAAAAATAAATAAATAACGAGGGAATTCGAATGCTGCCGGTGGATAGTTTCGATGACTATTCACCATGGGCAGATAAGCACAGAAGTATTTCACGGTTGAATAGAATAGCATATTTATTCGCTGTAACTTAAAAATATTCACAGAGGTGTAATAAATGAAATTGTCTCATATCTATGATTAGATGTATAAATATGTACAAAGACCTTTTCTAGAATTGTTGACAAAATTTCTCCGTCTAGCATCTGAAATATTGGACTGCTTACCATTTAGGGTTACATTAATAGATTAATGCTGCCACAGTTAAAGGCAGACTCTATCATTAAAACCTCTTTACACAACCAGATTTATAGGTGTAGCTTTGATGTTTATGTAACTGACGTAATATAACATTGTTGATGTGTTTGATAACAGTTATAGTATAGTATAGTTTTAACAAAAGGATATATTCAAAAGATGTTAATCAAATTAATCTGAAAAAATGATAAACAATGGCGAGCTGTTCTAACTGCAGATCCTGATAAGTCTTTTGTCGGTAAAATGCATACTAAGGTAAGCCCTAAAAAGGTGTAGCAGATTGGTACAGAGAATCCCTCAAAAAGATTGATTAATTTTCAGTGCAATTTTCATAAATGAAAATTGTCTGACAGTGTAAAAAATGCCCATTATGTAATAATGCTACAAATAATTATAAGTTGCACCTTGTTTTAAGTTTTTTAAACGTCCAAGATAGAGAAGATCCGCTTGAAAGCATTTAAAATAGTTGATGCCAACACATATGTTATATTTGGAAATCAAGACCCAGCTGAACAACAGTTTGTATCCCTTATGGGTTCTGTCCATGGTACAAGCTTTAGAAAGATGGCGTTTACACATTGGAAACAAATTACCGTTATGTTGATCGATTCGATTATGATGGATAAAACATGTTTTGCTAGATACTGCTGTAATTTATAATAATTATTGTCCCTTTTAATATGTAAATATACCGTGTATTTGTTTCGTTTCAGTTCCTTGACTAGTACATGTATACATGTAACACGAGTTCATAACTTGAATATGCAATACTCTACATCAATTTGGACGAAAAAAGTAATATCTTATTTTATTAAACAATATAATGTAATAAAGTATTGTATTCTTTATTTCAATTTTTATTCTTATGATATTATATGATTTTATTAATAATTTATATCTTATGTTATAATTCTTAATTAGTAAACTATAAACTTTCGTGCAAGGTAGTACATATTGTTGTATAATATATATGAAGCAATATAATATTGTATAGCATAATTCAATACCGTATCACAGTACATGATGAACTTCTACAAAAATTGATCACGTAAAATTTTGTATTATAAACATGTGATTGTTAAATGATATGACTCAATAATGTATCGAATGATACATTGTATAAAGTGATACAATAGAGTACGCAGACTTAATTTTTACATATTCTATCATGCAATATCGTTAAAAGGCATCACATGGCATATTATATATATATATATATATATATATATATATATATATATATATATATATATATATATATATATATATATATATATATATATATAACCTAGCACATCCACTAACAAATTCAGTGAGGTAGGGCGAGAGATTTAAATACTATAGGAAAATTCCAGTCATAGTTGTTAACTTAATGATGCAAATGTCTTCGTGCATTTACAGTTAAGATGAAATAAAATGGAATTCAAAGAATAGAAATTGGTTTGTTTACTAGCATTAACAGTACTCATATTAACATTTACAATTTAAAAAAAAAAGAGCAGTTGTTACTTATAAAACATGGACGGTGAACTAGATAGATAGCATCTATTATTTTCTATAATAGAAAAAATACTTGAGTTATGATTTTTTCATAGCGGTGGTATCAATTGTGAGCTTGCAATTGCTCACAGTACCTCTACTTTCTTTCTGGCATAAATTGAGTCACTGCAGGGTTTACAAATACGTTTTGGCTAACCAGTCAACAATTTGTTTACAGGTTTTTACCTCATAATTCTGGTTTTATTTTCACTAAAGGAATATGATAATTGTTCTGGAGAATAACTTTCATCTTCAGACACACCTTTACATAACGAAACTGCTGCAACAAGATGTAGCAGTCTATTGATGCTTGCTTGAGTAATTTGGATGGGAAATCCAGCAGACAGTTTTACATTCATAAATTTCAACTAGTTGTCTTGTGTTATACACCCAACTGTACAATATTGCTTCACACCGTTGATTACCGACTCAACAGGACATTGGCATGTAAGCACTGGTACTGTTTGTATCAGGATACACATGCTTGGCAAAGTAATCCCAATGACGTCTTTGGGGACGAGGACCAAGATTCGGAAAAATAAGTTTTCACCCTCCTTTTTGAAAGACCTGTTGGGTTTGTGCTTCAAAACGTTTCATTATTAATTTACTAAGGACGTCCGTGTTCGGTGCCCTAATTGCACCATTTTACATGAATAAGTCCTCACATGCACGGTGAAAATGATGGAGACTAATACACGTCCTGTCATTTTTTGTCTCAAAGTCTAGGGCTAACCTGCAATATGCATACAGTGTATTAGTTTACATGCTTTATTTTAAAACGATCAGTGTTCTTTTAGAAAGAGAGGTGGTTAAACAAGTGTTTCAGCAATGATATTATAAAATCTGCCATATGCATGTACATGTATGTTGTGGTATTGTTTAATTGCCAACAGCTGATTGGAATTAGAGGACTGTGAGCAAGCTCACAAATGATACCCCCTCTTAGAAAATATCAAAACTCACGTATTTCTTAAAGCTGAACACCGCTCGTAAATAGGCACTGTCCGACATATTTCTCTTTCATCACTGTTGTCCCTACAACCCTTATATAAGGGGCAGACCTCTAAACAGTTCAAAGTAATTCGCTGTAGAGGTTTCGCCTGTGTGGACGTACATCTTCGCCGTGTTACTCGGTCGCGTTGAAATTATCAGATTTAACGAACTTTTTTCAAGCCAGGAGAATACTAACATCAAATAAATTTGTCAATGCATTATTTACAAACAAAATATGCACATAGAATAAGAAATAAATGTATAAAATCCAAAGACCACGAAATGAATGCTACACGTCGGCCATGAGTTTCAGGTGTGCAATCGGGTGTAACGAAATCGAAGGGTTTATATACCAGGTACCTGTGTGACGGTGCCTATTTACGAGCGGTGTTCAGCTTTAATTAGAGTAATGGATGCGCCTCTTCTTATATTGTGACCTTGAACTTTTACATATGACCAAAGCTTAAAGCCATATACATGTACAAGTACGCTGTCATTTACTTTAATTTTTAAGAAAGACTGAATTAGCGCCAAAATGGTTTAATTCCACATGATATATCGTATAAAAACGGTCAGTGACTTGTTATAATACTGTTTTAAAAGTTTTTAAGGCCCGTGTACATCGGTCAAGAATTTTTGTCTTTCAAGACAACATTTTCTAATGGGCGTGGAGATATGCAAATGACCTTGGGTCAACAAATCGGAGATTGAATTGCGCATGTAGGAAAAGCGAGGCAGAAAAACGGACAAGTTTACGGATTCTGCACGAAAGCGCCACAAAAAAGAGGCGAACTCTAAATTATATAAAAGCAAAATCTAATTGGAGACCAATTTGACAGATGGACGGACCTCCGGACAAAATTGACGATAAAATCAAACATCGAACTATCCAAGATTCTGATGGATAGGTTAGTTACAGTGCTGCGCATATCTAAATATCGTGATTTTGGAAGATTTTTAGACTTATGCTATGCGAATATGAATTTAAACATTTTTTATGTTATATTAAACCATGTAGGCTTAATTTAATTGCTTTCTAAAATACGCAAAAACTTTCTTTCAACCTCTCCGTTATCGTCTGCAAATTGAAAGATCGGGCACGGAAGGGGTAATGCAACATAAATATAGATGGACGCTTTCATATCTGTTTCAGCTATGAAAATAAATCTGGGCCATTTCTTCCGTCTTTCACTTCAACACCGGGACTATCAATGGTGTTTAACTACCGTGAAGTTGAATCCGAGTCGGATAAAACATTCGAATGGTCACTGACGCCCCTCCCCCCCCTCTCTCTCTCTCTCTCTCTCTCTCTCTCTCTCTCAAAGTGCGTTTTATGTTCCTCATTATCATGCTGAACGATGCATGTATTAGTTTATAAATAATAAACTAATAAAGCAGGAATTATGACAGCATTAAGATTATTTTAGACTGCTCCCGTTTCAAAAACACTAATAGAGATGATTGTTATTTTTTCTTACTTTAATTGGCAACATCTACATGTAGATGTCAAACAAGACTGTGAAGAGTAGGAGTGGACATGCTTGTTAAAAAATATATGACAGCGCTGCTTGTGGAAGAAAAGAAATCCTAATTTGCTGTAGAAAAGGTTATTAAGGACTAAGAAAATTATCTAAATACGTATTAGGAACACAATATCACTGGTTTTGAGTTTTTATTAAAACCCAAGAACACCTTCAATGTAACCAATGTAATGCCCTGATGGATCTGGATATCGATAGCTTATCTTTTGGAAACAACAACTGGGAATCACTTTTCGATTCCCAGCACCAAGATGACCGTATATCCACACAACATACTGTCTATAGCCGGCATGTCCGTGTGCTTTGTTATAGTCAATGTCCCTTGGTTCAGCTAATACATCATTTCTGCTTCTAATCGCCACCTCCAGCACAAGTTCATCTAAGACAATAGTGTAGAATTCATGTTTAATTTCTTAAAATATATAACGTTTGCTTACTGCAAGCTTGGTATGGCAGTTCTGTGGTGTCTTTCCACAACACACATTCTCTTGCATTGCAGACATCTACAAAAACTACATATACACAAGCTAGGTGCTGTGGTCATGTGTCTTTTCCTGGATTATCGTCTTGAGTAGAATCCAAGATGTCCGGCACCAGAGAAGGCTCTCTTTTGCACATGAACGTCAGGGCCTATCATCTTAAAGTCATAAGAAAATACTTTTTCCATTATCAAAGAAAATTGCACAGAGTTACATGTAGGTGTCGGGTCTTATGTAATATATTTTTGTCATGTTTTTCTTTTTTATCACTTCCGTGTATTAGTATATGGTGTTGTGTATAATTACTTTCATGTTTTTATGGTCTAGATTTTTATTTAGCAAATATGTTCTACGCATGTTATGAAATTTAATTTGATCAAGGAAGGAGTTGTTCTCTCTTGGTATAAGTGTAAGGCAGACAGACATAAATGGAATATTAAATTATGTACCTCTATTTGTGTCTGTCGATTCTGTCTTGGTTGCATGGCTAGCTCAATCTATTCTGGCCAGCTGCTACTCTTCCTCCTCCACCCTGACCCAAACCTCTACCTCTAGCTCTTCGTCAACGATATGGACCGGACACGAATTTTGCAATTTTTCTTCCAGTGCAATTTTTCTTCCAGTGACCTTGAACTTGCCCAAATGACCTTTGGTCAAAGTCATGACACAACCTAAGGTCATAAGCAATCTTTGTGTGAAGTAAGAACTTCCAGTGTTTCTCCATAAAAAAAGTTATCGACAAGATTGTACATACAGACGGACGGACGGACGGACGAGGTGATTCCTATATAACCCCCCCCCCCCCCAAAAAAAAAAAAAAAAAAAAAAACTGTTTGCAGGGGGTATGAATTAAATTTATTAATCCTGTGATTACTGTATTTTGTAGAAAAATTATGAAGGAGCTTAGTGTTAACAAAATGATCGGAATAAAGGCAAGCACAGGGATGGCAGTCGTCGCCCATAACGAAACTCAAATAATAAATTTATCGTGCGATATCACATGAAATATATTTATTTCGTTGTGGGTGACGGCTGCGGATACATTTTTCCTTTCAAGTAACTTTAAGAAAATGTATTATTTTTCAATTTTGAATACATTTAAGAAATATTGCATCATGTCGAAGTCATTATTATCTTTTGAAAACAGAATTAAAGTGCATAACTTGGTACATTATACACACATATATTCAAGATAATATATGTGTATTTTCATGATATTTAAAATACATATGTACTTTTAAATTTTAGAGCATATATTGAAAGAAACTGTACCTTCTTCTTTGACTATTTTAGCATATATGGCCCCACCTATGAAGTCACGGGACTGGTAAAGCCACGAATTTCCCGATTTTAGATTCTTCGTACCATACAGATGCTTCAAAAGGTAACAACTGGCCTTGTAGTTTTAATGTTAAAAATGTAAAATTGTTAACGCAAGAAGGACTACGCACGACGACGGACAGAGACCAATTGCTATAGGTCACCTGAGTGACTTAGGTGACTTTTATATACATCGATTTGTAATGTGTGTGAAGAATTGTAAACTTTTTATTCTTCTGAACGATAAATTAAAGTCGTGCTCCATTAACTGGTTCCGTACAGGTCCCAAACAAATTCTCGCGCAATGCAAATGGTGCACACATATCACTGACTATGGCGGCCAGTTTGCAATAACAGGCGTTAATGTCAATATTTGTTGACGAATTGTTTTCAAAATTTATGCAACTCTGCGCAGCTGCCTTGTTGTCAACGTAAGTAAACCAATGTACACCGGTAGTACATGTCAAAATATATGAGTATTCGTGAAATTAATCGTAGGAGACATGCTCAGATCCTGCACGGCTTTTCAAACCAAATTTCCCATGGAGTGCAGTTCTGCAGCCACTGAATTTACATTTTAATGACTGTTCTTGTATATAATACACAATAATCCTTACCAAAAAAGTACAAAAACTAAAATCCAAAGAATCTACGCTAAGCATGCTAAATGTTGCAATCTGTACTACTGAAATATGTATTAAACAGTTAAACAATTTCGAGAAAATGCTGTTTAGATTGTTAGAACAACTTAAAACCAATATCATTGGATTATATTTACAAGGGCCATCACATACATGGCCTGCAAATTCTTCGAAGTCACGAAAAAGGCGGTGACAATTGTCGTATTCAAACGGCATAGCTCTATTTTGTGCATTCTTCGCGATCTTGAATTCTTCCTCGCACGTGGACAGAAAGAACAGTCCGAGGACAGTGTAGTTTTGCACTCCTTTGACTTTGCACATGTGTGGGGTGTTCCGAACAGTCTGGAGCGTAGCTTTAGTGACAATGATGTTAGGAAGCACAGGAATTTATACAATTTAAAGAATGTTGGGAAAAAAAATCAATGCAAAATCTGTTTAGAGCCAATTTGATTTCTTCCCACTTTCCTTCATTAAAGTTAATTCCCCATTATTGGAAGCATGTCTACATTTCACATGAAAGTCGCACTGCTGGAGTCTGAGAAGGCTCTTCTGTCCATTACTTGGTAGTAATATTGATGTGAAAGGAAATTGATTTCCAGGAGTCTATATTGTAAAGTTGGATTAGGATTTAAAAGTTCTTTATCTGGAGATGTGTCAAATTATAGAGAACATGGGTTTATTATAAAAACCACACAAGTGTACATTATTACCATTTAAATCTTTATAATAAATCGGCATTCAGAAGTTGGAGTTCTATTCGCTTTTCACTATTCACTATTCGAATAGCGAATAGAATTCTGTAGTCGGTTCGTATTCAAATTACCGTAAACATGCTAATAAACGTAAATTCAAAATTCAAACCAACTTCCTTTTTTAATTGAAAGAAATAGTGGCATGGTAAAAATTATTACTTGCTGACAAACATTAACATTGACATATTTAGCTAGCCTGGTGAGAAGGTAGGAAATTCATCCTATTCTGTTGCAATTGGAATAGCTTTCAAGGGGCTGGCTAACACTCTGTATCCCATATTTGGGCCTTCATATTTGGAGGGGGTGGGACCCCGGGAAAGTCCACTCGACCCTTCAAAGGAATAGGATTAACACAGCCATTAACAGGCTTCGCTAGCCTGGTGAAAATAGGAAATTTCGTATAATACAGTTATAATGGGAATAGCTTTCAAGGGGCTGGCTAACACCATGTATCCCATATTTGGACATTCATATTTGGAGGGGGTGGGGTCCCTGGAAAGTCCAGTCGACCCTCAAAGGGAATTGGGTTTACACGACCATTAACAGGCATAGCCAGCCTGGTGAAAATAGGACATTTTGTATAATACAGTTATAATTGGAAGCTTTGAAGGGGCTGGCTAACACCCTGTATCCCATATTTGGGCCTTCATATTTGGTGGGGGTGGGTCCCCGGGAAAGCCCTGTATTCTGGTGATGTAGGGATTAATAATAAATTGAAAATATATTATATACACCTTATTTTACATGATTTTTTGTTATTTGAAATTCATTTTTTAAATATAAGTGATTATTTCTTCTGTCTTTGTTGAAATACGAGATTTGCATTCATATTGAACCTTAGGCTGAAGAAGAGAGTTATTTTTTATTTGTGGAGGAAATTTGAAGCAAATACTGGTCGTATTTCTATTTTATTTTTCAGTGGATTTTAAAATTTGTTTAATTTGTTTATGTGTAGGGAAGACACGGTCAGGACTCCTTTATTTCAGACATTTTAGAATAAAACAAGTACAACTTACTTTTATTAGAATAGCAAGGGATTCTCAAAAGTGTTTGGAAAAATTGCCCGTTTTTCGCTTTTTCATACACGTAGGTCCAATTATACTCTCCAATCCTGAACGACTCCCATAAACTACGATAGGAATTGAAGACAATTGATTTGAAATCGATCACGATCCTTTCAAATGAGATTTCGTGTTCGGACCACCTCCTCCCCCCCTCCCTTTTCCATTATGAAATCGAAAGTGAAAATTTAAATTAGGCCACAGCTTCACATTTTCATTCCATATCTGATAAAAAGGGCTACTAGTACTAAAGTGTCATATATCAATGAAATAGACATGAACTCTTATATACACAAAATAAATAAAATAATTATTGTAGCAATTAATACCTCAAATAACCACCAAAACCTCACATTTTCCCCTGTTTGTAAAATTTGACCGGTCTTTCCTGCGAAACTGTCCCATGCCACCTACGCAGACAAACAAAACAAGAAAGCCGTATCAGTTTTATTTGTTGACATGAAAGTCAAGGTTGCCTTCAATATTTAAAGGTGTGTAAATTGACATTATATATATAATTTATACATACCGAAGAAAGAAGTCAGTGTACATAGAGTGGGCAACTATATGCGTAGATCTAGAGGGAGGGGTCGGACACCCCCCCCCCCCCCCTCCGGTAAACAAAATATTTTTCAGGCCCCCTCCTTTCGGGCGAAATCTTGATCTTGAAGGCATTCTCTCTCTCTCTCCTCTCTCTCTCTCTCTCTCTCTCTCTCTCTCTCTCTCTCTCTCTCTCTCTCTCTCTCTCTCTCTCTCTCTCTCTCTGTGTGAGTTTACCGAGATATTGGCCATGGAAACACAGGTGAGAAATGTCCACTTAGTTTACGGAACGATGCCCGGATTTAGAATTTTTTTTCGTGGAGGGGGGGGGGGGGTTCTAAAAGAAAATTTTGTTTGCCCGGGGGGAGGGGGGTCGACTACCCCCTCTAGATCCGCGCCATAGAGATGCCAATTTTAGGCAACGTAGGTTTTTCCTTTGGTACATATAACTAGAAAATTTCGCGCTACGCCAGAATAAATACTCCTTCTCTTTATCGACATGCAAACCTAGATTTGGAGAATTAAACTTGTATTCTGGCAGCAAAATATGTCAGATAATATATAAATATCAATGAACAGTACATGTAAGCATTTATGTGTATATAAAAATTGATCGTTTGAAGGAAAAAAGAGAATTTAGGAAAGGAGTGGCTTGATACCGCCCCCCCCCCCCCCCCCCCACCGATCTATATCATTGCCAGATCAGATAATCTAAATTACTCTACATTAGCCTTTTAAAAATTGTTGTTATAAACACTTAATTTATTTGTTCGATTTTACAAAATTTCCTAATTTCGCCAGGCTAACTAAGCCTGATAATGGTCGTTCAAACCCAATTCCTTTTGAGAGTCGACTGGACTTTCCAGGGGCCCCATCCTCAACAAATATGAAGGCCCAAATATTGGATACAGGGTGATAGCCAGCCCCTTGAAAGATATTCCCCTTGTAACTATATTAAACGAAATTTCAAATTTTCGCCAGGCTAGCCTAGCCTGTTAATGGTCGTGTAAACCCAGTTCCTTTTGAGAGTCGAGTGGATTTTCCAGAGGCCTCATCCTCACCAAATATGAAGGCCCAACTATGGAATACAGGGTGTTAGCCAGCCCCTTGAATGATTTTCCCTTTATAACTGTGATATAGGAAAATTCAAATTTTCGCCAGGCTAGCCAAGCCTGTTATTGGTCGTGTAAACCCAATTCCTTTTGAGAATTGAGTGGATTTTCCAGAGGCCCCATCCTTACCAAATATGAAGGCCCACATATGGGATACAGGGTGTTAGCCAGCCCCTTGAATGATATTCCCATTATAACTATATTATACTAAATTTCCAATTTTCGCCAGGCTAGCTAAGCCTGTTAGTGGTCGTGTAAACCCAATTCCTTTTGAGGGTCGACTGGACTTTCCAGAGGCCCCATCCTCACTAAATATGAAGGCCCAAATATGGGAAACAGGGTGTAAGCCAGTCCCTTGAAAGATATTCCCATCATAAATGTATTTTACGAAATTTTCCAATTTTCGCCAGGCTAGCTAAGCGTGTTAATGGCCATGTAAACCTAATTCCTTTTGAGGGTCGACTGGATTTTCAAATGGCCCCATCCTCAACAAATATGAAGGACCAAATATGGGATACAGGGTGTTAGCCAGCCCCTTTAAAAATATTCCAATTATAACTGTATTATACGAAATTTCAAATTTTCGCCAAGCTAGCTAAGCCTGTTAATGGTCGTAAAAACCCAATTCCTTTTGAGGGTCGATTGGACTTTCCCGGGGCCCCATCCTCACCAAATATGAAGGCCCAAATATGGGATACAGGGTGTTAGCCAGTCCCTTGAATACTATTCTCAATGCAATAGAATATGATTACTTTCTCACCTTCTCGCCAGGCTAGCTAAATATGTCAGGTTAGGAAGTAGTAATTTTTACTATATTACTGTTTTTTCGATTAAAAATGAAGTTGATACAGAATTTGAAATTTACGTTTATTAGCATGTTTACGGTAATTTAAATAGCGAACCGACTAGAGAATTCTATTCGCTATTCGAATAGTGAATAGCGAAAAGCGAAGAGAACTCCAACTTCTGAATGCCTAATAAATCTGCATATGTATCATTTTCCCAGCCTAAGTTTCTTTCTACCGTTTGTAAAAGTTTGCTCTTAAAAAGACTATAACCATTTTTTATAGATCTGCTTCCTTGGCCAATATATCTTAAAAACGTTCGGAAATTTTTGGTCTCGGCAAAGGTACTTCAGCAATTAGCATTGATGATAATGACTAAATAAGACGTGCTAAAATGTAATAAAATAAAACAAAAGGCAGAAGACCATGAAATTATAAACATAAAAATCAAGATACGTCTAATGATTTTGCTTTGATATTGGTAACTATACTTAATATGCATTACTAACATTTTACCTGCTTCCGAAAAGGATTTTAAACTTGTCTCTCCTTAAGATTGAGAAGTGGAAATAGAATGTGGTTATGTATTGGGAATATTTTGGTCAGAAAATGTCCAATGAAGACATTATTTTTTGTGGCATTTTATCATCTACGATGTCATTCTAATGATTCAAAATAAATTTATAAAAAAGCAATAGTTTAACCCCTTAAAAACAGTAGGATGCCACCTTAAACCAAGACATCCATTGTCATCGTTGAAAAGACGGACTAGTTTTAAATATATTTAAGCGGGGAAAAACAGGAAAACACTTTCAAATTGTGAATACAAATTGATGTGCATTTTTGCATTATTGAAAATGTTATACTTACATCACATCAAAGTTTACACTCCAGGTGAAAAAATTAAAATGGCGAAACAAAGATGTTATCTCTTCAGATAGAAATATTTTTTTTATATTTTGAAACTTTTATATACCCTTTAAATAATTGCAAGGGTTTACTTTCTTGTTATAATGAGTAACAATATTTACAACAACCTTTATACACATCCATTGATAGGCAGGGACTATAAAAATCGTTCATCTCTAAAATGAAGAAACAGCGTGCAATGTATTAAAATGTATTTTCTTCAAACTGTGAATCTATTGAACCATCCTTGTATGTCATAATATGATGTGTGATCATGCAGAAATTTCGAAAATATGTTTTCATTGCCTTTTGTTCATCAACGACCAATTTACACACACACGCACAGAAATTGGGACCTTTAATCTGTTTTGTATAGATCCTTACTCGCGCACTGAATTATTTTCGTCGTTGAGAGTCCACAAACAACAAATAAAAGGTTCAATTGTATTGTATACACCATGTTCTGAACATTTTGCGAATTGTGGTGGTTGAAAACAAGATATTTCCGTTTTGTAAAATGGGGACGGTCTGAAATAATGAAATCACTCGTAGAACTATAAAAATATTTTATAAAGCTTTTGTTAAGCATAGACTCAGTCAAAAGTAATTGCGTTGTAACTTAATCATTTCATTTGCTAACACCTGAACTTGTTACTCATGAGGTGTGAAATATAACAGAGGCTTTCATGCTTTCCATTACAACAAGTTCTGCCAATATTTCTGTTCTTCATGAAATCAATTGTGTTAATTTAACAACAGTATGCATTTGTTATTTACCCCCAAGGTCTCCATTTTAAAGTATGTGTGTAGTGTTTGTATTTTTGGTAGTTGATTTTAATCAACTCTCCTATGTAGTTACTCTGGCAAACCGGAAGTGAAACAGTGTTTGGACCTAAGCACAAATCATCACCGCTGATAAGACTTAGTTTTTGAAAATAATTGATAAATTCGATGTAATGTATTCTGAAGCATTGCTTTTCAAGGAAACTAAAAATTTTATTTAGAAAATATACATTGAAAATAGTCAGATTTTAAATGGTACGAACAATTTAGATATATTTTGTAGTCGTATGTATTCCTACGCCAGAGTTCAATATTGTCTCGTTCAACCGGACGCTCGGTTGTCTCCGTAAATCTCTGACAAGCAGAGAGTCTCTCTTCAATATTGTTTGGATCCATACAATTTTCCAGAAATATTTCGATTACAGATACATAGTTTGATGGAATAAATTCTATTTTTAAATATCACGCAACATGATTCATATGGGGTTTTCTCGAAATTCTCGTCGGAAAAGCCCGAGAATTCATATTATAAAAATCTGCATAATTCAAATAAAGATTAGAAACTTCTTGCCATGCAAAATAACTATCGTTGATTTTAAAATAAATAATAATCGATAAAATCAACTCCCTTCAGTACTTCAGTACTTTGATTTTTTTAGAGGGGGGTGGGGGTGGGTGTTTTGTTGTTTTTTATGTGTATGATATTAAAATATTGAATAATTATGTTAGCTCCAATTGTCCTCACTGTTACAAAACAACAATGCCCGTTGTTGTTACATCAGGCAATTAAATTGAGGTCAACTGAATTCAATAACTGCTTTACATTTGTATGTGTTTCTTTTATAACAGTGTTTATTTTAAGCCCACTTTTCACCATAAGGTGATAAGTCTCTCCGTTTGACCGAAACATATTTTTTCTCTTCATGAAAACCCGGTTCAGACCTCATCCACAAAGGGACTTTGGGTTGAAGGGTGGTTGAACAAAAAATATTGATCAAAGCAGACCTACGTACATTAAAAAAATATTGTCCGGACCAAATATTCTCTCACCTTAGCCAAATCAGGCTCATTCCTAACCCATAGAGAACCTTCGGGAAAGGGATGAACAAAGCTATTTAAGAGTTTCTACATCAAAACGTTCTACATTGCACCAATTATTACCGCTCCTCTGTCTTCTTTAAACTGAACACCGCTCGTAAATAGGCATTATCCGCCATATTTCTCTTTCATCGCCGCTATCCCTACAACTCCTATATAAGCTGCAGACCTCTTAACCGTTTAAAGTATTTCGCTGTAAAGGGCCCCACCTGTGTGGACGTACGTATCGCCTCGCCGTTTTACACGGTCGCGAAGAAATTATCAAGTTTTACGCACATTTTTCAAGCCAGGAATATATTAACATCAAATAAACTGGTCAATACATTATTTACAAACAGAATATGCGCATAAAATAAGAATTAAATGCATCAAATCCAAAGACCACTAAAGGAATACTACACGTCGGCCACGAGTTTCAGGTGTGCAGTCGGATGTAAAGAAATCGAAAGTTTTATATACCAGGTACCTGTTTCTCAAAAAGGCGTATATTTTGACTTAAGTTAGTTCGACTAATTAAGTTACACCAATATTTAGTCGGGTATAAGTTCACCCCTGCAAACAGAGTTATCGTTCGTGTTCAACCACTCTACACGTGGTTGAAAATATAAAGATTGGGTTGCTTGATAAAATCATAGCCATGTTTGATGCTTTTGGTGTGCAATACCATGTTTTTTTAAAAAAAAGAATGGTTGTCTGTTTTGTGCAAAAACATGGTATATTGAGCCATTTTCAAGGAACATTCTGCGTAAAATAGTATATTCTGTTTCAATATTGATGCTCTTACTAGGTTAGGCGCGGATCGAAAATTAATTCTAGTTGTTCATTGTTGCAACAGCAATAAAAAATATATTTTCTATTGTCATATTAATTCTAGAACTCATTTTATCTACCAATTAATGAAGATAAAGTTTAAAATCAATACACGTCTAGATTTTATATTTGACTACAAGAACCTAGATTCTAGGAAATAGACTATAACCACGAGGCACGATTTTTACTGCGAAATTGAAAGGGTCAAATAAAGCCACGTGGTCTAAATTTGAATGACAATAACATTCGCAGGGGTGAAGTTGCGTTTCTGAAAATGGTCAAAGTTTGGGTTTAAATGCTGAAGAACTTAGACTTATCCGCTGAGAACTAAGCATGCGCATATCGTATTTTGTTTTGTATTGAGGCTATGTCTATATGTTGTGGATCAATATTCCAATTCATAGACCATGTCCTCGAAAGTCATGCATGCATATTATGCATAAATCAAAAGTTTATACTATTGACAGTTAAACAAACTCTCGCTACTTAACAAATTGTGATTTTAGAGAAAACCAAGGATCTCTAAAAAAAAAAAAAAAAAAAAAGAAGAAAAAAAAAAGAACCCAAATATATGACACTGGAATGCATTGTAACCAAAATTGAAGCACAATTGGGAAAACAATGTATTCAAAATAACTCCAATATTCGCGTAAAATTGAAAGTATTCTTAGAATGCATGCGCAGAGTAGGAAAGCCCGCTTATGTGTGCAGAATGAGCTTTCATGCTTCAAATATATATACCGTTTCAAATGCCGGTATATGGCCCGAGAATTATTATTATTTATAGAACATCTTAAACTCATTAATATGACTGTAATAGGAAGGCAATGTATACTACTGGAATCCGAAATTTCAACTGTATAAATAACATGTACCTAAACCTTATACATGCATTTAGTATGGAGAAAATTTCAACTTTTACATTTGGATTTGATTGTTAAAGTTTATATAAAAAGGCATCTAAAACATCATCCACCCCTTCTCCGGAAATGGAATTTAAGATCTTTGCATTGAACTACTATTTCACTTTTTTGTGAACCAATTCAATTTAAGATTTAATAGATTAATGAATTTGATTTCTGAATATCCAATTGGACAAACAATATACAAATCTAAAAGAACCTTGTTTTTATAATTGACAAAAATTATGCACTGCATTCTAAAATTTCATATATTTTTATCAAAATTAATGCGGAGTGCATCTTACTTGGAAATAGATTACACCTTCATGTGAGCTCATAAAAAGACATGTAGCTTTGATTTGGTAAAGAAAATACATGTAGATGTTAACAATTGCGAATGTAAATATATTTAAAATACTTGTAAAATTGTAGTAATATAGGTAAGGTAAATAAAATCACGAGCAAGAAGAGATTATATCTGTAGAATGTTTTGCAATTGCAGCATATTGATGGAATATTGTCAAAATTTTGGAATCAATTTCGTTTCATAGGTTCCAATTTTGTTTAGACACGTTATATTGGTTTCAAAATCCGTCGAACACATATACTGAGTACTGGAAAATATTCAAATGATGTGAAGATAAAATAAATGCTTATTTAACAATGCTAATTTAAATGTTTTTTAATTGAATTTGAAATGTATGCATATTGTGAATTAAACATTCTATAAGCAACGTTCAGAATTTACATAATTACTTATATACATGGATATGATGTACAATGTAAATTAATATATACATGGGACTGTTTTATGGAAAATATTTTAGAATAGATTCTCTTTAATTATGGCGTTTTTATCAGCTACAGTACTGGAGAATACCCTTCTTTGATTCTTCATACTTTAGTTCATATAATCTTCATTTACGATTTCTAATGTATACCATAAGCATTTATTGAGTTACTAGTAGGCCCATCGATCATTTATTAAATTAATTTATTTTTAATTTATTCAGAAATAGGAACAATTATCTAACAATCGGGACAATTTTTAAAAGTCATAAATAAACAAATATTCAATTGTATGATAATACAATGTTCAAAAACACAAAACCAAAATAAAGATTACTTAAGATTAAGATTCTTGCCTTAAAATTAAAACACTCGCTATCTTTTTGTACAGACTAAGGACATACGCCTACCCATGAGCAGGCGTAAATTTAAATCAAAACTTAGTCTAAGACTAAGTTCCCGCCTTTTTGTGAAACGCAACTTAGTCTGGTTTTAAGGGTTAGTCCCTGATTTAGTCCGGACTAAGCTGGGCGTAGGCCTTTTTGAGAAACGGGCCCCAGGTATCTGTGTGACGGGGCCTATTTACGAGCGGTGTTCAGCTTTAACACAAACAGTGCATTTATGTGAAGTGTGTAGTGATATTTAAGCAGTTTTTGTAAATCAGGTGTGAAATCCAGATTTGACAATAATTAATATACAATTGGCCTTATCTTGCTCAGTCTTTAAAAAACTGCCTTGTAGGTAATGAAAGGAAGTGCAGTGAAACTGAACCAAAAACTGTCGGTGAAGGTCGTAATAGATCTTTGTGGAAAAAACCCGGAATATAATTGTTTTCCCCTTGGTCCAATCTTGCTCAGAACGTTACCATGGAGTGTTCGAAGATAATGATTGTGGAGTGACCTTGAATTTAATATCATGGACATTATAGACTTCTGTGTAAAATTCTTATCTGAAACCTACATTTTCTCATCTTCTTTCTGTCTACTTTTTACTACACCCATAGCGTGCTTGGTGGATAATCGGTGTGCAATGAGCTTTAACTCATTTTAGATTAGGTCCGATCCTCTTAATGTTTTTCACCCTCAGGCCCATTTCAAAAGCGTGACCTTTTGAAATTGTATCCATCTAAATGATGTGAAGATGTTGCTTTTCCATCGTATTCTATGACCATGAGTAATGAAATCCCCAAAAGTAACATACATGTAAATCACATGTGATACTTTAAGCTTTTCATATCTGTCTATATTCAAAATAGTTTTATTTATACCTGTCAGGTTAATACATGTATAACCACAGATTTAACCTATTTCGTTGCTTTTGTGTAAAATGAAAGATTTGCTCCAATTACTTCACCTGGTTGTATTGCCACATATATACATAAAAGGGAAAAATACATAAACTTTATGATTTATGTTTGCTAAATTTCTTACCAAAATGCATTAATGTGCAGCATTTTTTTTTTTACCTTTTCTTTACTAACAAGCACTCTGGCGGTATTACATAAGCAATACATGTCCCCTACTGGTACCATAAACTTGAAAATAATAGTTGTTATATGTGATAAATAGTTTTGATGAAATATTATTTTGATAATGAGATAAGTAATAAACTTAAGAGTCGTTTTAATCATTTTTTTCATCTGTTGATCAATCTTAATAAAACTCAAATTTGCTCTAGTTTATCATTATAAAGCGTCACAACAAGTTTCAAATCAAATTAAACCATAACGAAAACAAATTCTGGAAAACAAACTTTTATTTTACTCACTGACATTTGAGCATTAAAGGTCTGCAGGTCTCATTTTACTAAAATTTTACAATTTACGGCCCCTGGAGAGAGGGTATAGATAAATCGAGATTCCTTCGACCCTCCACCCCCTCCTCCATATGAATTGATTTTTTCAAACATCATAATATAACGCGGGAGTACCAGTCAGAGGAGTCTCGCATAAGGGTTCCAAATTAAAGCTTAAACTACAAACAGGAGACTCCCTGAAAAGTCTATTTACGGGCTTTGATAGTCAGTTGACCGTTAAAGCCTGCGGGCCTCTTGTTCTAAATTTTGAAAAAAAGGATATTAGGCCCTTTCTTCTAATCGTTACTGAAGGAATTGCAGTGACTTTAAATCAAGTATCTGCTGTTTTTAATTGCAATTTTACAAATTGTCATCTTTTGTTAAAATGTTCAAATGTCTTTTTTCTTTTGATATTTCTAATGCTTAATCAATTATTAAATTACACACAAGAAATAAAAGATCATCTTCCTTTGAAATATAATTATTTGTTAATATGTTTTGAGTGATTATTTCCACGTGAGACGTAACCAAAAGTTTTTTATGTATTCAGCGCCGATGGTTGACATGAACTTAAAGGTTTAAGTAGGCGACATATTTCAACACCATTTAAACAGTTTCAAGTATATCAAATAAATACAGAATAAAATGGTAGCCATTTTATGAAGAGTCTTCAAAGGAGCATGATTTCTCTTTCGTACATTCAAATGTATAATGATAATAAACTATTTTACCTATTCAGAATTCAAATGACTTTTACATAATTGTATTTCTCAAATGAATTTTAGTTCATGCATTTCTGAACACATTCTTGATGCATCAATTTAATTGTTATCATCTAAATCAGTTCAAGTTGTTGGCTGTAAAATGAATTGTTACCGGAATTTTTTAAATTTCAAACAACACATAAATTGTTTAGGTTTTTTTTAGGTTAAATTTGTAGAATCTCAAATGCCCTAATATTGATCAAAACTTTTTATGAGATAAGTAATCATCGCTCGTGGGCTTTAATGTCTAATAAACACACATTCTTTTGCTATCTGAGTTTGTTTGCATGAATCGTGAATGGCTTTAAACTACATATAATTATTATACGCTGAATTATCCTCTGTTGTTTGTTTTTCTTTTCATAAAATAGGTGTGCACTTTTTTTCCTCTAATCCACGAAGATATTTTACTAAAAAATTACATTTACTTAACAAACGTAAAGTTTTTGAGGCAAAATTGGGGGAGTTAAGCATTAGATTCTTTAAGACAACAAGAAAATACAAAATATAATAGCTTAATCTTGGTACATGTGTGTCGATGATGAGTCGAAACATCATTTACTAGCTATATATATGACTATCTCTACGTACTTATAATTTTATTAATACAAGCACATACTGTTAGTGTAGACAATCGCTTATTAACTTCCGATATTTCCTGAATGAAAATATAGGTATTTAAGATATTAGCGAGCGCAGAAAAAGAACACGCTTAACCTACAGATTCATCAAAAAATATATACAGTTATGTGAGATTTGAAGAATCGTTTTGGGTATCTTAGAAGCTTTGGTTAGAACCAAGATAGCTATTACACTCCCTCTCTTATCCTGTCACAGACGGACGGTCAAGGTGATTCCTTTACACCCCCTTCCTTCCAAACTTTGTTTGCGGGGGGTATAAATAGCCGTTCATAACAGCCTCCTTATTGTTGTCATTTGATATCTGTACAGCTCTGTATTCAAGTTTGTTCAGTCTCTCTTTTTGTTCAGACATAGTGCTGTTAAGTGGAGCAATCACAATCGTAACATTGTTATTTTGTGTTTTTAAAACTATTTTGGCTTCAGACATTGAACCTTGTAAAAACTATTTTGAAAACTTAAACCCTGAGTATACTTAATCCTTTAAATAAATGCATTTTTTTTTTTACAATTTTCTTCCATTTAAAATGTGGTGAGAATCATTCAAGTCGTCAACTTTTCATTCGAAAAAACTTCATTTTTTCATCGATGACAACCTCCAGTTACATCTAGTATATACTTCACCTTAAACTATAGATTCCCGATATCTATTGCCCTCTAGCTGTCACCAATCTCGTTAATTCATTAAGATCCAGACACATCGCATTTACTCTGCAACGATCGAGTAGAGAATGCAGTTCATGAATAAACGGACAGTGTGTTTTTTTCTGGTCTCCTACTTGCATATGATTTCGTTGGGTATTGTAGTGTATTTTTTATATTTTATAGTAATTTAAAGACAAAAACATTTAAGAATTTTATGTCATAGGTCCTTTACGATAAAATCAGCCTCATACTTCATGTTTACTTCAAAAAAGTTGCCTCCTAAAGTTGAACTGTATTATTGTGCCATGGCCAACTGGTATTGTTGCCTCCTAGCATGATTTAAGGAATAAGGAATCTTTCTTTGAGTATTATGAGGGGATAATTTTGGTTGGGGCGTGATCAAATCCAATAAAGTCCGAAAGGCTTTATGATAGATTACATCAGGCCCCGACAGATATTATCACCTCATAATATTCAAAGAATGATTCATTAATACCTATATTTAAATTTAATTTTCAGCAATTGTAAGATTAAAAATAAAAATATTGACATATTTCTGTGATTTTCATTTCTTTTAATTATGCAAACCCCGCTTGCGCCCCAACAATACGTTATTTGAATCTATTGGACTGTACATTACAAAATCGACTCGTAGTGTTTTCACAGACAAAGACGCTGAAAAATGTAAATATTTTAAAATATTTCTGAATAATGTCCGTATAAAGAAAAAATAGTCTCATTGTAGTAATATAAACTGAATCATCGAAAATGTTATTAGGTGTTAAATGTTGTGATTTGCTAGCAATATACGTCAAATACTTATGTTTTTTTATTCTTTTATTTCGTTTCGAATTCTTGGGTATTCGTTTTTTTGTTCAAATGAATTTAAATGGGCGTAGAACACGTTCCCCACAATCTATTATCGAGATCAAGACAGATAAGCGACAATAGACTTCCGAAGAAATATGAGCAAGGCATTATTTTCAATTATTTTGTTAATATGGGGTCATGTAGCTGGCCTTTTAATGGTATGTCGATAGAACGTTTTCCACTACTGTCAAATACAAATGTGTATTCGTGTCATCAGACAGGTGTGTGCTTTATTAAATGCAATGCAGTGTACAATTACGTAAGCATACTAATATTTGATTTACATACATGTTGTTTTCGTGAAAGCCAGCCTAAAAGCTGAGTGCTTGAATAATCCTCTTTTATCGTCTGATTTTGAACAGGTAAGTTCAATCTTTATAAAGTTATTGACATCAGTTTTTGCCCAAGATGTATTAATTGTTGTTATGCACCAGTAAATAATGAGAAAAAAGTCCATTGACGGAGTTACCGGAGCTCCTCGTCAATCCATGCAGGCTAGGCTAGGGTAGATACCTCACTGTTACTTTTTATTTTCATTTCAATTCAGACATCGAGTCATATTTCCTGTATGAAGACCACAAACCACCTCGTTGTGATCAACACTGTATGTAGTTCATTTTTAAATCTTTGTCATGTGTCATTCTTTCGTAATACATGTATTTTAATGAATGTAACAAGTACTTTCATATTCGATGTCTCTTCAGTTGTTTTTTTAAAGTAATCTTTTAACCAGAAATTCTCGTAACTTCAAAGAGTGTACACCGGAGAGTGTAGACAGTGTCTGGTTCAACTGTCTTAAGTATGAGAATGGTGTCTACACTGTATACTCTCCAAATCGTCCTTGCTGTGTCGGTGGTGTGGAGACCTAGTCATGCAGGTAAATTTTTGCATTTTATTTTTAGAGGGGGGGGGGGGGGGGCTCGGATTTAAACTGAAAATAAACAAAACTAGAGCCGTGCTCTATGGAGGTATTCCATTGAAGCTTCGTGTCGAGAAAAGACTGTCGATCACTGATTACCCCCTCCCCTTCTCCTTACACTTGTCAGGGCCTGACAGGTATTGATAGGAGGTCATCTTCACACGACCATTACTTCTGACCAATCAGAGCTTTAGAAAATCAATTGGAACTCTTCAAAATGAGACAGACAAATTAATGTCTGTGTTACCTCCAGACTGAGTATTGAATATTTGCATATGTTATTAAACAAATAAAGGCATTTCTTTGGTAAGTAGGAGTATATTTAGATTATATGCAAATGTGGAGGTCATTTGAAGATGGCCTTTTATCGATATCTATTAGGCCCTGACGAGTGTAAGGAGAAGGGGAGTAGTTCAGACTGGATTGTCTATATGATTATAGTCAGCTCAGAAAATCGAAAACGGGGCTTAGTTTCAAAGTATTATTTTCATATCAGGCAAGTTCTCCATTTCATACCAGGCAAGTTCTCCATTTAAATTACTTCATGTTTATATCAGGATAGGATAATTTTAAAAAAACATATATATGTACAAGTACATGTATACATGTATAATTATTCCGAACAGAAACACAAACCGATAAATACGTTTATGTACAACTGATGACACGATACAAACTAGGCCTAGCCCTATATCAAAGTGTAATCAACACAAAATCCACTGCGCTAATGCATGAAACAAACATTGTTATGTTTCATAAACATTCCCCTGTACTCATACTTACAGCTCTACCGCTTACATATGGAATAATTTGTGTAAAAGGCAGTGTTAAAATTAAACAATTGAAACGAACACAAATTGTAAACTAGATGCTGTCATTAGACAGTAATACCCGCACCAAGTCTTTGCCTCTAAATAACATTCTCTTGTACCGGTTTTAGTTAAAAAGAAGGCCACATGCAATTTCCGGTACTTTTTAAAACTTATGATTTTTTTTTAAATGATGAGATCACATCCCATCATAAATATATTACTTTTATGTACAATTTGAATTTTAAATTGATAAAAAATCTAAACATTTCATGTCATAGAAAGTATGGTCTATATAATTATTACAAACAAAATTAAATCATGCCCATGCTTCCCCCCCCCCCCCCCCCCCGGTCTGTTGCCTGCTTTATTTATGCTTTTGTGTGCCAACATAATCGTGTGCGTGGATTTAGAGAAAGGGTGGGGGTGAGAAGTCCAGACCCCCCCCCCCCCCCAAAAAAATCTTTTATGTAGTAAAATTACCAAAACTAAACCTCGGGCTACAATCCCCCCCCACCCGCAAACACAATTATTACTCTGAACCCCCCCCCCCTACCCCCTACCCATGGATACCTGGTAAATAAAAATCAGAATATTTTTATAACAATGAAAGCATGTACATCTAATTGCAATAAAGAATATTGTAAACAGTGCAAAATAAATGTCATATTGCGCAATGATTTTCACTGCAGGACTGCTTTAACGATTTTAAAAGGTGGTATCAGACACATGTCGATATTTATGTGGATAAAAGTGCGTTATTTTATATGATATGTAGTTATATGCTAAAATAACTTCCACTGTTTTAGAATTAAAAAAAATTACAATGAATATTTGGGCAAAAAAATAAGTTTGAAATTTTTTTGGAAACTTAAGGTAAAAATAAGATAAGCCCCAGCAGGATTCAAACTCTCTACTTACAGACACATTGTTAATGCTCTAACCCATTGCACTATGCTGTTAGGTAACATTATTTTGGGGGAAAATATTATTTTTATACTTTATTTTTTTCGTTCAATAAGGAGTACATCACAATATGTAGGTGTCCCATACCACCTTAAAGCTGAAAATTGTGCTTTACATGATTAATTACCTAATAAAATTGTGCAAGGGGTTTTAAAGGATAAAGTTGTGAAAATACATGCAATATGTTACAAGTAAATGATCTTTGTCTGAAGTTACGTATACAATATAGGTTTACAGGTTGCATTAGCAGGTACTAGTTTTACCCAGCTCTTTGGTTAGATGGGTTTCACGTGGTGTACATGCATCTGTGTTTTCGATATGCAGAATAGGATTAATTATCATGAATAAATGTTTCTTTTGTGGTGATCAGCTAAAGGAATTCATATTGTGCTCTAATTGGATTATCATTATGATGTTGACCAATATAGGCAAGTATATACATGTAGTAGCGCAATATTATGAGACACCGGTATACAAAACGTAAAGTTAAGTTTTACTTTCACTTTCTAAAATGTGATCTCCCTTTGCCAGCATACTGTATCATACTGTAACATTTTGTATTAAATTTGGGTATTAAATATCATGTTTATATGAGTTATAATGGGGAGGAAGGGGAAGGGGCCTTAACCGTTCCCTATCCCCAGGATGTGTGGATTAGGTATACATTTCTAGTGAGAATGAAGGCATGCCGCAGCTTCCCCCCCCCCCCCCCCCCCCCCATTAAACCCCCTTCCCCATCATCATACACCAGTAATAGAAAAAGAGTTAATGACTGTAATTTTCTTTTATTTTGATTATTCTTTTTTGTCAAGAGATATGTGGTATGTCAAGATTTATGACTCATGAAAATTTGTGCATTTTAATCCTGACTGTTAACAAATACACATGTATAATTATATATAAAGAAAAATACATGAGATATTATACTAGGGATGCCAATCAATTGCAGAAGTGTCAATCGGTTATTTATAACTCATTTTGATTGATTAATTTGTTAATCATTATGAAAATATAGACATTTCTAAATACATGTATAGCATATTATCAATATTTTTTTGAAGGTTGATTTTGTAACTATTAACAACTTATTTAGGGCTCCACTCTGCAGATGCCCTATAGTTATCATTCTGTCCAATTCCGCTGATCATCTCAAGATATATTTAAGACAAATTAGCCCTTGCCCCTTGGGTCATTCCCCCTACCCCCCACCCCCCAGAGTTGCTTTTAAACCACCACCACCCCCTTCTCTGAAATAGGGAATGATAATACATTTTAATAATTGTTGAGATCACCACCCCTAAACCATATTCATTCTTGTCCTTGTGTCATTGCACATCAATTGGTACATGTATATAGGTTATACCCCCTTTGAGATGCCAGTGACTTTCCAGAGTTAGAACTAATCAAGTAACCTATCTTATTCATATGTAGTGTAATTCCTAGCCCTAGCACAATGATGACACCAGTGCTTTGTTTTCTACAGCAAGGTTTTTATTGACTGACTTTATAATTTCCACAATTATATATAACATTTTGTTTATCTTTAAGATTAAAATGCAATTCCCAAAATCTCTTTATGTACATCTGACATCATACAGAAAAAACCAATCAAGAAATGATTTTGCTACTGTAAAAATGTGAGAAGAGACTCTGAATCTACCCACCCACCAGCCCCCCCCCCCCCCCCCCCCCCCGAAAACATGAATAGTCGAATATTTTTTAAATATCCTCAAAATCATCGAAATCCCCGCTCCTAATCCATATATATTTTTGTTTCTGGAACCATGACCATGTCAAGGCAAATCTTTTTGTGTATTAGTAGGTCATGGCATCTGGGGGTCACCCTAACCCCCACCCCACCCTCCCAAAATCAAAACTGATCAAATAACTTGAAAAAAAAAATGCTTGTGATCCCCACCCCTAAAGCATATATATTCTTCCTCCTTATGCATCTTATGATACGTTATTTCAAGCACAAGAGATTAGAGGAGGTCCAGGAATTAGGTTTTTTTATGGACGGAACATCATTTTGCAGATAGCATTGACCCTCAGAATCAAATTTATATTTCTAAAACCTTATTGCATATCTATAGCTCTATTATAATCCCTATAAATGATGTGGCTATTCATTAAATCATGAGAGGAGTTCTGGGAAGTAGGTTTTTTCAAGAGTGATAAACGTCAATTTTTCAGCTACTATTTGACTCCCTGGATGAAATTTAAATTTTTAAAACCTTATTGCATGACTATATGACAGCCCCTATCATACTCCAAGATATGATTTGGCAATTCATTAAATCATGAGAGGAGTTCTGGGAAGTAGGTTTTTTAGGAGTGATAAACGTCAATTTTCAGCTACTGTTTGACTCCCTGGATGAAATTTAAATTTTTAAAACCTTATTGCACATCTATAGGACAGTCCCTATCATATCTCAAGAGATGACATAGCTACTGCATAAATTGTAAGAGGAGTTCTGGGAACCATATTTTTTTGGCAAAAAAACGTCATATTTTTATGCCCACAGACCCCTGTGATAAAAACAAAAATTCTGAAACATGATTACACGTCAACTGACACCCCGAAGCATATCCTATAAGATCATTAGGCTACTGCAAAAAGAAATTTACGTTTTTTGAACCAGACTTTTTGTAAAAAAAACGTCATTTTTCAGCCATTTAATGACCCCCAGGACAAAATTGAAATTTCCGAAACCTTATTGCGCAGCTATATGACACCCCAAAACATATTCCAAGAGATGATTTGTCTACTGTTGAAAATGTAAAAGGAGTTCGAGGAAGAAGCTTTTTTGTCAAAAAACGTCATTTTTTACCAATTATTTGACCCCCAAGACTACCAGAGAATTTTTGAAACCTGTTTACAAAACAACATGACACCCCAAATCATACTCCAAGAGTTCAGTTTGCTGGTTTATAAGATGTAAGAGCAGTTTGAGAAAGTAAAACGTGACAGACGGACGGACGGACGGACAGACGGAACAGGGGTAACAACAATATACCCGAACTTTCTTTAGAAAGTGCGGGTATAATAAACAATGACGCATTCTCTCACCTGAGGGTGTGCTATACGAGAGGTACTCAGCGGGGATGGGATAACTATCCGTTTTTGCTAGGGGAACAAATTTCCGAAATCTTAACAAGGAAATCTTCAAAATCCTAATCCGTGGTGATATTGTTTTGAATTTGCCAATTCTGTTTTGTCTTCTCCTTAAAAGTGTGCGTGTGTGAGTGTGTGTGTGTGGGGGGGGGGGGGGGGGGGGGGGGGGGGGGGGGGGGGCGGACAATGCATCAAAATAAAATTTTCTAGATGTTAGTTTAAGGGAAATTTTGGTTGCGAGAAGAGGGGAGCCTTGCTCCAATTGGACAAACTAGAGGTACTGTGAGCAGGCTCACAATTGATCCCCCCCGCTAAGAAAAAATTATAACTCAAGTATTTCTCGATTAGAATATAATTGATGCTTCTTTTTCCTATTGTGACACTAAATTTGCACAAATGACCAAAGCTCAAGTCAGAACATATTTAAAGGTCATAAGCAGTCTTTGTGTTAAATTTTAACTTCTAATCATTTCCATTAAGATAATGATTAGATGACACAGACAGAAATTAAGTATTTTTTTAAAATATGACCTTGAACTTGTACAACTTACCCTGGGTCAAGTTCATGACATATCCTCGGTTCATTAGCAATCTTAATATTAAATAGAAACTTCCAATGTTTCTCCTTAAAAACAGTTTAAAGCAAACACACATTATGAATTTTTTCTTCCAATGACCTTGAATTTACCAAAATGACCTTGGGGCAAATCATTATACACCTTCAGGTCAAAAGCATCTTTGTGTAAATTAGAACTTTCAATTTTTTTCACAAAAATGATATGGACCGGACACAAATTTTGCACAATTCCTGCAGTTACCATGCTTAAACCCAAACGACCTTTAGTCAAGTTCATGACACAACCTCAGGTCATTAGCAATCTTTATGTGAAATAAGAACTTACATGTTTTTCCATAAAAAAAAAAGCATGGACTGGACACAAATTTTTCAGTTTTCCTGCCAGTAACCTAGACCTTGCCCAATTACATTGGGTCAAGGTCATGAACACACTCCAGGTCATAAGCAATCTTTGTGTGAAGTAAGAATTTGCAATGTTTCTCCATAAGAAACTAGGATATGGACAGGATACGAATTTTGCACTTTCCCTGCCAGTGACCTTGACCTTGCCCAAATGACCTTGCGTAAAGGTCATTTCAGACCCTAAGGTCATAAGCAATATTTGTGTGAAGCAAGAACTTCCAATGTTTCTCCATAAGAGGGATATGGATAAGACACCAATTTCGCGGACGGACGGACGGACAAGGTGATTTCTGTATTACCCTCAAACTTCGTTTGCGGGGGGTATATAAAAATCCTATTCGCCACTTTGGTGCGGCAAAAAGAATGGCATATGTTTTACAATTAGAACCATTTTAACGGGAGCTTGGACTTTGGGTAGTTGTGTCAAACAGCATTGTGACGTAGGCCTGTCTATTTCAATGTTGGCCACTCAGCCATTGCTCTTTGAAATCAACAAGATTTATCTGGCTTTTGAGTTATGACTTCGCAATCTGTGTATATTTCACTTGAAACCAGCGTCATTTTTAACTTGTTTTGACGCAAGAAAAAGTTGTTACATCCTACCGAAAGTCCAAGGTCTTGTTGAAATGGTTCTATTCCCATCATTCACATATACACGAACATGTATATGTTTTAGTTATACCCGCACTTTCTAAAGAAAGTTCCGGTATATTGTTGTTACCCTGTTCCGTCTGTCCGTCCGTCTGTCACGTTTTACTTTCTCAAACTGCTCTTACATCTTATAAACCTGCAAACTGAACTCTTGGAGTATGATTTGTAAAAAGGTTTCAAAAATTCTCTGGTAGTCCTATGGGTCAAATAATTGGTAAAAAATGATGTTTTTTGACAAAAAAGATTCTTCCTCAAACTTCTTTTACATTTTCAACAGTAGACAACTCATCTCTTGGAATATGTTTTGGTGTGTCTTATAGATGCGCAATAAGGTTTCGGAAATTTCAATTTTGTCCTGGGGGTCATTAAATCGCTGAAAAATGACGTTTTTTTTTTTTGTTTTTTTTTTTTTTTACAAAAGATCTGGTTTCAAAAAACGTCAATTTCTTTTTGCAGTAGCCTAATGATCTAATAGGATATGCTTCGGGGTGTCATGTTGACGTGTAATCATGTTTCAGAATTTTTGTTTTTATCACGGGGGTCTGTGGGCATAAAATAATGACGTTTTTTTGCCAAAAAATATGGTTCCCAGAACTCCTCTTACAATTTATGCAGTAGCTATGTCATCTCTTGAGATATGATAGGGGCTGAACTATAGGTGTGCAATAAGGTTTTAAAAATTTAATTTCATCCAGGGAGTCAAGTAGTAGCTGAAAATTGACGTTTATCACTCCTAAAAAAACCTACTTCCCAGAACTCCTCTCATGATTTAATGAATAGCCACATCATTTATAGGGATATAACAGGGGCTGAGCTATAGATATGCAATAAGGTTTTAAAAATATAAATTTGATTCTGAGGGTCAATACTATCTGCAAAATGATGTTCCGACCCATAAAAAAACCTAATTCCTGGACCTCCTCTTATCTCTTGTGATTGAAATAACGTACCATAAGATACTTAAGGAGGAAGAATATATATGCTTTAGGGGTGGGGATCACAAGCATTTTTTTCAAGTTATTTGATCATTCTTGATTTTGGGAGGGTGGGGTGGGGTTAGGGTGACCTTCAAATGCCATGACCTTCTAATACCACAAAAAGATTTGCCTTGACATGGTCATGGTTCAAGAAACAAAAATATATATCGTTTAGGAGCGGGGATTTCGATGATTTTGAGGATATTTTAAAAATATTCGACTATTCATGTTTTCAGGGGGCAGGTGGGTGGGGAGATTCAGAGTCTCTTCTCACTTTTTTACAGTAGCAAAATCATTTCTTGATTGTTTTTTTCTGTATGATGTCAGATGTACATAAAGAGATTTTGGGAATTGCATTTTAATCTTAAAGATTAACAAAATGTTTTATATATAATTGTGGAAATTATAAAGTCAGTCAACAAAAACCTTGCTGTAAAAAACAAAGCAGGGTCATCATTGGGCTAGGGCTAGGAATTACACTACATATGAATAAGATAGGTTACTTGATTAGTTTTAACTCTGGAAAGTCACTGGGCATCTCAAAGGGGGTATAACCTATATACATGTACCAATTGATGTGCAATGACAGAAGGAGCAAGAATGAATATGGTCTAGGGTGGGGACCTCAACAGTTATTAAAATGTATTATAATTTCCTATTTCAGAGGAGGGGGAGGTGATTGTTTAAAAACAACTCCAGGGGGTGGGGGAATAATCCAATGGGCAGGGGCCAATTTGTCTTAAATGTATCTAATGTATCTTGACATGATCAGCAGAATTGGACAGAATGATCACTATAGGGCATCTGCAGAGTGGGGCCCTAAATAGTTACAAAATCAATCTATTGATAATTAATTATCAATATTAATATACATGTATTTAGAAATGTCTTTTTTTTTTAAATGATTAACAAATTAATCAGTCAAAATGAGTTATAAATAACCGATTGGCAATTCTGCAATTGATTGCATGATCCCTAGTATAATATCACATGTAATTTTTTTTATATATAATTATTCATGTATGTTAACAATCAGGATTTAAATGCACAAATTTTCATGAGTCATAAATCTTGACATACCACTTATCTCTTGACAAAAAAGAATAAGCAATTTAAAATAAAAGAAAATTAGTCATTAACTCTTTTTCTATTACTGGTGTATGATGATGGGGTATGGGGTATAATGGGAAAAAAAAGCTGCAGCATGCCTTCATTCTCACTAGAAATGTATATCTAATCCACACATCCTGGGGATGGGGAACGGTTAAGGCCCCTTCCCCTTCCTCCCTATTTTAACTCATATAAACATGATATTTGATAAAGATTCTCAACAAAGATTTTAAGGCTTCTGTTTTACAATGTGCTTCCTGTCAGAACAGTTCAAAATCCAAAGAGGATGTAGACAGGGGGACCCAGTAGCTCCATACTTATTCTTGATATGTGCAGAAATTCTAGCTATTCTCATAAAGCAAATCATTGATATTAGAGGTATAATTGCCAATGGCAATGAACATAAGATTCCCCAGTATGCAGGTGACACTTCACTCATCTTAGATGGTTCATTAAAATCACTTTTCGCAGCTCTTGATACTTTAGACTTTTTTTTCGCATATTTCAGGTTTGAAGATAAACAGCTCTAAAACTAAAATTGTATGGATAGGTTTCAAAAAAATTTCCAATGAAGTTTTTCATCATTCACGGTGGAAACTTGATTGGGGCTCCACCTCATTTAATTTACTTGGAATAGAATTTTCTGTCGATTTATATAAAATGACATCATTGAATTACAGCAAACAATTGCCAAAAGTACTTTCTCTAATTCAGCAATGGAGGAGGAGAATTTTAACTCCCATTGGTTGCATCACTGTTTTAAAAAGTTTGATTATCCCTAAACTTAACCATTTATTCATTTCACTTCCAAATCCAAAACAAGATGACATTTCATCTCTTATAAAGAGTCTGTTTGAATTTATTTGTAAATCAAAGTGTGACAAAGTTAAGAGAGAAATTGTTACTCTCGATTTTCTAAAAGGTGGTTTAAAAATGGTTAACATTACTAACTTTATGGCTTCTCTTAAATGCTCATGGATTAAAAAATTAACTCAAGGCTACAAACCATGGATGGACTTTGCAAAAAAACTTATTGATTTTGGTGATGATTTCCTATCAGGCATGGTTGTTCAAAGAAATAATATTTTTTGGCAAGATGTTTTTAATTTTTGGCTCTGTCATACTAAGAAAATGATTAAAAGCTCATTAAATACCAAGAATATTTTCAATATTCCAGTGTGGTACAACTCAAACATAAAAATTGAATGTAAATATGTATTTATCAAAGATTGGTATATGAAAGGGGTTAATATTATTGGAGATTTTTTGAATGAAACTGGAAACATATTATCAAGAATAGATTTTACTGAAAGATTCCATTTTCCATACATACATCCAATGTTATATAATAGTGTAATTAGTGTAATATGTGCAATATCAAAATACTTGACATCTTTGTCTATTGATAGGTCCACTTTGAAGAGAGATTGCACTACATTTATGCCATTTTATTATGAGTCTATTTTTATGAAAGAAAAAGTTACAAAACCTATATACATTTGTTTAACCAGCTATCAACAAATGGAATGCTGAGCTATGTGATACTTTGCCAAATGATGTGTGCAGGATGTTTTTAAAATCTGTTTTAGAACTACCAATGAATCAATCAACTGTTAACTGGTTACAATATAGAATTCTCCATAGAATTCTTCCTGTTAAATATTATCTTAAGAAAATCAAAATTACTACCTCTGATTGCTGTACTTTTTGCAACAAAGTGTCTGGAACTATGCAACATGTTTTTGCAACATGCAAGAAAATACAACCTCTATGGAATGCACTTAGTGTACTTATATGTGAGAAATGCTACAAAAATGTTAGTTTTGATGTTTGTAATATTCTATTTGGTGTCTACCCACTTAATGGGGAGAACAGAATTTTAAATTTTGTAATCTTATATACATAGCAATATATATTTTCATGTTTGAAACAAAATAGGATGCCAATATTTTTAGGCTTCGTACACGATTTATATCAAAGATACAAGATTGAAATGTCTATTTATATTCAGAAATTAGAAATTGAAGAATTTGAAAAAGCATGGTATCCATGGAATGATTTTATTAATCATCTGGCAGTTTTAAATGTGACTTGTGTGCAATAATACATCTCTTTAGTATTTCTTATGTTTTGCTTTTGTTTATTGTTTTGTTTTTTTTTGTTTTTGTTTTTTGCTCTTTTGTACTGCTTAGGCATTCAGTTTCAAAATTATCTCAAGCAACTACCCTATTCTTTATTAATATGAGTATTACAATATGGGATGAAAAAGTGAGTATGCAAGAAGTGAGAGAGTGATTGAGTAATATAACTATACTGTGTACATACAACCTTTGTTTACAATAAAAATAAAAAAAAAAAGCAAAAAAAAAACAACATGATATTTAATACCCAAATTTAATACAAAATAGGGTCAATATGGAGTCAACTCAATAGTGTAAGTCTGACAAATGAAAAAATAAAAAAAATTCTGCAATTAAAATGAAAGAAACTGTAGATAAGCTTATTTAGATAAAGATGATGATACAGCATGCTAGCAAAGGGAGATCACATTTTAGAAAGTGAAAGTAAAACTTAACTGTTTTGTATACCGGTGTCTGATAATATTGCGCTACTAATGTATTATACTTACCTACCGGTATATTGGTCAACATCATAATGATAATCCAATTAGCACAATATGAATTCCTTTAGTTGATCACCACAAAAGAAACGTTTATTCATGTTAATTAATCCTATTCTGCATATCGAAAACACACATGCATGTACACCATGTGATACTTATCAAACAAAAGAGCTGGGTAAAACTAGTACCCGCTAATGCAACCTGTAGACCTGTGTTGTGTACGTAACTTCAGAGAAAGATCATTTAATTGTAACATATTGCATGTATTTTCATAACTTTATTCTTTAAAACCCCTTGCACAATTTTATTAGGTAATTAACCATGTAAAGCACAATTTTCAGCTTTAAGGTGGTATGGGACACCCACATATTGTGATGTACTCCTTATTGAACGAAACATTAAATAAAGTGTATAAAATATCATATATTTTCCCCCAAAATAATGTTACCTAACAGTTAGGCCTAAGAAAAAAAATTGTGTGTTTAGGGTAACACTGATGAAAAAGTTAGGTTAGGTAGGTAGGGATTTTTTTTTTATTTTATCATATTTTTTTCTGCATGAGGGCACAAATACGAATATAAAAACCTAAGAATGTTTGTTTGTGTCATATTTAAAATCGGGTTTTTAATGGAAATAATATGAAGATCATGAACAGATGCAAACAGTTCAACCCAAAATTGTACATAAAGGCAATGTGTGTATTATTGGATGTGAACTCATCATTTAAGAAAATTATAATTTTTAAAAAGTACCGGAAATTGCATGTGGCCTTCTTTTTGACTAAAACTGGTACAAGAGAGTGTTATTTAGAGGCTAACACTTGGTGCGGGTATTACTGTCTAATGACAGCATCTAGTTATTAATAGTTTGTACTTTTTAGATATACATGTACATTGACCAATGTATTGTATGTGCATTTGCACTCTCATCATCATCGTCGGAACCTACGAGTTTTCTATCCGTTACACTGCGTTGAAAGCAGTGTAACGGATAGGAAACCCGTGGGTTCCGACAATGTCTCCCCATTGACATGTGTCATTTTGTATCACTTCATGATTTCCAAGTGGTAAGGTATCAAAGCTTTTGAAAAGTTATGATACTGAATTTCAACAGTTCTAAGTTTGAGGTAAAAACAACCCCACTTTTTTATATTATGAAACAAAACTAAAATACCTTTATGGACTCATACACATAAATAAGAAGATGGAGCGAAAACCATAAAGATATTATTTCTTTTGTTCTAGACTATTTCTGAGTTAACATGCTACAGGTTTACAATATCCTTTTTGACACGCCAGATGTAAAAATAAAATAGTCTGCTGTGCATATAACAATAAATTAAATCCCCAAGAACACATATCTGTCTCACTTATTTTAACTTAGAGAAGTGTCTATATTTTTGGGAGGAAAATATGTCGGTATAATAGTCTGTAAGCCAAGTGAACTATAGACTTTCAAAGAAATAAGAAAACTGTCGAAACTTGCAGTACTCTGATGATTTCTATGGCGACCGACTGCATTGCATTGTGTAGTATATTTCATAACTTCTAATCCAGAGAACCAATTTTATTTAAGATCTTTAACTTAAAACTTTTAAATTAAAATATATATTTCATTCTGTTCATAACTATAGAAGTTTACCGTTTCCAACAGTTTTAATTTATTAACCCACTTCTCAGATTACGATCTCGCACCTTTAATGTGAATTAAGATAACTCCCTTCGAGTAAGACTCATATGGGTTAACAATTGACCACTACAGTGAAAGCACCCTCCGAGTGTTACTCAAGTACATGTACATATAAATTGATGATCTGCAGCCATAAATAATCTTGGAATATATGTTCTGAGCTGTGTGCACTGAAGCGACACGAGATTTTTGGTCGCACGTGGGGAATGAATTAACACAGGCTGTCGAATAAGCAAACAGGTGGGAAAGTGAAACACATTATATTAATGAGAAAATTTTACACACAAGGAGTCACCAAAAATTGATTTTCGCCACATTTGGATTTATTTTCGCCAATTTTGAAAAAAAAAATAGCCCAAGCACTGGGCGGGGGGTGGGTCAACACAGAAATGAGTTCGTTTTCACAATGAAACAAATGACCATGTAGAAGTAGTACAAATGTGATCATGAGACCTCTAGAATCTAAAAAAAAACTTGTTTAAAACTCATGTGAATATTCTTTTAAAAAAACCACCCAATCCCTCAATTCCGGACATTTCTTTTATCGTGCCAGCAAATACCGCATACATTTAGAGCTCGTTTCAAAATACCGTCGATTTTCCCACTTGGTGACAGTCTTGTTTTCGTCAGCAGCTCGCTAAAGCTAGACGCCCGTCGCTTCACCGGCATCAAAGAGATGCCGCCGAAACACAGACGCAGTACGACCTCATTAGAGCTGGTTGGGTCGCTTTGCCAGCATCAAAGAAGTACCGCCATCTGTGCAATTATTCTGCAAGTTAAATTGTTTAGTATTTATACACATACGTACATTCATGCATATATAGATGCGTTTACTGACAAATTCTGTATATATATTGTTTTCCTGAAGACTGTATTTACATATTTGAATCGTATCGATACATTTACTTCCTCAGCTCTCTCTCTCTCTCTCTCTCTCTCTCTCTCTCTCTCTCTCTCTCTCTCAAGTCACGATGAATGTCATTACTTCGCCTACTACAATCACAGGGGCATCCTATCCGCTCTGCTCTCTATGACATACATATAAATAATACAGTATGTGTATTATTTATATATATTTACATTTTCCAGTGTCTTTGTCTGTGATAACGAATCGGTTTTGTACTATACACCCCAATAACTTCAAATGACGTATTGTTGGGGGCGCAAGCGGGTTTGCATAATTGATATATTAATATTTAATCATACAACTGCTGAAAATTATATAAATATAAGTAATAAGGAATCATTCTTTGAATATTATGAGGTGATAATTTTGGTCGGGGCGTGATCAAATCTATCATAAAGCCCGAAGAATTGAACACTGTTGAAGCTATTATTGAAAGACCTGAAACTATTCTTACTGCATATAACTGAACCTTTTCTAGCTTATCAATATCAAATTGGGTACATTCAGACCAAACTTCAACAGCATACTCTAGTTGTGGTCTTAAAAATGATACATACATTTGTGTTAAAATATCTCTGGATACAGTAAATTTAAGTTTTTTAAGTAGACCAAGTTTTTTATAAGCAATAAACAATGGTGTCTATGTGATTAGACCAACTTAAATTTGAAGATAGCAATACTCCTAGATGCTTGTGTTGTGAGACGTATTCCAAAGCACAATCATCAAACAACAAATTAGGAAATTTTTCAACATTTTTAAAACTAAAAAAGACAACTTTTGTTTTTTGTGGATTATATTCTAGAAGCCATTGTTTTGACCATTCCTTAAGTAGATAAAGATCATTATTTAAATTATCTTGTTGTAATGTACTATCATCAGCATAAAGTCTGCAAAGTGATCTCATGTTTTCAGCCACATCATTTACATAGAGTAAAAACAATAATGGGCCAAGAACTGAGCCCCGAGGAACACCTGCATTTATGAATTGTCTAGAAGATAGTTTGTTTTTATACATAACCTTCTGTGTTCTGTTGCTTAAGTAGCTAATAAACCATTCAAGAATTGGCCCTGAGACTCCAATGCTTTAAGTTTATGAATGAGACCCTTATGCCAGACCCTGTCGAAAGCTTTAGAAAGATCACAAAAAATCATACAGCAGTAATTGCCATCATCAATACTTTTCACAAGAGAATGATAAGTTTCTAAAAGTTGGTAAACAGTTGAATGTCCAGGCAAAAAACCAGCCTGATATTTATAAAATAAGTTGTTGGAGTATAAAAAATTGTATAGATGTTTAAACAAGATTCTCTCAAAAATTTTACTAGTACAACTCAGCAGTGACACTGGTCTGTAGTTTGATGTGATAGATGGATCGTCTTTCTTAAGCAATGGAATTACATGTGCCAATTTCCAGCAGTCAGGAAAAGTCTTAAGTGATAGTGATTTGTTGAATAGTAGACATAAGGGTTTTGAAATAGTTTCTTTGCAGGATTTAAGCATTTTGTGGCTTATACTGTCAGGACCTACTGTTTTGTTAACAGGTATTACAGATAAAATGTCAACAACTTCATGTTCTTGAATGATAAGGTTTGAAAAATTGTCTGTACACTTGAGTTGCAAAATAGGTAAATCCTTATTATCTAAATTGGAAATTGAAGTAAACTATGTATTTAAAAGTTCAATCTTGTCATTATCTGAAAATGCAAACTTAGGTATCAGTGCCATTATTATCTGTGCAATGCATAGGTGGTATTTCAGTTGTAGATTTGGTGTGAAAAACATCTTTCATTAACTTTCAATAAAGTTTTTGATTGTTTTTACTTGCATTCCTCAAATAGGAATCAATGTTATCATAATAAGTCTCAGTAAAACATAATACATCAAAGTCTTGAACTATATACAATAAAGAGTCTATCTTATTTCTTATGCTTCTTATATTGATATGCATAATGTCAAGAGAGTTCTCAGCAGAAGGACCTGGGTTAGTTTCTATATCACCAGACAACAAGAGAAAACAAAACATAAGAAATTGTGCAAGAAAATTGAAAGTAGTAGACCAACCTATAAGAAATCTAAGTAATTGTTTTGATTTGAAAAGCAGTGATTGAATTGCATGTAATAAATAAGCAAGTTTGAAAATGGAAAAGTAAGATTTCTTAAAGATGTTGTGGTATCTCATACAGAAAGACCCCACGGCGGCTCGATATTGATCAATTAAGTTACCCATAGTCTAAAACAAGAAATGAACAGGTCATAATGCAAAGGGTAGGCCGCCATTTGGTTTGAGAATTAATGATTAGAAAATCACATGTATGGCAACGAAACACGCACGTGGATTTGTTTATAAACAACATTCCGTGGCTGAATTCATGGACAGTTACTTGTTGTTGGGAAAGTGAAGTTGACGCCAGGAACTGCTGTTGTTGGTTGTCGTCATGTTCGTCACCTTCATCGTCACGGAAGCATTCGAGGTCCTCGGACGAGAATATGGTAATCTTTTTTCCATTGACACCATTGATTTTCGCGAGTATACGACCGTCATAAGTCCAGCAGCTGTTTATTTTCCGCAGTTTTACAAGTTCCCTTGTTTTTCGAAAGAGCTCTGATCTGGTCTGTTAAGGGCCTCATTAATGTAAATGGTGTCTGTCTTTTTAGTTGGGTTGTTGTTGTAGGCCTTAAGGTTTATTTTGTTTCCATAAATACGAGTCCGATCCCTGTAGCTCAAAAATTTTACAATTATGTCTCTCGGTCTTCTGTGGGAGTGGGAGTTAAACATTACATGTCTTAACACAATATTTTTCAGAAAAGAGATAAACAAAGAAAACCAGAAAAAAAATCAAGACTTTTTTAAATCTCAATTTTCGGGTCCAAGCGAGCTTTAGCGCCTTTTGAGTCAGACAAAAATAAATGCCTTAAGACACATCTACAATCTTTTATCTACAATCCCTGAACGTTTGAACTTAATATCTTCAATCGTTAAGGAGAAGATCCCAGGACAAACCGACCCTCTGAAAATCCCTTAAACGTCAATATCTCAAAAACGGAAATGACGTCATCAAAATAAAAGAATACGTATAAAGTTTAGATCAATATCTATTACACCTGCAAGATTGATGAAAATCGGTAGAGTCGTTTTTGAGAAATCGTGTGCACAAAATTTGTGGGAAAAAAAGAAAAATAGTGAAGAAAAAGAAACAGAACGAAAACAATAAGGTCTTCCGTTGAAGAAACCGAAGAATAACAAGAGGGTCTTCCGTTGGAAACGAATATAAGAATAATCTTAACCAGCACAATAATAGAAAGGTCTTCCGTTGGAAGACCTTAATAATCGTACAGTTTCGTATCGCAAATAGTAACAAAATATAATACAACTGAAAGGAGCTTATGATCACGCGTACTGTAATGAATACCCAGTCATAATAGAAAAAAAAGCTTGAGGCAGCTAAGGTGGTTTATTTGACCTAGATTGTACATGTACGGTTTACCTTTTATTCATTCTAGTTAAACAATTTATGCTAGATATCCTCGATTTACTTTGTGCTTAATTACTCGATATTTATAAATACCGGTGTTCCAACGGTGTTCATTCAAACGTATGAAAAAATTCCAAGAATTTTCCTTTGAAACGCCCCCTCTAGCTAATCAGGTTTCAATACAAGGCTGAAATTAAAGGATTTGCATTGCAACAGACATAAATGTACATATAACTGAATGATAACGGTGAAAAATTGCGCGAGTATTCCGAGTGACTTCCGAATGGAGAAAAGATGTCAACATTTCCCTTTATAAATCTCCGTAAGAAATCTGTTTACGTTCCAATGAATATTTTCGAGTAAAAAATGATAATGTATCAATGCAAATCACTAAGATATTTTCCCTTTCATCGATATTAATTGCACGTTTTTCCACAGGTATGTGTATCTTTATTTAAGTTCGTCCAAACGTGCTGCATAAATATCTTGGGACAGACTATAGTTATAATTCATGAATGGAAAGCTCTATCATTGAAATGACAGATCTTATCACTACCAGTGATGATGTGAACCTCCCTAAAACATAAATGGAGGGGTATCGGCGGTGATAGGGGTTACATTAATCCAGACGAATTAATATTTTAATAAATGGACGCGGTGGCGTTTATTGTATTTAGTATTCAAGTCATGTGAAAAAAAATATGAAAAAAATTAAGTCTTTGAGTTCGACTGGTATAATTATGATATGTGTCAGTTTTCTATTAAAATAAATAATATTTTTGAATATCTTTCCTGTTATGTCACAAATGAGGTAATTTTAGTCCTATGCTCTGAAATTTGCTGAATCATGCCGGAAACAGTTACATTTCACAGGAAATAGTAATATTGTCCTCCTGAAACTATTATATCATCCTCGCGTGCAATTATTCTGCATAATATTTACGTTTGGTTCGAAATTTAAAGAACCAGTTGCTAAGCAAATGTAAATGCTTTCGCAAAAATCAAAATGTCAGTACAAGGTCTGTGATTTGTTTTAAATTCAGAGATACTTTAATTGTTTAATTAATTAGACAATTTTGGTAATGCAATGAATTGAATCAACTCAAGAGTGAGCATGCTAAAGACAACAATCGTTAACTTGGCCTTTACCGGAGATAAAGAAAACAGCCTTCCGCAACTCAAACTAACCCCAATTATATATGTATTTCAACAAGCAGCGTAAATGCACATTATCATTATTTAATTAATTGACACTACATGTAACAAGCACCAATAGACTTCTTACAAAACATTTCACATTGGTTTGTAAAATTTGATGACGTTTCAATAAATTACTCTTGTTATTGAAATAAAAAAGGACATAAACTGCCTGGATTTGTTAAGAAAGATTATATATAAATTGTATATATAATAATGCATTGTTTACTAAATTATCCTAATGCCCCCTTCGCCACAGCAATCACAACCTAACAATCAAGATTGAAACTAACTTTCTCAACTGAAGATAACATAAGTAACATTTATTACGTTGACATCTGCTTTTGAATTTTAATTAAGTTATTATAAAGTCTTTTTTTCCATATCCTTTCAGTCCATCAACTTTCGTGTGGCGAGACTATTACTTTAACTACATCGACAGCAACGACCTACAGGTTCGGGGATTTTACTAAACCATATGAAACGTAAGTTACTGTATTTCTAGGACTCCTAAATATTGTCCGTCTGTCTGTGCAATAGGATTTTTGTTGCGACGGACAATGTAATTACTCAAATATTCTCAAAATAATATTTTCAAATTTTGCACAGATAAAGTTTTAATTATCAAAACTGGAACTCACCTGTTATAATTGATGTGGTCATACATGTCATGATCATTTTGTTATTCTGAAAGTTTAATTTTTTAAATATTTACAATTCGGAATCAGTATAGGAATTTTGACATAATGGTTGCATCCGAATTTTTTTTTTGGAAAATTCTAATACTTCCAAAGTACAATATCATGTTAAGACAAATTAGGAAAGCTTGTCTTGTGTTTTGAAATATCAATAACAGTAAATATCATGTGGTCGCTATTTTTGAGGATTAATTATACAGTAGCCGTCGTATCTGAAGAGTTTGACACTTTGTCATTTAACTTAAAATTCCGCATCTTTATATGTTATATTGTGATTGTCTTAGAATGGAGCTACACTTTCATTAAGGAATTGTTTTTACAAATCATATGTTTTGTACATGTAGCATAGGACATGCTATTTTGGAGTTTTATATTATATAATTATTCCCTTTATTTTCACGAGTTTATATGATACAACTTATTTGATAACCTATAGATGACGCGTTGATTAAAAACAAGCAAAAAACGAATGGAATACCACTTTTCCCTGGCATATCTCCTTCCAAGACTCTGTCAGTTTTTTTTAATTACAGGTGGGTGAATATATGGTGCAGACATCAGGGATAGAAAAGTGTTTTGTCAGACATTTAACATTTTGTCATTTTGCCCGTAGTATTCCATGCATTTATATGACAGAACTTAATTGATAAACAATATATCCAATGAACAAGCTTAAGGAAGGATTCTTTTCTGGTTTTCGAATTGTCATATTAAGTCAATTTAATTGATTGTTCATTAAATCAAGATGAAAGGAAATTTAAATATCATATTTTTCTATCTTTTTTACTATTATACAATTTGGCATAGAAATAGTAATCAAAGTTTAGAATCTAACAAGGACTATTTTTGGTGGAACATTGGCGTAGGAAAATATCACATGTTTTTGCAATTCAGAATTGCTCTATATTCATGAATTTATTTAGCATTTTTATAACAATAACATTAATGATGTATTTTTCAACTAATTTGAACTAATAATAAGATACAACGGTACACGAATATGTTTTTAAAACATGATTTGCCTATCAAATTATATTTTTATAAGCTATTTTAAGCACTCATTCTATAAATAGATTTGTGTGAAAAAATCACTGAAATCGGATTTTATCTCTTATTTAATGGTCAGTATTTAGCTTTTCTGTCAGTTTAAATCTTTATAGAAAGGTTTCATAATATGTAAAAATCAGAAATATTTTGTTATTGGAAGAAAAGAAAAATAATCAAAATATCTTGAAAATTTAAGAAAATTAGAGGAAATGCGGGCTAAGCAATATCAATTTTAGTTTAAATATTGATTTCAATTGAGTAGTATAAGCTGATAGACATTCTAATATTTTATCATTTCACTGAAGAATACAAACTTCATATCTTAAACAGATGTCTTCAAAACAGCAGATAACTTCATTTATTTTCATCACTCTTTAAGTTGAGAAAAAAGGTAGTGACATTGACCTCACTTTCATGCGAAAACAAGGAGGTCAAATTTGATTAAACTGATAAAATCCTTTGGTTATATGATCTATATGGCCGTGTAAAAATTTCATGGATTTCTTAATATAAGAAGTATGTCTAATAACGAGAAGATTCCTTCCTTAAAGCGTATGAACTATCACTTTTCCTTGGCATATCTCAGAAGGACCTTATATTAAGACTATATCAGTTTTCTTTTAATCAATTGTTACTGAAAGGTTTTATGTTTTACACTGTCTCACTGAATCAAGCAGATCAGTTTTTGTCAAAAAAGTTAAAATCAAAAGAACGACAGCAATTGTGTATGTGAATCAAACAAATTTTTTCATGAAATTTCACATATCGTTTTCAAAAACAAAAAAATGATGGTGACAAATTTGCCCCATCGATTGCTTTATAGAGATAAAAAATCATGAGTGTTGATGCTACTTAACATCTAAACTTACTCAAGTCTCTATGTTGTTTTAATGATTTCATATTTCTTGCAGATTTTCAATTGTGTTTCAGAAATTTTAATTTCTGCTCTCTACCATTCTTAAATGTAATGTGGCATCATTCAAAGGTTTTAAAGAGGGCATTATTAACCATTGAGATTTGAGCAAGTCTACTTAGCATCAAGAAAACAGATAATCGGTTAAAAGGAAATCACAAAGCGCAATACAAGAAAAACAAAAAATTAATTAAACTAGTAAATTCATTGTTCTCGAACAATTAAAGGTCTTTCCGCCTTAAATGGATAAAATGCTTTCCCTAAGTTACTTCCCAAACAAAATAGATATATAAAGATATACATGTAGTTGGAAACTTTCAGATCTAATATATTTTTACTATATGGTCATATTGGCCCCATCCTAGAACTTGAACCCCTGACCCAGGAACCATGAATTTCACAATTTTGGTAGAGGGCTTCATGGACATCATAACCATGCATCCGGTTTTTTCCTCACATGTGTGGTAGTAGAGAAGAAGATTTTTGAAAATTCGGCTTTTTTTGGGCATATTTGCCCCCCGCCTGTGGCGCCCCGGGGGTGGTAGAGCAATGAATTTCACAATTGAGATTCCTCTTAACATAGAGATGCTTCTCACCAAAAATGATAACCATTGGTCTTGTAGTTTTCAAGAAGAAGATAAAAATGTAAAATTGTTAACACACGACGGACGATGCACACCGCACGACGACGACGAAGACCAATTGCAATAGGTCATACAAAAAATTGCAAGATTACAGTTTTTATGAACACTATAGTTCTGAAAACAATGAGGACAATTGGTGAATATAAGTTGGGAAGGAGGTGGTAAAAAAAAATCAAGTCATAAAAAAGGTGTTTTTTGATCGATGTTCCACAATCAGAATGTAGTCATGCGATTTTTTTTATCAAATTCTCATTAGCAAAGAAATCTATTGATAATTTCTTGGGCTCAACATGCGGTTAACTCACCAGCGGGCATGTTGACGAAGCTATCTTAGGATTATGGTACGTCCTAAGTACGTTTTAGGATACGTCTTAATCTTAAGTCTCTTTATTGAAGCTCTTCCAAATAAAGAAACCGCCATAACTTTGTAACTTTAGGTTAGCACATACCTTGTCATAAGACCATCTTAAGGTTGTAAAATCATGTTTTGTGGGATATTGGGACTGTCGTGATGCTTTTTCTGAAGACCGGTAGACTAAGGCAATCATTTCTACAATTCCAGCATTTCCGGCAAACCTCAAATATATATATTATTGTATGAAATCAAAATATCTCAGATTTTTACAATGGATGAAGACCTCCCTGTAAGTTATCGTATAAAATTTGAAATATGTGAAATGACATGTGGGGATAACGAACAGTGTTCAAATTCCAAAATCCAAAAGAAAATTACAAAACAGGAGCAGAGCAAACACGGACCTCTTAAAAAAAATAGAGGTAGGATCAGGTGCCATGAAGGAGTGAGCATCCTCTGCTGATCGTGTGCTCTTTGTCGTAATCGGGGAAAACGGAAAAGTCTGTAGACAATTACATGAAGGTGATTAATTATGGTCTAACAATGAGTATGAAAAACGTCTGTCAGCATGCGACCCAGTGGAAGATTGAAATGTATTTGCTGACAGGGTCGTTGTATCGACCAAAGAACTTACAAAATAACTTACGAAAATAAAGTATCATATAAGTTATCTCAATTATGTGTTTAACCCATCAAATTAAAAAAAAACATATACTAAATGTACTTCATAATGTAATTAAGGTCTTCCGCTTTCAACGGAAGACCTTGTACTGATTCTGTTTCGCAATATTCTTATTTTTCTTCTAGACGTTTTTTAAAACTCAAATATCTCGCTTGTTTGCTGTCCTATTACGTTCAAATTTTCAGGATACATTGGAAATTACAAATTCTTAATGTCAACTGAAAATCATTGAAATTATCACTTCCGAGTGATTCCCCTTTTTCAAAAACATATAGGCATTCCTGTGCACGCAAAGGCTCTGAAACCATCCAAGACATGTGTTTCAAAGTCACAAATCTTGAAAAAAGATACTTTGAACGTTGTCCTCCGACTTTTCTTTTTACGATTTTTTCCTTTTAAAGTTTCAAAAAATTAATTTAAATTTTATGTTTCAAAAAATGCTGATTTTTGGTCGTATTTTTGTCTCGTAACTTTTTAGTTTAAATTTTTTTCTGAACACATACAGAACAAAAAATGTGCGAAATATCAAGGGCTTTTACTTGACACTATTGAAAAAGGGCTGGCCCTTTAAATAAGGGACCTAGAGCCCTTAAAAGTTTTTGCTTTATAACTAAAAAATGGTTAGTATTTTGTTATAGCTGTCGCGAGAAAATTTGTTTATTATGATGTTATTAATGTCGTTACAAAATTATTTTGTATCGGTATTGCGTAATATGAGTGTAAAAAGCTTGTCTTGGTAACATGTACCTCGTTTTCATTTTGCAAGTAAACAAATAGTCTTTGTGCGCACAACTGACATAAATTAACAACTGAAAGTGTAACAGCTTATACGGAATGATTTAATTCATTAGAGAAAGTTTTTTTTTTAAAAAGTATACACGTTTTTCTTGGTTTTATATTTGGCCATTTCTATTTAGGTCTCCTAGTGGAGAATCCTTAAGAAAAACGAGAATGAGAAAATATAAACAATCTTTGTCTTTTCTAGCGAAATACATAAACTGGATTTTAAAAAATAACTTCTATGAAATATATTTTAGTCATTTTACTGCAAGCTTTTCAAATTTACCTGGATTCTTAGTTGTGTGTGTCATTACGTTACGTATCCCTCGCCCGCGGCCGAGGAAATCAGTCGCGGCCGGACTACCTAGCGGTCAGCGGTTATCTAATACACAAGATCTGCATCTTACTTATGTGTGTTTGTTTAGCCGTAAACACACAGAATTGTTTCAATTTTGATTTCTTATAAAAGTTTAGTCATCGTTAAATTGATTAAACCGATAGAGTGTTTAAGAAATATAAATTTAAAGCAATATAATTCTCAATCTGAAACATCGTCAGACATATATCAATTGTGCGTATCCAAGTCTAAAAAAAATAATACCTATGTAATGCATTTTAATCATTATACTGCAAACATTTCAAATCTACATGTACCTGGGTTCTTAGTTGTGTGTGTCATTACGCAACTCACCCCTTGCCCGTGGCCGAGGAGATCGGTCGCGGCTGGACTACTTAGCGGTCAGCGGTGATCTAATACACAAGACTCGCATCTTGTGTATACATGGGTTTTTTTAATTGCAAACACAAAGAATTGTTTGAATGTCGATTACATATAAAAGTTTATTTATCATTAAATTGATTTAAAACGATAGAGTGTAAATCAAGAATTAGTAAAAGCATTATTAATCCCATGTTAAGCATAGTCAGACATATCTATCAGTGGTGAGTTTGTAAGTCTAAAATGTTCTAAAATTAAAACTGTAGAAATAATGTTGGAGATCAACAACAAAAAAGATAAACCTGTTAATGATAAAATCTGTTTTAGTTTCAACTCTTTTAATAAAAGGTGTTCTTTGAAATATTGTCGATGTCATGAAATATTTATATTGTTTAAAATAAAACATTTAATAAAACTGCATAATTTTAAACCCAACGCGGCCACTGTGATTTGTGTATACCTTTACATAATCCATCCCTTGTAAATCCCGCGCGAGTGGACAAGCGATCTGCGGTAGTCTAATTCACACGTTAGGCTTCGTGTGCTTCTACCCTATCACACATGTGCATGTTTATTTATTAGATACAATACAACAACGAAATTTTGGCCGGTTCATGTAAAATCGACAAGCGTTTCAACTTAAAGATTAATATATTTACCCATAATTATCTCCGTTAATTACTGCTGAGATTTTAATGCATTCACACTGGACAGACTTCAACACTTTTTAGACAACATTCACACTCTGCCAGATCAACATGTCTTATGAATTAATATTTGGCGAACACAAATTAGTGTATTAGTGTATAAAATGTTAAAATGTATTCTTATAAGTTGTACAAAAATGAGAGAGAGAGAGAGAGAGAGAGAGAGAGAGAGAGAGAGAGAGAGAGAGCAAAATAGAATTTGAAAGCATTAATTGAACAGGATCCAACATGGAGAATTCTTTTTAAATACATTCCAAGCGTTTATTGTAAGGCAATTTAAAACCAAAGTCCCGTGTTGCAATGTTACATGTCTACGAGAGGGGCTCGCACGATAAAAAAAAATCGCTTATCGATGTCCGGAATTGAAGGATTCAGAGATTATTTTAAAAGCACGTGAATTTTTAAACAGATTAATATGTTTAGATTCAGGCGTAAAAGAGAAACGGTAATATGATCGCTTTTGTAGTTTTTCTGTATGGTCGTTCGATTCATTTTAGAAGCAAACTCATTGCTATTACTGTTTATATCTTTCATATCCATAGGAACGTGCGAATTTTAAACAAGTTTTGTTGATATTCGAAGAGTAAAAGATCTGTTAAAAAACATTTGTTTAGATTCGGGCAGTAATAGATTGAGTAGCTGTCATATGAATGAAAATGCTATACAAATCTGTAGTTTGCGGAGATTTTCATTCGGGCGAACTTTACAAATCGAACCTTTGCGTATGCACTGCACGCCCACTCAAATGGTTGATATTTTTTTCACCAAATTACTTTGATGTGTGTGTATGTTTTCTGATCAGCGCTTTTACTTCTTCCGCAAAATGAGCGAACGCGGAAATCGCGTAATAAATGTAAAACACGGGATCAACTAGATGCTTCCAATTTTTAAAACATTTAAAACTTTAAACTAAACAAAATCACATAGTCATGGAGTCCCGTGATCCTTCAGGACAGGGCATAGTAAAAACGACGTCATTCGCGGTTCCAGATTTTTCCCCGGACGCTTAATGGGTGGGGACGGGGGTCCGTGGAATAATGTTTGCCAGTGTGTGCCCAAAGCCTACATGTACATGTATGATTAGTAAATTTTCTAGTTCAATTTAATAAGTTTGTTTGAATTTTTCTAGTTACCCACCCATCCCTAATTCCGCGCATGGACATCAACCAGTACTAAAAATCGCCGAAAATTTATTAAAATATGTCCAGGATCAGTGTACAAGCTACATTTACATAGATAAATTGTGACCACATATTTTCAAAACAGATTATCACTTGCATTTGATACTTTCCTAAAACACAAATGCAGCATTATACATTATGTATTATATAACAATGCAAAAATACGTTTATCCAAGTCGTTTGTAACTCGGTTACTTGTGGACAGAACACTTGGTTATTTCCCCTTCTTACATGACAATGGATACAAATGATAATTAATGATCATAACATCTATTCATATACATGTATAATTAGGGTCGACGTCCCACTCTGATGACGCCGTATAATGATCAGAATGTCCCCCTGTTCGTGGCTTTCTGTCCGTCCGATTTACATTTTCTAAGTATAATTTCTCTGTAATTGAGTCTGCCTACATTAAATTTAGTCGCATGTAATTCCAATACTTCATCCCAAAAGTGCCTTTGAATAAAGAGTGTGTAATGACATTAAACCAAGTTTCTAGGTAAAAGGTGAAGGTCAGGTGTCCAGACCATATATTTTCCGAAGTCGGCCGAATCTTGCTTCCACATTTATTTAACTTACTTACATGTACCTCTATTACTTCAGATACAGAGAGCCTTAAGCTAAAGGGTGTCCAGTGACCTTAAACAAAGTTTCTGGATCAAATGACAGGGTCATATTAGACCTGTGTGAAAAATCCTTGTCTAACCATAATTATAATTTTTCCCGATGATTCTGTCTGGCTTATATATTACTATAAAAAGTGTTTGTAAGTAAAAAATGTACAGCGACCTTGAATCAAGATACATGTACTTTTTAAATTACATCACAGACCACTGTGTAAAGTTTCAATAAATTCTTAGTCAAAATTTAAGAATAAAAACAAAGTTGCATGCAAAGCTTTTCATTCTTATGTCCATTATTTAAGCGGTTGGCTCCTTTGAGAGGGACGCCATTTAAATGATGTCAGGTACATTGCAGTATAACTCAGATTGTTTTTGCGAAAAGGGCCTAAAATGTCTAGGTAGAGAGTCAATGTCATAGCATACAACTTAATACACTGTAGTCTGGACCGTGTGTTCTCTCTCATGGCAAAAATCTAGATCATGCTTCATACAAACAGTGCTTTATCTGATCTTAAACTTAGTTTATAATTTAAAGGTCAAGATCAGAGTAGACATGTCTATTCTATATTGTCTCCTTTTTGTGTCAAATCCGGTTTTAGTTTCACCAGAAGAAGTAAGAGGTGTGCTGTGACCTTGAACTATTTATCTTGCTATTTAGAAGTTCAAGATCCAATGATATATAGTTGTGAAATACAAATAACAGATAAATCATAAATTGGATCTAAAATATTTTGATCGGTCAATCTCTTTGCGGCAAAAAAATGTATTATTATAAATATGGCATTTGCTGTTTAGCAGTTTTGATAAATTCGATCTTGATACATATATTTCGCACACATATTTACCCATTAATACACTGTCAAATGTTTTAAAAACAGAAACTACCTGTTTTTCCGTAACCGAATTATTACTGGATTGGAATTGCTGTCCTCTTCAATAAGGGGCTGATGCATGATATCTACTTACTCATTTATAAGCACTAGTATATAACATTATGACTATTATCATATTGACAATCTTTTTCGACACGAAGCTGCAACGGAAGACCTCCTCGTTGCTTTGCAACGAACTCGGCTCTAGTTTATTATTCCTTTTGGGTATTTCTCGAGTCCTTTTGGGTCCTTTTGAGCTCCTTTTGGGTTCTTTTTGGTCCTTTTGGGTAAATCGATGCACCCGTGTTTGTGTATTTCGAGATAGATTACATGTATTTTCATTTAACATGTACATGTATTCTATATATTGCTGGTTCATTGGTTTTGTTTGTAACGTTAAGTTTATGAAAACGTGCTTGCCTATGTTTATGTATATTATCTGAATGACAAAAATATCAAAATGTTTACAATGAATGCACATTTGTTGTTTAAGTACTTATCGGCTTGTAAGCCAAAAGCTTACGTATTTTCTTTACATAAATAGCACTTATTTTGAAATTCTGAGGTTTTTTGTTTGAACTAAATTGTCCCTGAAATATATCTAAGAAAATGTATATTTTTGTAAATGTATACAAACTAACATTATTAGTTTTAGGCCTAACGTGTTAATGTACATGCATAATTTTATCTTGTCGAAATGTTCAATAATTTATTACTGCCTGGACAAGTCTCTCAAATTCTATCTGTATGAATTGATGTGAAAAATAAGAATAATTTTAGTAGGTTATGATATACTAACTTAAGATGTTCTTAGGTAACCGTCGATTTACATCTTAAAGTGACACGGTGACTCAGAATACATGTTTTACTTTTTATGTTTGACAACGGAAATCAGAAGTGTACTAAATTTCATCACACGGAAGGTTTCATGCATCATAAGTCATCATTTATCAGTATACAAGTCAATAAAACTCATCCGGAAAATGCACATGTAAACAAACCGAGTTGTTTTGAACATTGATTTTAGTGTCACATGATTGCAATTGCTGTCTAAAAATAGTTACAGTGAGATTGACAAACTGAGAAAATAATTTGAATTTGAAGCTATTAGATGTCTGTGATAAGAAATATACATTCATAGAGAGTGCATCTTAATAAATTTATACTTCTTGAAGACATCAGGTTTCAATGAGAGTCCACTAGCTCATAATATTTGCCACGCTGCATTATTTACATGTACATTCCCCTCCGCTTGCGTGGCTATGAAGCGGAAGGGAAACTCAAGATTTTTGTGTTGGCCCAACACTTAATTCTATTTTTCTCTTTTGAATTTGATTTATTTACTTTTGAACACTGTAATTTTTCAAAAGTTCACTTTTTCATGTGATAATAAAAATGTGGAAATCGTATAAAAATTCCATATTTACTAAATCATGGGTTTGTGCGTCACCATGTCTCTTTAAGATGTGTCTTAAGTTGATCTTAGGATGTTCCTAACCTGTTTCCTATGTCATATCTTAAGAACACACTTAGAAAGTTTAGTGAAAATGCCCGCAGGAGTTCAAAAGGGGTAACTATATTATCAAAGAACACCATTATCATAAATGCTAATATCTACAAAATAGATGTTTCCTGTTTAGGAAGATTACAATTGAACATTTTTTTTATTCTTTATGACTAATTCCTTTTTTACCGTTATACGTGTTAACGTTGAATTTAAAATAATACATTGGACTCTCCTTACAACTTAAAATTCCTTTATTTTAGCATTCTAAAAAAGAAAATTCCAAAGATCACTTTGTTTTGTCAACACTTCAAGACTTAATAAGCAAAAATAAAGATACAATTTGTTATTTTTGGCGATTTTTTTTCATTGGATTTCTGTTTGCAGAGAGTTGTTTGCAGGAAAATTTTCATCGTATTTTTTCGTCTAATTTGCCTTCATTGACAGTAGACGAATTTAAAACAAGTTGCTTCTCTTAAACCACACAATGTTCAGGCAATATCATAATGAGGGAAAATATCTTTTACAAATTGAAAATCATATTAGGTAAAAATAATCTGCTGTTTTGTTGCTTCTTAATAATTCGAACTGTGATTCCTGATCAATTCCATCATGGATCCCCGAATTGTTTTAAAGTTTGATATAGAAATATATATGGAAAATTAATTAAATTTAATTAACATTTCTTGAGATCTTCAGTGCTACAAATAGGGATAATTAAATATGCACGCACCCGTATATAGAGTATACTGTGTACCTTTGTACCGATACAGGGACTCCACAGAAAGATTCAAAGTTTAATATAGGGATATAGTTTAAAATTTGAATTGTTTAAACCATGACCTTCAGACTAACTGTATATGGCCCGGTCTCGGGAAATGTTAAAAATCAGTATAAGAATGTAATGTATGGGTTAAAACGTACGTTTATCAATAAATGCGATCCTACAATTTGCATTTTTATTATGTATTAAAGCACCCTGATTCTTAATTGTAACACACCAACCACTGTTTGATGTTTTTATATTTGACTTCTTAATTCCAAATTTTCCGAACCGAGTCATTCTTGGAAGGTAGTTATCATTAATAGATGTTAGCTGTGACAGTAATAGAAGTTTAACCAATCTGTAAAGGTTTTTTTTTATGAAGCTTATTTGCAGATAACTTCTGTCCCGTAACTACAAATACATGTATTTATGATTTTATAATATCATCCGAAGAACGATTATCCATGGAATTCAACTATTACAAGTTTTTCTTGTCTTTGTTTTAAATTTATTTAATACGTACTTAATATGTCTAATCTTACCAAAGATTTGAAATAATTTTAAATATCATTCATTTTGAACATCTTAACAATTTTAGCATGCTGGTAACCTTAATGTGTTCATTTTATTTTCAGAGGATTAAGCTGCACCTTCAACTTTAATCCTTCGGACGCAAGTGAACGAATTATTTCCCGACTTTTTCCACAGTGTACATCTGATGAAGATGTATTACAGATCAATTCTGATGGTATGTGTAGTATGTTAATGTAATTCCCGAGGAATTTTAATTTAAGGTAAAAAAAGATGCGATAGATTACGAATTTGAACATTATATTTTAACATTTTTTTAGGCAATAACCTATGTTGTTTCAACTGTGCCCGACCGATTTCTGGTCCAAGCAGTTCGTTGCGTGTATCCTTTTCGACTGATACTTCTACAGGTCCAAAAGAATTGGGATTTGAAATAATGATAGTAACGGGTAAAGATGAATGTAAGTATGCATTATTTTTTGTATATTCACAGTCATAATTATTCCACACCACGTATCCACAACATTCGGGGTGGATTCTATGTTGTACACGGGGTGTATGCTCTGAGAATGGCCGACGCTTCGCCTACTCATATCAACAATTCATAATATTTTATACAGAAACTGCCTTCCGTAAATTCTTAAAATATTTAGAGTAGTTGCCCTTTGAAATTACATTTGAATTAAAGTAGCTGTCCTTTGAATTGACGTCACTTTGTTGTGTATGGGGCTGAATAAAATGGCAGCGTCGAGATTTGCTCAAACATCTGAGGAGGAAAGGGGAAAACATGGTGAAAATCAAAAAGCAACAAAACATTGCAAGTAAACAAAAAACAGCAAATGCTTTTAAAGACTATTTGAAATGTGAGAATGAGAATTTTGAAGACTTTAACTGTGTTAAATTCAACAAAATGTAGGGTCACTTTTACGTGGATTTTCGAAGAACATCGCTTCTTTTGAAAAGTCTCATTTGATAGTCCTCGGGAAAACAAACCACTTATAAAAAGCAAAGTACTGAAGTACTGACGGAAGTTGATTTTATCGATAATTATTTCTCTGCTTGTCGGAGATTTACGGAGACAGCCGAGCTTTGGGTTGAACGAGACTATATTGAACTCTGGCGTAGGAATTTACACGACTACAAAAAATATCTAAATTGTTCGTACCATTTAAAATCTGACTACTTTCAAGGTATTCATAAATAATTTTCCTTGAAAAGCAATGCTTCATACAAAACATGCGAATTTATCAATTATTTTCAGGATCTACGTCTTGCCAGCGGTGATGATTTGTGCTTAGGTCCAAACACTTTCATTTCCGGTTTGCCAGAGTAACTGCATAGGAGAGTTGATTAAAATCAACTCCCAAAAAAAGAACTTTATTTATTTTACAACAATTGATAAACAATTTCTACAACTTATATTAATATCTCTCGTTCGCACAGATGTTAACCACTTATTAGTGGCTTTGCCGCGCCGTCTATGAGATTGATCACCCGATAGATTTCCGTAGTCAGTCAGTAACGAACCTAATAAGTAACAGTATAAACCCCGCATGTTGTGGTATACGTGGTGTTCCATCGATTCACCAAATATTAAGTCTCAATATACAACGCTTAAAAATGACCTCGAGTCAATCTGGGTCAAAATGCTTCCTTACATCTGAACCGTTGGATTACAGATGTAAAATAATTTTACATATATTGTACGTGTAATATAGATATTATATGATACGACGAAACTCGCCTTGATAGAGAATTGGGATATATAGCGAGCAAAACCTGAACAGTATCTTTCCTTACTTAAAGGGGAAGGAAAGTCATAAAACATATTTATATTGGAACTAATAACGTGGTTTAAATGATAACAGTTGGTCATACTGTTTTGAAGATAGAATACATAATTAATCTTCTATGCTCGTTTTAAGTTGGAAAAATCGTCTTCACTTCGGGTTTACATATACAATGTACTCAGTGCTATAGAATACACGCTCGATTATGCCTTTCTGTTTCTCGAGTATTCAACTAAATAAAAATTAATGATGATGTTAATGTTCACATGTCAATCTAAAGAATAAAATTCATGTACATTTTTTTTTACATTTTAATTAAATAAATGGCAGCCGTTTTTCTTTCTGTTATAACATCAATTTATTGATACGCGTTTTTATATGTTGTTGATTTCTGAACTGGTTTAAAGAAACAATTCCACGATGCTTCAAACTAGAAGTAAAACTCGTTTAGCACAGATATAGCGAAATCTCGGATATAGCGAAGTTTTTTAAGCCCCCGGCAGAATTCTTAACAAATCTTTGCAAAATTATACGGTTATAACGAACTCAGATATAATGAATTTACCGATATAGTGAACTGATTTTGAGTGCCGTAGAGGTAAATAATGACGAAATTTAAGACTTTTATAAGCGTCGATTAGCAAATAATGTAGTCTGGTGAAAGAAAACATCTATATAGCGAATTCGCTATACTTATTATTACGAATTCATTATACGGTTATATCGAATAACGGATATAACGAAGTGAATCCATTGGTCCCGAGGACTTCGCTATAACCGAGTTTTACTATACAACTAACAGTTTTAAGGATCTTTATTCAACACATCTGCTTTCAACAATATTCACCATTATTCAATATTCAAAAATGACCCCGTGTGAATATTTAACCCAAGTCCAACTTAATAAGAATGTTATTATATAATTGTAATCGAGATATTTTAAAATACATTCTCAATTCTACTTAATTAAATTCGGAATTACCATGTCAAAAAATCGACAGCAGACACTTTCTTCGATGCTTGGGATCTGTTGACAATTTCTACAACTAGGCAGAGATTCCTCTAACACTATAACATGTGCACAAATGTATTCGTTAAGTCAAAGAACATGGTTTGTGATTTAGCGGAAAGTCAAAGACAAAAGCTCAAGTCGATACTGTTCCATATTTTCCAAAACTTGTCAGTTTAGAGTGAATATCATAATCAGCTAATACCGGAATGGATGGTGTGACGTCATAGATTAGAGTTCAATGGCAGCTCTCATAACGGCGAGAAAGGATGACTGCACTTAACGCCGTATTTTGGGCCCTTTTTCGGTCACTATTGTTACTTTTATTCTTCGCTCAATTTTACTTCAAGTCATTTGTCATATATTTTAGTCATTTTTCAATAGATATTTATTGTCATAATGGTTTTAAAATGCGTTGAAATAAAATAATGCGTTGTTTTCTTATCCTCACTGCTCTGCAAATATCTTGAATTTAGACTTGTCTGCCCTTGATTGAAGATAAAAGTCATAAATATACATGGAGGGTCGATATAATATTGTAACGAATGGCCATAAAATAGAATAGAGGTACTATAATTATAATTAACACACACTCTCTCTCTCTCTCTCTCTCTCTCTCTCTCTCTCTCTCTCTCTCTCTCTCTCTCTCTCTCTCTCTCTGCATGTTGCCTTTTAATGACTCAAGGTTTCAAAACAAAATATACAACATATACTATCGGCCAGTATAAGTAGCCATTGATGATCGTAAACCAGTTGCTGATGTCAACAATTTACGTGTTCGAAAGAATTAACAAATAGTTAACCAGTAACGCACAGAACCGATAATCTCCTAAAGATAATTCAGAGAAATTAAGAAACCATCAACCGATTGGAATGAATAGAAATATGCATGGACAAATAATACCGCTAACAGTATACATGCTACCTAACACGTCATGTGACTGAGTTTTGTATTCACAAAGTTTCTTGGGGTTAGCAATCACGTGGTGAATTATAAATATTCAACAGGTCAAAGTATACCGTTTGCACCAGAGAATGCCAGAGCAAGAAGAAATGGTTTTTGTTTTACCATGAGCGCATGTTTGTCTATTGATCTCCTTTTAACATTAGTGTATATATATATAAAAAATAAAAAAAAATAAAAGAAAAATAATAGACAAACATGCGCTGACTATGTATTAAGTCTGTAAAAAAGTGGGCGTCCTCATTATCCTATGGAGATTCAAAAAAATGTAATAACCCCTACCTATGAAAACGACTTCGTACTTTGTGAATATGAACTTAATATTAATGTACATGTAATTACATAAAGTTGCAGTTAAGATATTGGCAATTCCTACAATTAAAAGAAATATGTCCATTTTTAACATTTATTTTGTCGCAATTTTTAAATCTCCTTAAGTGCAGTCATCCTTTAAATTAAGCAATCGATATTTCTTGATTTATGCATTATTCCGGGGGTTTGTTGAAAATAAATACGTTTTTTACAACCATTTTTTTTTTTCATTCTAATTGTTAGACCATAATTACATGTAATCACCTAATTGTCTACGGACTTTTCCGTTTTTCCCGATGGTTTATTCCCCGAACGGCTACTCGCCAAAACAAACACCTAATTATTTTAGGCAATTATGGGGTCCACTAAAGGGGCACAGGTAGAATTTACCTGTGTTCACATGGATTCCCTTGATTAGTTGCTTAGCATGAATTCATCAGAAATGAATAAATCAGAATGTTTTTATATATTTTGCTTTTATTTTTTTAAGCAATAATGCATTTTTCAGTCATTTTTTAAAATTAACATCATGCATTATTTAGTGCTAATTAGTAATATTTATATATAAGAAAGGTGCAAGGAAAACAAGCATTTTATGGTCTATAATATATATTCTATTGCATGTATTTCTGTTGCTTTGATTTACACATCAGAATCACCACTCTTAATCAACACTACCACCTCCATCCCAATTCCATGAACATAAAATATCTTACATTAATGTGATCGAGAACTTGGAAATTTTGGAAGAATGTAAATGTTATATCAGTTGAGTTGCATTGATATAAATTTTTTCAGGAAAATCCCATTTTGTAAACTATACATTTTAAAAAATGTACCGAATTATTCGCTCTGTGACCGGAAATATCCCTCTTTATTAAAGTATTTTGTTTTGTCGGTAAATACAAACGGTTGTATACAATTCTTGAGAAAAATAATCTGTAACTTTGACTGTATAAGGATAAAAACGTGATTTTACATATGTACAGAAAAAAGAATGCTAGCAAGTCAGTTTTTCATTAAAAATCTTCATTAGCAGCGCTAACCTAATAACTTTCCAGAATTACCCAGATATCCCGTAAATGATAATTAAGAATTTGATATTGTCAAATAATATTCAGAACTAGAGCCGAGTTCGTTGCAAAGCAACGAGGAGGTCTTCCGTTGCAGCTTCGTGTCGAAAAAGATTGTCAATATGACAATATTCATAATGTTATATACAAGTGCTTATAAATGAGTAAATAGATATCATGCATCAGCCCCTTATCGAAGAGGATAGCAATTCCAATCCAGTAATAATTCGGTCACGGCAAAACACGTAGTTTCTGTTTTTAGTACATTTGACATTGTATTAATGGTTAAAAATGTGTTCGAAATACATGTAACAAGATCGAATTTATCAACAACTGCTAAACAGCAAATGCCATATTTATAATAATACATTTGTTTGCCGAAAAGAGATTGAACGATCAAAATATTTTAGATCCAATTTATGATTTATCTGTTATTTGTATTTCACAACTATATATCATTTGATCTTGAACTTCTAAATAGCAAGATATTGAAAAGCACTTTGCGTAACTATTCACTGAAAAAAATAGTTCAAGGTCACAGCACACCTCTTACTTCTTCTGGTGAAACTAAAACCGGATTTGACACAAGAAGGAGACAACATAGAATAGACATTTCTACTGTGATCTTGACCTTTAAATTATAAACTAAGTTTAAGATCACATAAACGACAAGCACTGTTTGTGTGAAGCATGATCTAGATTTTTGCCATGAGAGAGAACACACGGTCCAGACTACAGTGTATTAAGTTGTATGCTATGACATTGACTCTCTACCTAGACATTCTAGGCCCTTTTCGCAAAAACAATCTGAGTTATACTGCAATGTACCTGACATCATTTAAATGGTGTCCCTCTCAAAGGAGCCAGCCGCTTAAATAATTGACATAAGAATGAAAAGCTTTGCATGCAACTTTATTTTTATTCTTAAATTTTGACTAGGAATTTATTGAAACTTTACACAGTGGCCTGTGATGTGACCATGTAATTTAAAAAGTACATGTATCTTGATTCAAGGTCACTGTACATTTTTTACTTACAAGCACTTTTTATAGTAATATTTGAGCCAGACAGAATCATCGGAAAAAAAATATAATTATGATTAGACAAGGATTTTTCACACAGGTCTAATATGACCCTGACATTTGACCCAGAAACTTTGTTTAAAGGTCACTGGACACCCTTTAGCTTAAGTCTCTCTGTATCTGAAGTATTAGAGGTACATGTAAGTAAGTTACATAAATGTGGGAGCAAGATTCGGCCAACTTTGTAGGATATATGGTCTGGACACCTGGCCTTCACCTTTTACCTAGAAACTTGGTTTAATGTCACTACACACTCTTTATTCAAAGGCACTCTGTTGATGAAGTATTAGAATTACATGCGAGTAAGTTTAATGTAGGCAGACTCAATTACAGAGAAATTATACAAAAGTATATAAAGTAATTCGGAGAGCCACGAACAGGGGGTCATTCTGATCATTATACGGCGTCATCAGAGTGGGACGTCAACCCTAATTATACATGTATATGAATAAATATTATGATCATAAATTATGATTTGTACCCATTGCCATGTAAAAAGGGGAAATAACCAAGTTTTCTGTCCACAAGTAACCGAGTTACAAACGACTTGGATAAACGTATTTTTGCATTGTTATCTAATGCATTTGTGTTTTAGGAAAGTATCAAATGCAAGTAATAATCTGTTTTGAAAATATATGGTCACAATTTATCTATGTAAATGTAGCTTGTACACTGATCCTGGACATAGTTTAATAAATTTTCGAATTTACGGCGATGTTTAATACTGATTAACGTCCATGCGCGGATCTAGAGGGGGCAGATAGGTGGGTAACTAGAAAAACTCAAACAAACTTATTAAATTGACCTAGAAAATTTACTAATCATACATGTACATGTAGGCTTTGGGCACACACTGGCAAACATTATCCCACGGACCCCCTTCCCCACCCATTAAGCATCCGGGGAAAATTCTGGAACCGCGAATGACGTCGTTTTTACTATGCCCTGTCCTGAAGGATCACGGGACTCCATGACTATGTGATTTTGTTTAGTTTAAAGCCTTAAAAGTTTTAAAAATTGGAAGCATGTGGTTGATCCCATGTTTTACATTTATTACGCGATTTCCGCGTTCGCTCATTTTGCGGAAGAAGTAAAAGCGCTGATCAGACAACATACACACACATCAAAGTAAATGAGTGAAAAAAAATATCAACCATTCGAGTGGGCGTGCACTGCATACGCAAAAGTTCGATTTGTAAAGATCGCCCGAATGAAAATCTCCGCAAACTACAGATTTGTATAGCATTTTCATTCATATGACAGCTACTCTATCTTCTACTGCCCAAATCTAAACTATTGTTTTTTAACAGATCTTTTACTCTTCGAATATCAACAAAACTTCTTTAAAATTCACACGTTCCCATGAAAATGAAAGATAAAAACAGTAATAGCAATGAGTTTGCTTCTACAATGAATCGAACAACCATACAGAAAAACTGCAAAAGTGATCATGTTACCGTTTCTCTTTTACGGCCTGAATCTAAACATAATCTTCTTCACGTGCTTTTACAATAATCTCTGATTCCTTCAATTCCGGATATTGATAAGCGATTTTTCTATCGTGCGAGCCCCTCTCATATACATTTAACATTGCAACAGGGAACTTTGGTTTTAAATAGCCTTACAATAAACGCTTGGAATGTATTTAAAAAAATGCTCCATGTTGGATCCTGTTCAATTAATGCTTTCAAATTCTATTTATTTGCTCTCTCTCTCTCTCTCTCTCTCTCTCTCTCTCTCTCTCTCTCTCTCTCTCTCTCTCTCATTTTTGTACAACTTATAAGAATACTTGTAATATTTGTTACACTAATAAACTAATTTGTGTTCGCCAAATATTTAAAATTCATAAGACATGTTGATATGGCAGAGTGTGAATGTCGTCTACAAAGTGTTGAAAACCGTCCTGTGAATGCATTAAAATCTCAGCAGTAATTAACGGAGATAATTATGGGTAAATACTGTATATTAATCTTTAAGTTGAAACGCTTGTCGATTTTATATGAACCGGCCAAAATTTCGGCGTTGTATTAAAATTGTATTTAATCAATAAACATGCACATGTGTGATAGGGTAGAAACACACGAAGCGTGACGTGTGTATTAGACTACCGCAGATCGCTTGTCCACTCGCGAGGGATTTACAAGGGATGGATTATGTAAAGGTATACACAAATCACAGTGGCCGTGTTGGGTTTAAAATGTTTGCAGTTTTATTAAATGTTTTATTTTAAACAATGTAAATATTTCATGACATCGACAATATCTCAAAGAACACCTTTTATTAAAAGAGTTGAAACTAAAACAGATTTCATCATTAACAGGTTTATCTTTTTTGTTGTTGATCTCCAACATTATTTCTACAGTTTTTAGAACATTTTAGACTTACAAACCCACCACTGATAGATATGTCTGACTATGCTTAACATGGGATTAATAATACTTTTACTAATTCTTGATTTACACCCTATCGTTTTAAATCAATTTAATGATAAATTAACCGACATTCAAACAATTCTTTGTGTTTGCAATTAAATAAAACCATGTATGTAAGACGCGAGTCTTGTGTATTAGATCACCGCTGACCGCTAGGTAGTCCAGCCGCGACCGATCTCCTCGGCCGCGGGCAAGGGGTAAGTTGTGTAATGACACACACAACTAAGAACCCAGGTACATGTAGATTTGAAAGCTTGCAGTATAATGATTAAAATGGATTACATAGGTATTATTTTTTAGACTTAGATACCCACAATTGATATATGTCTGACGATGTTTCAGAATGGGAATTATATTGCTTTAAATTTATATTTCTTAATCACTCTTTCGGTTTAAACAATTTAACGATGACAATACTTTTATATGAAATCAAAATTGAAACAATTCTGTGTTTACAGATAAACAAATCCATACAAGTAAGATGCAGATCTTGTGTATTAGATAACCGCTGACCGCTAGGTAGTCCGGCCGCGACCGATTTCCTCGGCCGCGGGCGAGGGATGCGTTACGTAATGACACACACAACTAAGAATCCAGGTAGATTTGAAATGCTTGCAGTAAAATGACTCAAATATATTTCATAGAAGTTATTTTTGAAAATCCAGTTTAAGCTAGAAATTAAAAAGATTGTTTATATTTTCTCATTCTCGTTTTCCTTAAGGATTCTCCACTAGAATACCTAAATAGAAATGGCCAAATATAAAACCAAGAAAAACATGTATACTTTAAAAAAAAAACTTTCTCTAATGAATTACGCTAGAAATTAAAAAGATTGTTTATATTTTCTCATTCTCGTTTTCCTCAAGGATTCTCCACTAGAATACCTAAATAGAAATGGCCAAATATAAAACCAAGAAAAACATGTATACTTTAAAAAAAAAACTTTCTCTAATGAATTAAATCATTCCGTATAACTGGTACACTTTCAGTTGTTAATTTATGTCAGTTGTGCGCACAAAGATTAATTGTTTACTTGCAAAACGAAAACGAGGTATATGTTAACAAGACAAGCTTTTTACACTCATATTCCGCAATACCGATACAAAATAATTTTGTAACGACATTAATAACATCATAATAAACAACTTTTCCCGCGACAGCTATATCAAAATACTAACCATTTTTGAGTTATAAAGCAAAGACTTTTAAGGTCTCTAGGCCCCTTATTTAAAGAGCCAGCCCTTTTTCAATAGTGTCAAGTAAAAGCCCTTGATATTTTGCACATTTTTTGTTCTGTATGTGTTCAGGAAAAAATTTAAACTAAAAAGTTACGAGACAAAAATATGACCAAAAATCAGCATTTTTTGAAACATAAAATTTAAATTAATTTTTTGAAACTTTAAATGGAAAAAATCGTAAAAACAAAAGTCGGAGGACAACGTTCAAAGTATCTATTTTCAAGATTTATGACTTTGAAACACATGCCATGGATGGTTTCAGAGCCTTTGCGTGCACAGGAATGCCTATATTTTGTTGAAAAAGGGAAATCACTCGGCACCGGAAGTGATGATTTCAATGATTTTCAGTTGATATTGAGAATTTGTAATTTCCAATGTACCCTGAAAATTTGTACATAATAGGACAGCAAACAAGCGAGATATTTGAGTTTTAAAAAACGTCTAGAAGAAAAATAAGAATAATACGAAACAGAATCAGTACAAGGTCTTCCGTTGAAAACGGAAGACCTTAATGATATTAAGATATATGAATAAGAAAAAAAAACCATGGTTAGATCTTATACTTATATAAATTGATGTTAAAAGAAAAATCTTTTTATCTCTATCTCAATTTGCAATTCTATCTCTTACATTTTAAGATTTTAAAAAAGAAGTCAATTCATTTGTTATGTCTCTTTTTTATATTTATTTTTATCGTTGTTAGGGTATATTAAATTTCATTATAAATTGATATAATCACAGATTTTGAAGAAAAAACAATTCTCTCAAGTTTATCAATTATAGATTAATTTCATATATGCATCTTATATTCTTTCTTATAAAGATTGTTTGCTTTTAATGCAAACATTTAGAACTCAATTAGTTTTTTTAATAGGCATCAATTCTATCTATTTTTATATATTTTATATTGATAAAAGTTTAAGAACTCTTTTTTATTTCTTTTGACTTGTTACAATAAAATTAGATTAACATATGATGAAAGTAATAATAATAAATAATCAATGCTTGTACCATCCAGGTGAACATAAGTAAATTTTACTTGTGCCCCTTATAGGGCCCCATAATTGCCTAATTGTCTAATTGGCGAGTAGCCGTTCGGGGAACACACCTTCCCGATTACGACAAAGAGCACACGGCGGGTGTGACCGATCAGCAGAGAATGCTCACTCATCCATGACACCTGATCCTACCTTTATTTTTTTAGAGGTCCGTGTGTGCTCTGCCCCTGTTTGGTAATTTTCCTTTGGATTTTTGAATTTGAACACTGTTCGTTATCACCACATTTCATGATTGTTTAGTTTCCTTCCCTTTTAAAACCCTAAAATTCAATTAAACATTCAAACATGTAAAATACAAGCAATACAAATACTAAAACATCATTGTCTGCCAGGCACGAAACGTCACAGGGGCGGGGGGTGCCCCCCCCCCCCCCCCACACTTTTCAACAGACATTTTCTTAAATTTACATAAGAAAAACTGAAATTTGAAGGAGCTGTTTTTTTATAACCATGTAAAAAAAGTATAGGAGAATTAACAAATATAACATTATAATAGAAGTATTTAGAAGTACATGATTAGGTGTTCTACTACTCACTCACACCCCCCCCCCCCCCAACCACCACCACCACCAAGGATTAAGATTTTGACGATTGGCTAAAAAGTTGCGGTTTTTCTTGTCAAGATTTCGGATAAATTTGGCCCCTCACTTTCAAAAACGTGTGCCTTTTTTTTTTTTATAACTGCATCAGTTTTTTAACTGTCATTTTTAACAATTATCTCGACAAATACAGTCATAAACTTCATCAAACGATAAAAAAACAGAGAAAATTAAAGGGAATGTCCCATTCTTCCACAGTAAAAGACAAAAAGACAAAAAAATCTTTTTAGCGAGAAATTGTCATAGAGAAGATATTTCATCCAATAGAAAATTTGAGATATATACCTTGTAGACACATATTTTTCAACCAAAAAATGGGTAGCTATAATGGCTTTTACAATGCGAACTCCCTGTGGAGTTATGTTTCTAGCATTGTCTTTCAACATTACAAGATTATGGTGGTGTTTTGAAACGGAATTGTTTTTCCTTCCTAGTGAATAAATATAGTTTAAACAACAAGGTATATTTTTAAATCGAAATGAAATATTTGTAAACGTGTATAACATGAAACATTGACGAAAGGAGAACCTTGGATGGAGTACGCTATCAATATATAAATAATATACGTGTAATAACAAAAGAGATATTTATGATAGTTACTATAATGTGTTGGTGCATGAACACCAACTATTTTCATTTTATAAATCAAATACGTCATGAGGTACATTTGAATAAGTATCTGTGTTCTTTCCTAAGCAAAGTGTGTTTCACCATCTTCCAACATCAGTGTCACCGTTGGACCATCACCAGTGATTATTACATCTCCAGGCTTTCCGAACAAATACCAATCGTAAGTATTAGAAATTGACAAAGAGATTGCTTAGACAATTTTAATATTTCAAAATTGCCAGTAGTACAAACTTGGAAATTATAATACAGTCGTATGTACATGGTTTCGCTCAATTTCAGTAAACTATAAAAGTTCTGCATCAATATTTCGTAGAGTTCGTGTATTGATACAGCAACTTTAAATTAAAATCTTTACATCAAACTATATTATACATTGGTTATCTATAAATAATATCAATTGTTTGTTGATAGAAACAGTGATTGCAGCTATATTATAAGTCCACAAGACTCCAGTAAAGGATTTTCTTTGACATTCGATGTAATCAGTTTGGACTACGAAGGCAGGTGCTATGATACCATAACATTAGGAATATGTAAGTTGATTATATTTTTTGTGTTATTCAACAAAACTCTAAACAGTTTCAGTTCAAAATACTGAAAGACACATGCCATATATTTTTCATTAAATGAAGTATGGTACTAACGTTTTTCAAAATGATGCCCTTATCTGAATGTTTAATATATTTGAAACAAACCTTTGGTCATGCATCCCGTCTGTGCATTTCCATGTTAACTTATAAATTAAAAATGTATTTCATTTCAAACTGCTTATTTACATAAAATACAAAAACATATATAAAAGATACGTTTAAATTAAGCAAAACAATGAACATTTTATGAATAAAAAATGGTTTTTGGAAATGAAACGTTAAACACATGATTGTGTTCCCCTGTCATTTTCTTTAGAACAAAGTAGAAAGGATGATGTGAAATATGGTCTCGGTAAATTGACATCAAAATAACTTTCGGAATTTTTGTTTGATCTTGCATGTAATATTTGATATTAGTGACCTTATTTAATCTTTTTTAAATCTAAAATAAAAAATCGCATGGAAAATACACATCATTATTTAAGGTAGGGGTACACTGTTTTCATTCAATCCCCGTAGACTTTTAGCGCCGCCCCACATTTAAAAGTATTTAAAATACATGACCGCAATTAGGTACATTTTTCTTCCTTAGCTGGTCAATGAATTTTGTCAAAATCTATAGATTATGTGAAGGGAAAAAATGTACCTCATGTGTAACTTTGAAAAAAAATGCAAAATCCAGTTGGCCTTCCTCATTATAAACTTATGTTGTTAACCTTGAGTGAACCAACTTAATCTTTCATAATGTTACAGGTCCGTACTACGCATGTCACGTGACATCCATATTGGTAATCGTGTTCGGTGTGAATTTATATGCCATTAATTTTCATTTATGCGAATGCATTATTTGTAGGTTGTGTTTTCAATGGATGATATTTCTGTTTTGTCTTAACTAGTGAGATTTTGGCGATAAACAATGTCACGTGATATGTAAACGAGTCTTGCCTGATCTGCTCTATTTCTTCATATACATATTCTCCTTTGAACTAATGCCCGCCCATTTTATTGATTGCAAGGACAGGGTCACAAACCACAACGAAGAACTAAATTCACTGTTAATGAGTCTAAATCATCAATAATGTATCAATTGTTTAAATATAAAGCGATCCAAGCTATTCGCACTGATCAAGATGTGTCACTTTTTTCACTCTTTTTGAAAAATATAAAAATTATAAAATATTTTTTCAATAATTCACCGAATAAAAAGAGGCCCGTGGCATATGTTTAGGGATAGCATCCTTTCTTGCCATTACTTTCAGGCATTCAAACGCTATCATATTTTCTCAGTGTTGCTAAAACGTGGAGTGGTTAACGGAACGAACAGAACAGTGAAACAGAATTGAAAAACTCATATTATACCAGGCATGTTCAGTGGCGTAGCGCCCTTTACGCAAAAACGCAAATGAATACACCGAATTATTCAAAGCATTGGTCTTAAGACTTTCTTATTGTCTGTACGTAAACACATCGAATTGCCTCTTAGGCTTCACGGAATAATATGCATATTTAAGTACCCAATCTTCATCGTTAACCTTGCAATAGCAGTTTACCTCTTTAAAACATCGAAAATAGAAGTTCGTTTGATTCAATACATGGAAACTATACCGCATTGACTTTCATGTTATTTGCTAAAAGAATGATCTACAATAAAATTATATAATTCAATTCTGGTTGTAACGCGGTATTTGATTGGATAGAAATATTTAGTTAAATTTGCAAAAACATACTAATCCGCTTGACATTGTGTTTGAATTTTGAACAGATTTATATCATTTTTAAAAGCAAAACGCCCAATTTGTACAGTAAATTACATAAATTAAATTATAAGGAATGAACTCAATATCTACCCAAGCTATACTCGTATAACCTGGGTTGGAGCAATTTACACTTTTTTATGATCCGCTTCGCGGATTATAAAGCGTAAAACTACTCCAACCCAGGTTATACTGGTATAACTTGGGTAGACATTGAGTTCATTTTTAATTAACTGAGATTAACAACTTTTAACTCTTTTACGGATTATAAAAAAGCGTAAATTGCTCCAATGCAGGTTATACGAGTATAACTTGGGTAAATATTGAGTTCATTCCTTATAATATAGTTTTCTGTAATTTACTGTACAAATTGAGTGTGTTTTACTTTTAAAAATGATATTAATCTGTTCATAATTCAAACGTAACGTCATGCGGATTAGTACGCTTTTGACGTTGGTGCATTGTGACGTGTCTTGTGACTCAAACCAGGTTATACAAATTTAACTAAATTTTTATATTCAATTAAATGCTGCGTTACAACCAGAATTAAATTATATATTCATACTTAAATCTGGAAACACAATAAATGTTGAGTGTACATGTATGCCTGCCTGTTTGTCCGTAATTGTATTCTGTCTATACTTAATTTGAAGTCGGCGGATGAAGATTCAAATTTGAAGTCACAATAAAAAACTTCATCAAAAGTTTGTCATCTAAGGGTCGTATATTTTGTTTTTGAAAATTAGAGCTGTTTCAATATGCCTTATATTAAAAGTCATATGCAGTTGGTTTCCGCTGGGGCATCCATGTTTCATACACACATTCTTTTATTAATATTCAACATTTCCCTCACACATACAGTATGTAAAATTATATCATTTTGAGACAATATCTCATCATCAAAAAACCTGAAAATCCATTTGAATACACTAAAAAAAATCATAGCTACGCCACTGATGTTCTTTGTATACTATCGCGTAAGCAAAATGTGAAGATTGACGAAAGATACATTGCAGAAATTTTCATGTACTAGTACAAAAGATGTTGTGATTAAGATAATTCAGCAAAATATAATAACATAATATAAACGGTCTTGGTTTCTTGGGGGTTTTTCATAGTTTTTTTTTTTTTTGGTTTTGGTTGATATCTGGATGGCTTTTCAATTACATGTATGCTCAATTGTTTTTAAATGATTGTTCATCATGTAATTTGCACATATTCGTTAAAAAAATCTTTAAGATTTTATTGAATATGCTGATGAGATTACTAGTACATCATATTCGAAATAAAAAATAATAATAATAAAAACTTCGTTTGGGAGACTTGAAAATAAAGTACAAAATGAAAATACCACAGCCACAAAACTGCGTTAGGCTGTCAGTCAGTAGTTATATTGAAGAAAAGTGGGTATTATAGTTAAATCATTTATTTATTAACATTTCATCACAACACACACACACACACCCTCACACACACACACACCCTCACACACACACACACCCTCACACACACACACACACACACACACACACACACACACACACACACACACACACACACACACACACACACACACACACACACACACACACACACACACACACACACACCCTCTCACACACACACACACACACACACACACACACACACACACACACACACACACACACACACACACACACACACACACACACACACACATATATATATATGGGGTTTTTTTTAAAACAAAAACCTCATTTCTAACCATTTTTTAAAAATTATTGTTAAGTGAATTACTTACTATTATATTTTCTGATTTCGTTTTGCTTTCCATTCCACGTCAGCTGGGAGATACACTTACTTGTTAATTTTCTACAGTTTCAGAAGGAAATAATATTTTGTGATGTATTTTTAACATTGATACATCAAGTTTCATAATTTTCACAATTTAGGTCGAGGCTTTCATGAATATCAGAACCATACATTCAGCTTATCTCACACTGCTGTAGATGAGGAGGAGAAGATTTTCTTATATAATAAATTTTCAATATATGGCCATATTATCCCCACCTTAGGGCCTGAACCCTCGGTACAGGGGCCATGGATTTTCACAATTTTAGTGAAGGTTTTCATGAACAACAGATTCATGCATTCAGTTTATCTCCCCTCTGCTGTTTATGGAGAGAAGCAGAAATTCTAAGATTTAATACATTTTCACTATATATCTATATTAGCCCCGCCTTAAGGCCTGATCCCCTGACAGAAGGGCCTTGATTTTATAAATTTGGTAGAGGACTTAATGGAATCATTATAATGCATTTAGTTTTTTTTCCCAACGTATGTGATTGTAAAAAACAAGATTTTTGAAAACTTAGCTCTTCTTTGCTTTTTTGGCCCCGCCCATGATGCCCCAGGGTGGTATGGTAATAAATTTCACAATTTATATTCCTCATATCATAGAGATGCTTTAACCCAATATGGTAATAATTGGTATTGTAATTTTGAAGAAGTTAAATATGTATGTTTATTAACGAACGACCCACGACGACGGATGAAGACCAATTGCAATTGGTCTCCTAAGTTACTCTGTGACTGTGCTTCTATTGTTCCCCCAAAAATTAGGCGATGAAAATCAAACAAGAGGCCCATGGACCACATCCATCGCTCACCTGAGCAACAATGACTAAATACTTTGACTTAAAACACTTTAATAATTAAAATTAAAAAAATTTAATACTTAGCAAAGTTAAACACCATAATTTTCTGATGTAAGATTCATTATCTTATAGAGGGGGGGGGGGTGAAAATACTTATATTGCGATATGTAAATTTTATTTAACACCCGTATGTTTTTTCCTGCAGTTCTTTTGCGCATATTCGAACAGTAATAGCTCTTAAAAGATAAAAATGTTCATACAGTTTGCCTTCATATGGGCGTTCAAAAGATATTGTGGCATATGGCAGCTTGGTAGATGAACAAAAAATAAATATCCGATTTTACACTTATTTTTGCATATACTTAATCTTTGACAAATGTACCTTTATGGAATAACACTTTTACAGAAAATGAGAAGATCATATGCAAGAATATCAAGAAATTTTAGGAAAGGGTACACTATTTACTTCCAATTCCCTTTCATTTTTAGCTCCCCCCCCCCCTTTATAAAGCTATCAAAATATATGAGAGCATACCGTGGTTTCATTAGTATTCGTGAGTATCAATTTTCGTGGATAAAGTGAAAATCACAGTTTCAAGGATACTTTAATTCGTGGCGAATGACCCTTTCAATACAGAATGTTAGCAGAAATTGTACTTCAATGAACATTTAAATTCGGGTATCATCTTAAGAACGAAATTCACAAAAATTGTTATTCAACAAATATTGATGAAACCACAGTATACTAGAAGGTGCATTTGTCTCCCTCAACAACCTACTAGTTTTTGTATTTTATTAAAATCTACCTATATGTGAAAGAAGAAAATTGTGCCTCAATGCGCTCAATTCTTGAAATTAAATTTAAATGGTCTCCGCCATTATAAACGATTGTTGTTTATTTGGCGTGAACTCAGGTGATGTTTTTCAACCTTCTTAGCCCTAAGGATCTTATCTTTTTCAAAACAACAAATGGCTAAAAACCAAGACAATTTTCCGCTGCAATATTTTCTTAACAACAATAATAATGCAGATATCTTCATAATTATAATGTGTCAGAACTATGGAAACTGTTTAAAAGACTTTTTTTTCATATAATTATATAGAAGGGGCCCCAGAAAGTAGTTACAGCACATCATCCTTTTAATTTTTCTGTTCAAGTATTTAATGTTTAGCAAGACATTTCTAATGATCAACCAAAATTTCAGCGTCAGTTGTAGAATTATGAGCAAGATACAGAGCTCACAATTCTGCTAGGTTTGAGTCATGTTTTTGTTTACATGAGTTTATTACATGCAACTTAAGATTTTTAAACTTGGTATTTCCTATTCAGCATTTAAAATGGAAACGAACAAAAACTTGGCCTCAGCTCTGTGAATAGAATTCTGAGCAAAGCTCTGTATCTTGCTTGTAACTCAAAGCTTGACACTCAAATATGGTTATAAAATAGAGAATTGTAAACAATAAAAACCTAGGAAAAATGCATTAAAAGAAAGAGCACAATTTATTTTGGAAATCATATTTATACTACTGATTTCCATCAGCGAAAATAATGTCTGTTAAGACTGAATAAATTCGAGAAAATACCAGTAAGCATCTTAACAAAACACATTACATTAATCGACCATTGCGCAATGATAATACCGAATAACCAATTGAATGAATAGTCGTGTTTATACATGTTTTTCGTTCATGCATCAGATTTTTCTCATTTTGTGCAGGTAAACAATCAGCTGCCTGATTTACCGTAGTCTATGATTGATTTGATACGTAAAAATTTCAAAATACAAGCGATGGTTCCTTAAGTTGAAAAGTATAATTAATGAAAATCAAAACAAACTAAAACCACCGTCACAAGTGAAAATACCAACGCATTAAAATATTTAATATCAATTTACTTCACAAAATCGGCACCAATATTTCTTGCATGTTTCAAAGATTACTTCACACGTGTTGCACAATAAACAAAATGATCTTTGTCAAATTGACCCTTTTAACATGCGTCCAAAATGGCTGCTTCAAACAAAGAGCATCGTTTTCGAGATATGGAATAACGAACCCAAACAAATAAACTGATTTAACCCCCCCCCCTCCCATCCATCATTATTTTCGTAATCAGCTCAAATTCGGGACAGAAGTAACCCTTCATTTTTCAATTTATATTTTCCTTTCCATAAGGATGATTTGTATGCTAAATTACGTTGAATTTGACGTAGTAGTTCTTGAGAAGAAGATATTTAAAAATGCACTTAGATGTTAAACTTGATGTGCAATTGTTTTTAAAACTCTAAAAACCTGCTGCTGAGTGCATGAGTAGAATAAGGTTATCCTATAAGTGCGTAATTGCATAAAAAATAACAAGTAGAACCTCATATTTATTGGTTTTTCATCTTTTGACAACAATTTTGGCCAGTTTTGGGAAGAAACAAGCCAGTTCAAAAAATGTTTACATTTCAATTTTCAAATGTTCAAGATGGCCGCACACCCCCTTAAAAGAATCACGTGGCGCATATCAATTTGCGTTAGTTATGACTTATCCATACTATTTTGTACAAATAGTAGATACGAAATATCATCAAACGTTTTATTATAATTAATGCTATATGATAATCAATAATAATTGATGCTGTTACTTAACTTGCATATGAACGTCTTTAAAACACACTCAAATCGCCGTAAAATAAAGTAGTGTAGTTTGTTATCATCTAAAACTGGGGACTCGACCTGCATATTAATTTAACATGCTTCACTTTCTGAGGTGGTCGATGAACATGTTTCAGAGAAAGTTTGAGGCAAGTGAAGTGATGATAAATTAGTAAAATGTCCGACGATTTTTTTTTATATTAAGTACTTCATCAAAATATATGTGTTAGTTTACCTATTAATCAACATATTAATCAGTTCATAATTAGCGCAAGTTTTTTAGGGAAAAAACTTCGACATGTCAAGCCAAATGTTTCCTTAGAGCTAAAGATAATTAAAGTATGTCATGATGTCCCTTATACTGCTTTTTTTTAAAGGGATCGATGGCCATTTTTAGGCTGTATTGATCTCCTTTAAAAGAAAATAGAAAAATACAGGAAAATACCCAAAGTTAAAATGTAAAAGACATGGATTTTTTCTTTCCTTAATAGTTCATTGCTAAACAAATCATATCTAAAAATTTAAGAAAAATCTATGATGGTTAATTTGTTGACCATCAAGTCTCCTTAAATTATTCACTGTCGAATTCTCATATCTTTGTTAAATTATCATCAACGTATGATCATCCAAGCTTGTTAGTTGATTAATCTTACCAAGAAACCTAAGAATCATTCTATGTCAAAATCAAGAATCGGTGACAACGCATAGTCATCGATTTTTTCCCTATATATTTCGTGAATATATAAAGATGCAAGACAATCTCAAACGGTTATGGTGACCAGTTGTCATGGTTACAGAAGCAAAATATTTAAAAATGGCCGTTGAAGGTTATTTTGGAGACTTTTAAATGATTACAGCATTTTCAAATGTACAGAATAAAATAATCACATACAAAATATTGTAAATTTTCAAATCATAGCTACATAGAACAGTTTTCAAGGGCAAATGAATAGCTTAAATGTGGTACCATTGTAACTAAACAGCACTTACAAAAATACATTTACATTACATTACATCAGTTTATTAAGACATAAATACGTTTTAATTGATAAATTTTAATTTTTAGATTTAGCAGTTCCTCTTTATTTAAGTTTATAAAATTGTATAAAGACGTTTTGATTAAAAGACGGCAATCTAATATGATTTGTTTGTTTGAATTGCAGATAATAAGGATCCCGTCAATATATGTACAAACTACACACACGGCAACCTTTTTCTACCGAATGAACGTTATACCAGCGGGGGTGAAACATATCTCCACTTTAAAAGCGATGAGAGCTTTGAGAGTTATGGCTTCAGAGTTACAATCGTTCAAGGTACAAATAAAGCATTGCAGCTCTACTAGCAAGCTTTTCAAGGGCTAATTGTTTTCGGCTCGTCGACGCGTTCATGCAACAGAATTTGTTTGGAAAATACATTATCGATTATACGATTTTATTATCATTGGGCACGATGTTTCACTTCGTCAGAATGAGTAGCGAACATCGATGGTAGCACAAAATAATCCTGATATCAATGAGTTTGTTTTAAATGAGGCCGTTGATGCCTGGGGAATAATTCTTTTTCAATGAAACCTATTAGAATCCTTGAGTATATTGTAAACGATTGAGAGAAAGAAATCTAGCTAGAACTTTTTTAAAACTGTAAATTTAGTTTCAAGTTTGTTTGATGTGTACAATGTAATTTTTAGTTTTTAGCTCATCTGAGATGAAAGCTCAAGTGGCTCAAGTGAGTTTTTCTGATCACATTTTGTCTGTCTGTAAACTTTTCACATTTTCAAAATCTTCTAGAGAACCACTCGGCCAATTTCAACCAAACTTGGCACAAAGCACCATTACGCAAAGTGGATTCAAAATTGTGAAAATTAAGGATCACGTCATTTTACAAGGGGGAGATAATTAGAAATTATCGAACATTTTTGAAAAATTTTCAAAAATCTTCTCCTCAAGAACCATTTGGCCAGGAAAGCTGAAACTTATGTGGAAGCATCCTAAGGTATTGTAGATTCAAAGTTATGATCCTCATGACCCCAAGGGGTTCGATGGGGCCACAATGGGGTCGAATTTTTACATAGGAATATATAAAGTAAATCTTTAAAAACATTCTTCTCAGAAACCAACCAGGCACGAAAGCTGAAACTTATCTGGAAACATCCCCAGGTAGTGTAGATTCAAAGTTGTTCAAACCATGATCACCGGGGTAGGGTGGGGCCACAATGCAGGGGGTCGAATTGTTACATAAGAAAATATTGAGTAAATCTTTTAAAATCTTCTTCTCAGAAACCAATCAGCCGGGAAAGTTGTAACTTATCTGGAAACATCCCCAGGTAGTGTAGATTCAAATTAAAGTTGTTCAAACCATGATCCCCGGGGGTAGGGTGGGGCCACAATGTGGGGGGGGGGGGGTAAATCTTTTAAAATCTTCTTCTCAGAAACCAATCGGCCGGGAAAGTTGTAACTTGTGTTGAAGCATTCTCAGGTAGTGTAGATTGAAATTTGTGAAAATCATGACCCCCGGGGTAGGGTGGGACCACAATGCGGGGGGTCAAATTGTTACATAGGAATATATAGAGTAAATCTTTTAAAATCTTCTCAGAAACCAATCAGTCGGGAAAGTTGTAACTTGTGTTGAAGCATTCTCAGGTAGTGTAGATTAAAACTTGTGAAAATCATGACCCCCGGTGTAGGGTGGGGCCACAAGGGGGGGGGGGGTCGAATTTTTACATAGGAATATTTAGAGTAAATTTTTAAAAATCTTCTTCTCAGAAACCAACCAGTCGGGAAAGTTGTAATTTGTGTTGATGCAATCTCAGGTAGTGTAGATTAAATTTGTAAATATGATGACCCCCGGGGTAGGGTGGGGCCACAATGGGGGGGGGAACAATTTTTACATGGGAATATATAGAGTAAATCTTTTAAAATCTACTTCTCAGGAACCAGTAAGCCAGGAAACTGAAACTTGTGTGGAAACATCCTAAGGTGTGTAGATTCAAGTTTGTTAAAACCATGCCCCTAAGGTTAGGGTAGGGCCACAATGGGGGGGGGGGGGGGGGGGGGGGTCGAATTGTTACACAGGCATTTATAGATTTATAGAGTGAATCTTCTTCTCAGAAACCAATCAGCCAGAAAACTGAAATTTGTGTGGAAGCATCCTCAGATTGTGTAGATTCAATTTTTTTTTTTCAAATCATGATCCCCGATGGTACGATGGGGTCACAAGGGGGCTCGAATTTTTACATACAAATATGTAGAAAAAATCTTTTAAAATCTTCTTCTAAAAAACCATTTGCCTAGAAAAGCTGTTTGTTTAGTCAAAGCAACCTCAGACAAGTGTAGATTCAAATTCGTTAAAATCAAATCAAAATAAAATAAAATCAAATGGTGGGACCACAGTGGCGATCCAATTTCACAAAGGAAAACATTTTAATTAATTACGAAAACTGAAATGTTATCATAAATGGTTTTACTTAATTGCAAACATTTTGACAAATTGATGATTCTTTAAAATTGTTTAGACTTTGGCTTCTCGGCGATTCTTGGGCCTCACAAGGGGTTCAGAGTTTGATGTATGTGTATATCCCATATATAAACAATTGTTTAGGATCTTTTTTAGAACTGCAGTGTTCAATATGTGATATGACTATGGATTTAAATCATCTGTTAAAAAAGGGACTTGATTATAAACACAAGAATATCCAGGGGAAAATGAACTTTTATTTATACAGGATCTACATGTTTTATATCACATTGTCCAGATATTTTTTATAATGACATTAAGCTGATTTTAACATGCCATTGTTGCTCACGTGAACGATGTGGCCCATGGCCCTCTTGTTGTCATTTTACTTCATGTCCTTTTCATACAATACTATATTAACATTTGCAAATATTCTTCTTTTTATGAACCTATAGCGTTCAATGATGTGTAAACATTTTAGTGACGTCACAATGATAACTGCACACACACACACACACACACACACACACACACACACACACACACACATTGTTAATAACGTTAATACAGTGCTGCTATCATGAGAGTTGACAAGAATAGGATAGGAAACAGGATGCACGATATATTATAGAAATACTTAAGTCAATTTCTATTCTATCCTATCCTATTCTATCCTGCATCCTGTAGCCAATCAGATTCAAGAATAAATTTCAGAGAAGTTTTGCGAAACGAAAATTAATAAAGAAATACATTTACAACATCAATTTTATTCGTAATACAAAGTAAACATATAAGAATTGATATTAATGCTATATATTTACAAAGCGATTAAGAAAACTGATGCGCGCTACATTTTTGTCAATTCGAAAATGGTGTTAAGTATGGAGTTACTGTAAAATTTTCGGTTGCATAATACAGCGTAAAGTTAAAAAACAATAAAGTTTTATTGTTTTATTTAAAGACTTCAACAATATAAAAGCAGAAGAATTCAATCGACGAACAATTTGACATATAAGCAGGGACAGGCAACTTCTACATTCGCCATGTTTACTTCCCAAACTATCACGCGAGCCTTGACAAATTTTTAAAACTCTGTCAATCCGAAATATGTTGTTTTTTATTAGATTATTTATTTCCTCTTGTTTTATTAGATTATTTATTTCCTCTTGTTAAAAGGGATATGTTTTTCATACAATTTTAATCATATGTTGTAAACTAATTTAGATATAAAGAAAATAAACATAGATTTTTACGTTCTCTCGGAAATGGTGCAAAAACGGGTCTCGGGGTCTTAAGAACTCCGTCGTTATTATGATCAGATCAGGGTTATAAAGTACAAATAACAATTCTAGAATAGTTTTAAGATAGTTTTTAAAGGTTTTATAACGATATATTTGGTAATATCTTAAATATATGAAGTTAAAAATGACCTACGAAATCACGTACCGCGTGATTTCGGCGAGACTTGCGAGAGTTGCCTATCCCGTTAGTATATACGTCCCTGCTATAAATAAACAAGTATCTAAACAAGAAAAGGATGTTGTTTGTATGTACTTATCACGTTTCATATAATTTCTTCGATGTCAGATCACAAGGACGCATGTATAATAAGACCCGATAATAAACTGAACAGATCAAATTATGAAATGTAAGCTAACTATAAATGCGTTAGAATTTATATTTTAACAATTAATTCAAATGATATAACAACAAATGCGATGTTTTTAATTATTCATAAAGTAATAATTTCCAGCATCGGGGTTGCATTTATCGGCGACAGAATCAGCCGATTACCAATAATCTCCGTGGATATTATATTACATGTATAAGGAAATGAATTGGTTTAAAATATTTGTTTAAGCAAAAAACAAAGTTCTTTATTTCCATTTTAATCATTATTATACATATAATTTATCTAATAAAACAATAATGTATTTGTTTATGTAAATGAAAAAACTCCGCGTACGATTGAATATCACCGATGCACAGGTAAATAAGTTACCTCGTTCTAAAGATTTCGGTTTTATTTCATAATAAGTCATTTCGATTACTACATTAGTCGATAAAACAAATATTTTCGTGTTTTTACCCCTTATTCCTAAATATAGATGGTAAGGGATAGGATAGGATAGGATAGGATGGGATAGAACTTTTTTCCAGGATAGGATACAGGATATAGGATAGGATAGGATTGTTTTGTCAACTTTCACGATAGCAGCACTGTAATTTGGAACGAGTTGACTTTCCCAAACGTGAAAAAAGGATGAACAGCAATGTTAAAAACTTCATCGGGTTATCATATGAACTCAATTGGTACGTGATCAAATCTGCTCAGAAGCCCTCCAGGCTTCACAGGATTTGAGTTCTCTGTACTATAATAATTATTAAAGTACAGAGAAATATCTTATAATTAAGGATGGAGTTTACTCAGAATGAAAACAAAAATACATTAATGATAATGAAAAACCGTTTATTACATGTATATGTTATGGACCTTTAACTGAAGTGTTATTTTTCACTTTCAAAAACGTAAGCCAATGACATATAATAAAACATATAATTAAACTCTTTAAAAAATGAAATACAGTTTATGAATGGCAGTAGCACTAAAAATATACAAAGCATGAAGTTTTCATTAACAATTATCTTCCAATCCGAATTTCCTCTACCCATTTTTGATTTAACAAAATATTGAATGATGACAATACTGAAAAATTGATAGTGTTAAACTAATTACATTGACCTAATTCTGCTGGCATAAAGTTTATATAAGTTCAATGGTTCAAATTTTGAGTTATGTTGTCTTTTATTGTTTTAAAGCATTTTTCAATATTTTTGTATTGCGTGCGATACGATTATCTTAATAAATGAGATAAAACCATTAGAAAATATGCAGAATTATATGTTGCCTAACAAATAAAATCTTAACTTTAATTTATTTAATATCATAATACTGCCAAAAATGTTTTAGCGGAAAACAAAACTTGAACATTTTGGTCCGAATTTCCTCTGTTTTGCTAAAAGTCCATTTTTGTTTCAGCCTAATTCCATAATAAAGTAAAAATGTTGAATTTTATGTCAATAATTATTCATTTCTTAAATACTTTTTGTGTTTAGAACAAATTTTACTCATGACATTGAATTTTATAACAATTCGAATTTGAGAACTCAAACCCTGAGTAAACAACATCCTTAAAAGAAATATTTTAACGCCAGACACATGTGCCCTGACCCATAATCTACGATTAATCGTAGATTTAATGGCTATATCATGTAATAGGGTACTGGTTCTGGAGAAGAAAACATAATATTTATTGTTATCCTTCCTGCAGATGAATAGTAGTACCTAGCATTATTATTTATAAATTAAGGCTCTCATTGGGAATGGGTCCTGGAGAAATTGAAGTAATAGATCTTGAAAACGTCTGTACAAGTCCTGTGCCTGCTTGTCATAAACCTTAGATTGATATGAATTACTCAGATGGAGCTTGGCCGCGATTGAATATGTTTAATATCATTCACATTAAGGAAAGTATGGACAAATCTTCTGGCAATGTAATCTTTTGCTACATGTAAATTTACAAACTGGGCGCCCCCATACCCCGGTTTGTTATGTTTAGGCCCGTTGGGCTATTGGCTCAACAAGTCCAATTTTCAGATATATCCCTGATAATGCGGATAGGATGTGTTTGTGAAATTGTGATGTATTGAATAGTTATAAAAAGAAACAAGGAAAAGAAATGCATTTACTTATTCTGTAGCACTTGTAGTTATAGTGGTGTCATTTCCTCTTTCCTTTTCCTGGGCCGGGGCTTATATAATTAGTCGGTTGGCTAAAAGTGAAATGGAAGTTAACTACATGTACTTTTGTAATATCAAGAATTTCTTATATTGTAGATAAGTCATATATATTTAAATCATTTGGGGGAATTGCAATTCATATTTATTTTTGATTATTTAGATATTTGTTTAATCAAATAGAATTTTTGAAACTGATGAGGATCTGATGATCAAGCATGATTAAGATTTATTCTTACAATAACCTGCCATGGTATCACATAGCGGTCACCGCAATCCAAAGATGGGGAAGCTATGAATATTTATTGTAAAATATAAAAGCAAGCAAGTATACAAAACTTTAACTTATTAATATAGTGATGATTTAAACTCAGAGAGAGAGAGAGAGAGAGAGAGAGAGAGAGAGAGAGAGAGAGAGAGAGAGAGAGAGAGAGAGAGAGAGAGAATTGGTTAAATTAAATGGTATTTTAATACCCACACAAATTCATACACTAACTCCTGAAAGTCAATAAGGGACTACAGTAAGGAAGTTGAATGTTTGGTATAATATCATAAAGAAAAACATCAGTAACTTGTATTAACTTTTTAAAATTAAAAACAGTGTGCAATCTCACATACCCTACGCTCCTACGTAAGCTGAAAATGTTTTACATGATAAAAAATGGCAGGGTATGATTTAATACACGAAATAATCAAATAAAGGGACATAATTCCCAAATAATAATCAAATCAAAATTTCCAGGAATTATGCTTATGTATGCTTTTGTCTCTATCAACTGCAAAGATTACTGGAACTTTATTCAGTAGATTAAAGTGTGTTGCCCTGTCAATCTGTTTTAGTAGTGTACATCGTATATTCAATATTGGCCTATGTTTACATGTAAAATTGACAAAATTTCCGGGAAAATAAAGACATCAGAATTGGGTTATACACACCTAAACATAATCTACAAATTAACGACAAAATTGTATTAAATTATACTAAGTGGTTTTAGAGTAGTTGCACAAAGAAAAAAACTTTTACAGCAGGATATTTTTTATGGTCAAACTATTAGGTTTAATTCATAAAAAGTTCAACTTTAATGCAATCGATTTTTTATAAATATGCATATTTACACATTTCCTTAATAACTCTAAAGTTCTTTGAAGTACTATATACGATATGTGCCTAAAATGGACCCCTGAAATGATATCGTCATTTTATTGAAAGTTTTTGCTTTATTTGTAACCTTTTGATAATTATTCATGTGAATTATTTCATTCATGATTTAAATTTTCATCGAAATGCCTTAAATTTAGAAACGTGGTAATGAAGTGAGTCACCTTAATTTGCAATCGTACGGTATACAATTTAACTCAAGTTTCAATTCAACCGAATTCGATTTTAACTTTTGAACAAGAGGCCCATGGGCCACATCGCTCACCTGAGTAACAATAGGCATGATAAGATCAGCTTAATAGAGTCATAATACAAAATATCTGGACAATGTGGTATACATGTAATACATGTTGATACTGTATAAATAAAAATCTTTTTTCCCCTGGGATATTCTTATGTTTATAATAAAGTTCCTTATCTAAAGGATGATTTTATAGTCATATCACATGTTGAGTATTGCAGTTCTAAGGAAGGTCCTAAACAATTGTTTATATATATGATATAAACCTACATCAAACTCTGAACCCCTTGTGAGGCCCAAGAATCGTCCAGGGACAAGAGTCTAAACAATTTTTAAAGAATCAGCAATATGTCAAAATGCTTGCAAATAAGTAAACCATATGTGATAACATTATTACAGTTTTTGTGAATGATTAAAATGTTTTCCTTTGTACAATTGGATCCCCAATGTCGCCCCACCCTACTCCTCAAGATTTTGATTAAAACGAATTTGAATCTACACTTCCTGAAGTTACATCTTTTCTAAGGAAATGTTTTTTAGAAGAAGATTTTTGAAGATTTTTCTATATATATTCCTGTAAAAATGTGTCCTCCCCTCCCCCTTGTGACCCCATGCTACCCCCGGGAATCATGATTTGAACACATGTGAATTTACCCTACCTGAAGATGCTTACACACAAGTTTCAGCTTTCCTGGCTGATTGGTTTCTGAGAAGAATTTTTAAAGATTTCCTCTATATATTCCCATGTAAATCTTCGACCCCCACTGTGGCCCCACCCTACCCCCGGGGATCATGATTTTTACGACTTTGAATGTACACACTACCTGAGAATGCTTCCACAGAAGTTTTAGCTTTCCTGGCTGATTGGTTTCTGAGAAGAATTTTTTTAAAGATTTACTCTATATATTCCTATGTAAACATTCGACCCCCCATTGTGCCCCCACCCTACCCCCTGGGATCATGATTTTCACAACATTGAATCTACACTACCTAAGGATGCTTCCACAAAAGTTTCAGCTTTCCTGGCTGATTGGTTTCTGAGAAAAAGATTTTTTAAAGATTTACTCTGTATATTCCTATGTAAAAAAAATTCACCCCCCCCCCCCCCATTGTGGCCCCACCCTACCCTCCAGGGCCATGATTTTCAATCTACACTACCTGAAGATGCTTCCACATTAGTTTCAGCTTTCCTTGCTGATTGGTTTCTGAGAAGATTTTTAAAATTTTACTCTATGTATTCCTATGTAAAAATTCGACCCCATTGTGGCCCCACCCTACCCACGGCAGTCATGACATCACAACTTTGAATCTTCACTACCTGAGGATGCTGTCACATAAGTTTCAGCTTTCCTGGCTAATTGGTTTCGGAGAAGAAGATTTTTAAAGATTTACACTATATATTTCTATGTAAAAATTCGACCCCCATTGTGGCCCCACCCTACCCACGGCAGTCATGATTTTCACAACTTTGAATCTTCACTACCTGAGGATGCTTTCACATAAGTGTCAGCTTTCCTGGCTAATTGGTTTCGAAGAAGAAGATTTTTAAAGATTTACACTATATATTCCTATGTAAAAATGCGATTCCCCCATTGTTGCCCCAACCTATCTCCGGGGCTCATGATTTTCAGAAGGCTGTTTAAAATTAATCCTACGTTTAACGTAACACGAGCGCGTAAGTTTCGGCGAAATTGTCGTTTTGAAAAAACAAACAAATCCGGATTTGAAAAAGTCGTTCCAGTTTGGGTTTTCATTTAGCAACTTTATTCTACATCCTGTATGAGAGAAAAACATGCTCAAAAACTGCATCGAGGTATTCATTATTTATAAAACAAAGAACATGAGAGTGTACGCCACTATCAAAGTAAAAAAAACCCAATAAAAACGAACAATGATGTATCAACACATGATCGAAGTTGACCGTAGAAATCATATTTCGAGACTGTATAATGCCGGTTGTCAAGTCACAGAGTATGAACCATGCTGAACCAACTTTCGCCCAAATACATGGTTTGTTGTATATATTTTTTAAAGTAGTAATATGTAAACAGTGTGACCGTTGGACCGAGCGCAGATTTAACACAGTGCAGTTTGATTTTTTTGTAAAACAAAATTGATTTGAAACGTAAACAGTAAGGATCCACCTATCTACTCAAATCATAAGCCAAAATTAAACTAAACATCACGTGATCAGTCTTTATTATGACGTCATGTTTCATACGTAAAACGTAAAAGTTTTGTCTTCGGAAATACCCGAAGAAAAGTCCTTGATTCCAAGAATTTTTTATTTCTTCTTTCAATGCTTATAGTTTTCCCAAGTTGATTAATTTTTATTTTTTTATTTTATTCAGTCTCTAAAAGATCGGTTCCTCGATTTTATGATTTTATTTGCTATCTAATAATGTGATAAGACATACGTGAAACTAGTCGTATTTATTGTTTAAAGCACTGTTAAAAGTTGTATAGTTTGCACAGTCAATTCTTTTTCATCTTATTAATTACTTTCAATTAAACATTAGTAAGCTTTTGATCGAGTCTCGGCGCAAAGAACGTCGACAGGCGGCAGTCATTTAATGATCGACTTAACTTTTTTTCAACAAAATGGCGGCCAATATGGCGGCGCCCAGGGCTGGAAGAATTTTTTTTGGCCCTTAGTACCCCTGATTCAACTCTGATTTTTCAATGATTTTCTTATATATACGTGTTACCATTAAGCCTCGCTTCGCAAGGCGGGCTTCGCCCGCCTCTTGCTGCGCTCGGTATTAAAAACTGAAATGACTACCCATCTTAATAAAAAAAAAATGAAAATGTGTACAGTGAAGTTACGATTTTTGCATTTTTTAAGAAAGGGAAAGCTTAAGCAAATTCTTATCAACACTGTACTGAAAAGATATATTCAAAAGACTTTAAAAAAAGTATACCTTTCCCCATAGACTTCAATGTTAACTTCAAGATGTGATAAATTTGTTACTATTTAATTTTTCTTCAATTTCAAAGGTTAATGAACCCTTTAAAATCATACTAAGATTTTAGTGTTCAAACTAACAATATTTGATTTTAAATATGATAGTTATGGATGTAATACCTTGAACTGAAAGACAAAGAAGAAATATGATTGAGCCCCAACGCTATGCATCAAGTCGGCATAATATACTGATTAAAGTTCTTGCATGATAATGAGTGCAAATCCCTTACATTTGAAATGTATCTACATTTTTAAAAACATGTTAAGAAATAATAATAAATTCATACATAATATATAATAGGAAGAAATTAACAGGTGGCCCAGCTTAATGAAAGAATGGAAAGAAGAAGTGGAATACACTTGTAGGGTGGCAGTTATTTCAAGAACCCTGTCTTGAGTTCTTAGAGGTAGGTACAGTGAATATTACAACACAGCTCTGATATGTTAAATTTTAAAATGAGTTATTATGAAAATGTATGAAATAATGTCATTATAACAGAGTATTATTTGAATTTGGAATTATTTTGATTCTTGGAATTTAGGGCTATTAAGAAAATTGCCCTTAGTTAGACTAACTTAGACAAATAACATGAATTTTTATTGTTTGATGTGTTAGTTTTAACTCACTTAGTCAACTAACATGAATTTTCCTTATGAATAAGTCTAACTAAGGGCAATTTTCTTAAAAGCTCTAAATTCCAAGAATCAAAATAATTCCGAATTCAAACAATACTCCGATTTATTTTGATTGTAGATAACCTTTGAGTCACATGTGTTGAGCAACTTTTTCCACAAAAGGGGAAGTTTTCCTTTGGTTTGCTATGTTTGTAATGATGAAAATACATTGGATGTACCACAATATGTGCTTGCAAGTCACTCCAATTCTCGTCCAGTATAATGATGTACCCACAGAAAGAACATAAAACAATATTACACAACAGTGTGCTTGGAAAATGCAAAAATTAACATGGACTGAATCCTACAATATGTATTATATGACAGTGTTGATGTATTGGTAACTGAATGGGTGACTTTCAATAAATACACATTTTTTTGAAATTTTTGTTTGTTTATTTTTTTTCCTCCCTCCCTCGTAGGTTTTTAATTTTCATGTGACGTTAAACGTAGAATTAATTCTGAACAGCATAACTTTGAATCTATACTACTTAAGGATGCTTCCACACAAGTTTCAGCTTTCCTGGCTGATTGGTTTTTGAGGAGAAGATTTTTGAAAATTTCACGAAAATTTTCAATAATTTCTAATTATCTCCCCTTGTAAAAGGGTGTGGTCCTTAATTTTCACAGCTTTGGATCCCCTTTGTCTAAAGATGCTTTGTGCCAAGTTTGTTTAAAATTGGCCCAGTGGTTCTTGAGAAGTTGTTGAAAATGTGAAAAGTTTACGGAGAGACGGACAGACGAACGACAGACAAAAGCTTTCAGCTCAGGTGAGCCAAAATCCAGAATTAGATTTCAATTAGATGTTTTCCACTGAAAAATACGGAGACAGAGAGCGATAAGAAGTTTAATCCATCATATGAAAGTAACAAAAAGTATTCAAACAGGTCCGATAACATATACTGGCGGTAATTGTACATTTAATTCATTCACATGGTTCACTTAACCGCCATCTGGGTTTTTCTACAACTCATGTCTATCTTCATTTGTTACTTCGACCTTGTGTTTCGCTTAAAACATTTGGTCCTTCAACCTCGTTGCTTCTTGATAAACCAAAACATCACATAACATTTGCAGTTAATAAGTTTCTCTCCTTATTTCTTCGAATATACGATAATTGGGTTATAAAGGTCCGGGTTCTCTGCACTATGTTGATCTTTACTAAATTAAACTAGATGCTGTCATTAGACAGTAATACCCGCACCAAGTGTTTGCCTCTAAATAACACTCTCTTGTACTAGTTTTAGTCAAAAAGAAGGCCACATGCAATATGTTTCAATTAAATGATCTTTGTCTGAAGTTACTTACACAACAGAGGTGTACAGGTTGCATCGGGTACTAGTTTTACCCAGCTCTTCGGTTAGATGGGTTTCACGTTGTGTACATGCATATGTTTTCTTGATATGCAGAATAGGATTAATTAACATGAATAAACGTTTCTTTTGTGGTGATCAGCTAAAGGAATTCGTATTGTGCTAATTGGATTATCATTATGATGTTGACCAATATAGGTAAGTATAATACATGTAGTAGCGCAATATTATGAGACACCGGTATACAAAACAGTTAAGTTTTACTTCCACTTTCTAAAATGTGATCTTCCTTTGCCAGCATACTGTATCATCATCGGTATTTAAATAAGCTTATCTACAGTTTCTGTCATTTTAATCGCAGAATTTTTTTTTATTTTTTCATTTGTCAGACTTACACTATTGAGTCGACTCCATATTGACCCTATTTTGTATTAAATTTGGGTATTAAATATCATGTTTATATGAGCTATAATAGGGAGGAAGGGGAAGGGGCCTTTACCGTTCCCCATCCCCAGGATGTGTGGATTAGATATACATTTTTAGTGAGAATGAAGGCATGCTGCAGCTTTTTCCCCATTATACCCCCTACCCCATCATAATACACCAGTAATAGAAAAAGAGTTAATGACTAATTTTCTTTTATTTTAAATTGCTTATTCTTTTTTGTCAAGAGATATGTGGTATGTCAAGATTTATGACTCATGAAAATTTTTGGATTTTAATCCTGATTGTTAGCATACATGTATAATTATATATATATATAAAAAAATACATGTGATATTATAATAGGGATCTTGCAATCAATTGCAGAATTGCCAATCGGTTATTTATAACTCATTTTGAATGATTAATTTTTTAATCATTTTGAAAATAAAGACATTTCTAAATACATGTATCACATATTATCAATATTTTTTGTAGATTGATTTTGTAACTATTTAGGGCCCCACTCTGCAGATGCCCTATAGTGATAATTCTGTCCAATTCATGTCAAGATACATTTAAGACAAATTGGCCCCTGCCCCTTGGGTCATTCCCCCACCCCCGGAGTTGTTTTTAAACAACCACCCCCCCCTCCTCTTAAATAGAAAAACATGAATGGTTGAATATTTTTAAAATATCCTCAAAATCATCGAAATCCCCACTCCTAAACCATATATATTTTTGTTTCTTGAACCATGACCATGTCAAGGTAAATCTTTTTGTGTCATAGCATCTGGGGGTCACCCTAACCCCACCCCACCCTCCCAAAATCAAAAATGATCAAATAACTTGAAAAAAATGCTTGTGATCCCCGCCCTTAAAGCATATATATTCTTCCTCCTTATGCATCTTATGGTATGTTATTTCAATCACAAGAGATAAGAGGAGGTCCAGGGATTAAGTTTTTTATGGGACGGAACATCATTTTGCAGATAGCATTGACCCTCAGAATCAAATTTATATTTCTAAAACCTTATTGCAAATCTATAGCTCAGCCTCTGGTATATCCCTATAAATGATGTGGCTATTCATTAAATCATGAGAAGAGTTCTGGGAAGTAGGTTTTTTCAGGAGTGATAAACGTCAATTTTCAGCTTCTATTTGACTCCCTGGATGAAATTTAAATTTTTAAAACCTTATTGCATGACTATATGACAGCCCCTATCATACCCCAAGATATGATGTGGCTAATCATTAAATCATGAGAGGAGTTCTGGGAAGTAGGTTTTTCTATGAGTGATAAACGTCAATTTTCAGCTACTATTTGACTCCCTGGATGAAATTTAAATTTTTAAAACCTTAATGCACATTTAAAGGACAGTCCCTATCATATCCCAAGAGATGACATAGCTACTGCATAAATTGTAAGAGGAGTTCTGGGAACCACATTTTTTTTGCAAAAAAACGTTTTTTGATGCCCACAGACCCCCGTGATAAAAAAAAAATTCTGAAACATGATTACATGTCAACATGACACCCCGAAGCATATCCTATTAGATCATTAGGCTACTGCAAAAAGAAATTGACGTTTTTTCAAACCAGACTTTTTGTAAAAAAAACATCATTTTTGAGCCATTTAATGACCCCCAGGACAAAATTGAAATTTCCGAAACCTTATTGCGCATCTATAGGACACCCCAAAACATATTCCAAGAGATGATTTGTCTACTGTTGAAAATGTAAAAGGAGTTCGAGGAAGAAGGTTTTTTGTCAAAAACGTCATTTTTTACCAATTATTTGACCACCAGGACTACCAGAGAATTTTTGAAACCTTTTTACAAAACAACATGACACCCCAAATCATAATCCAAGAGTTCAGTTTGCTGGTTTATAAGATGTAAGAGCAGTTTGAGAAAGTAAAACGTGACAGACGGACGGACGGACAGACGGAACAGGGTAACAACAATATACCGGAACTTTCTTTAGAAAGTGCGGGTATAAAAAAAGTCTTTAATAATGTTATATATGTTCACAGTGGATCTCGGAGCTACGCAGCCACCAACAGCCGCATCGACAACTACTGTCCAGACAGTCGAAACCACTACATCAGAAACAACTGCAGCATCAATAACTGCTGCTCAAACAACCGAAACAACTGCAGCATCACCAACTGCTGCTCAAACAACCAAAACAACCGCAGCATCAACAACTGCTGTTCAAACAACCGAAACAACCATTAAATCAACACTTTCTGAGTCAACACCTTCGTCTGAAGCTACAGCCGTACCAGCAACAGTGCAGACTGTCTCATCGCCAATCACTGTCCCAACAGCCGACTCAACAACTGTCGAATCAACAGCAGCTCCTTCTCATTCGGACCCTACAACAGGTAAATTTTTTCCAGTGTGCTTTGCAGCATAGATATCTTTGCCTTAATAGACGTATTCTCACTACATAAACATACCTAATATACTCTTATGAAAAACAAATATATTCCTTTCATAATTTCCAAATATAAAGCAATCTATAGGACACCCCAAAACATATTCCAAGAGATGATTTGTCTACTGTTGAAAATGTAAAAGGAGTTCGAGGAAGAAGGTTTTTTGTCAAAAACGTCATTTTTTACCAATTATTTGACCACCAGGACTACCAGAGAATTTTTGAAACCTTTTTACAAAACAACATGACACCCCAAATCATAATCCAAGAGTTCAGTTTGCTGGTTTATAAGATGTAAGAGCAGTTTGAGAAAGTAAAACGTGACAGACGGACGGACGGACGGACGGACGGACAGACAGACGGAACAGGGTAACAACAATATACCGGAACTTTCTTTAGAAAGTGCGGGTATAATAAAAAGTCTTTAATAATGTTATATATGTTCACAGTGGATCTCGGAGCTACGCAGCCACCAACAGCCGCATCGACAACTACTGTCCAGACAGTCGAAACCACTACATCAGAAACAACTGCAGCATCAATAACTGCTGCTCAAACAACCGAAACAACTGCAGCATCACCAACTGCTGCTCAAACAACCAAAACAACCGCAGCATCAACAACTGCTGCTCAAACAACCGAAACAACCATTAAATCAACACTTTCTGAGTCAACACCATCGTCTGAAGCTACAGCCGTACCAGCAACAGTGCAGACTGTCTCATCGACAATCACTGTCCCAACAGCCGACTCAACAAATACTGTCCAGACAGTCGAAACCACTACATCAGAAACAACTGCAGCATCAACAACTGCTGCTCAAACAATTGAAGCATCAACTGCTGCTCAAACAACCAAAACAACTGCAGCATCAACACTTGCTGCTCAAACAACCGAAACAACTGCAGCATCACCAACTGCTGCTCAAACAACCGAAACAACTGCAGCATCAAGAACTGTACGAACAACAGCAGAAACAACCATTAAATCAACACTTTCTGAGTCAACACCTTCGTCTGAAGCTACAGCCGTACCAGCAACAGTGCAGACTGTCTCATCGCCAATCACTGTCCCAACAGCCGACTCAACAACTGTCGAATCAACAGCAGCTCCTTCTCATTCGGACCCTACAACAGGTAAATTTTTTCCAGTGTGCTTTGCAGCATAGATATCTTTGCCTTAATAGACGTATTCTCACTACATAAACATACCTAATATACTCTTATGAAAAACAAATATATTCCTTTCATAATTTCCAAATATAAAGCAATCTATAGGACACCCCAAAACATATTCCAAGAGATGATTTGTCTACTGTTGAAAATGTAAAAGGAGTTCGAGGAAGAAGGTTTTTTGTCAAAAACGTCATTTTTTACCAATTATTTGACCACCAGGACTACCAGAGAATTTTTGAAACCTTTTTACAAAACAACATGACACCCCAAATCATAATCCAAGAGTTCAGTTTGCTGGTTTATAAGATGTAAGAGCAGTTTGAGAAAGTAAAACGTGACAGACGGACGGACGGACGGACGGACGGACAGACAGACGGAACAGGGTAACAACAATATACCGGAACTTTCTTTAGAAAGTGCGGGTATAATAAAAAGTCTTTAATAATGTTATATATGTTCACAGTGGATCTCGGAGCTACGCAGCCACCAACAGCCGCATCGACAACTACTGTCCAGACAGTCGAAACCACTACATCAGAAACAACTGCAGCATCAATAACTGCTGCTCAAACAACCGAAACAACTGCAGCATCACCAACTGCTGCTCAAACAACCAAAACAACCGCAGCATCAACAACTGCTGCTCAAACAACCGAAACAACCATTAAATCAACACTTTCTGAGTCAACACCATCGTCTGAAGCTACAGCCGTACCAGCAACAGTGCAGACTGTCTCATCGACAATCACTGTCCCAACAGCCGACTCAACAAATACTGTCCAGACAGTCGAAACCACTGCATCAGAAACAACTGCAGCATCAACAACTGCTGCTCAAACAATTGAAGCATCAACTGCTGCTCAAACAACCAAAACAACTGCAGCATCAACACTTGCTGCTCAAACAACCGAAACAACTGCAGCATCACCAACTGCTGCTCAAACAACCGAAACAACTGCAGCATCAAGAACTGTACGAACAACAGCAGAAACAACCATTAAATCAACACTTTCTGAGTCAACACCTTCGTCTGAAGCTACAGCCGTACCAGCAACAGTGCAGACTGTCTCATCGCCAATCACTGTCCCAACAGCCGACTCAACAACTGTCGAATCAACAGCAGCTCCTTCTCATTCGGACCCTACAACAGGTAAATTATTTCCAGTGTGCTTTGCAGCATAGATATCTTTGCCTTAATAGACGTATTCTCACTACATAAACATACCTAATATACTCTTATGAAAAACAAATATATTCCTTTCATAATTTCCAAATATAAAGCAATATAAGTCTCCCCCCCCCCCCCCGTTGGGGAAACCTACTATATAGTAGTTTTTACCCCATAGTAGGGTTTCTCCCTCACGTTTTTGGTTTAAATTTTATAACAAAATATTTATGGAAACCAAGTAAGAATTTAAAATCAATGTTTTAACCCTCAGTTTGCATATACCTGCATTCATCTATACATGTTAAATTTCGTTTTACTGATTTATTATTTTTTATAGACAATGCTGAGAATTGAACATACATAGAACATTACATTAATCTTAAAATTGACGAATTGCAATTTTTTATGTTTTAATTTTGTAAAAAGAAATAAGTAAACAAATATAATGCGTACGTTCAAATGTTTCTCAGAGATGGTTCAATGGAATTTAAAGAAACTTTTAACACATTATTTAAACTATATCTCTAAAGGAAAGAATTGATTTAAACCACTGTTGGACATTCTGTGTTTTGCACGAAACTTAAAACTAAAAATTCCACGTATAAAGGACCTTTTATAGTAGATGTTTCTTAGGGAATTTTCTTGTATGTGTTCTTGTCTTTATATACATTGTAATACATGAACATATAGTTTCAAGTGATGGTATATATCTGAGAATTTTGTTTGTTGAAAAAAATAAGAACAAAATACCTTTCTGAGTGTATGAAATGTAATGAGTTGTCTAGTTTGAAATACATTTCACAATCTGAAATTTCATTTGATTAAGAACCCCATCAAGCGAAGTAAATAAAAATCAGTTTCTCATCAAATCATTGCACACCGTCTCTCGTTAGATAATTATTTAGAAGTAAAGATATTAGTATATGTATACATTTAAGATCGTCAATTCTAAAGGTATTAACATCAGTAGCCTTTGGGGACAAAATTGGTCAAGATTTATCAGTTATTTTCTTTGAAAGCTTATTACATAGAAAATAATTCATGGCAAAATCTGTATCACACCCTATATTAACCAAAATATTTATACATTTGCGCGTTTATTTTCCTACAGTGAGCTTCAACAGCCAAATTTTAACACAATGAAGCATAATCTCGTAATTTATTAAATTATGCACCAAAATACATCAATATTAGGTTATAATTTAAGAAAATGTATTGATAGTCTTTAAATAAAAAAGGGTCTTCTTTATTTTCTACAGAAAATATAAAAAAAAACATATTTTTGAAAATTTCGAAAAAAAATTATACAGTTTACAAACTATTTTTATTTAACATTTACCGTAATTAACCAGCTAGGTTTTGTCTTTGAACATGTATACCCCCATATTGTTGGATATAATTTTAAAAGTTGATTTTTGAAAACAATAAAAAAAATTAAAATGTACCAAATAGAAACAATCTAACAATCTCTAAATATGATATACTCAATCAAATTGTATTATACATTTTAAAATCTTAGTCATAGCTGGCAAAACATAGAAACAAGTGTATAAGTGTAGTAGCACCCCCCCCCCCCCCCCCCCCTATTCCGTCAAGTACTTTTCCCCAAGTTTTTGACATATTAATGGTTTTTCTCTCCTTTTGAAAAATATCAGCTATATATTTATACTGAAGCCACTGAACCATACTTATACAGTACTTTAAATCAATCACATATCATCTTAAATGAATATTGATTTGAGCAAAACTACAACCGGAAATTTATCACGCCGCGTAAAAAAAGAACCGGACACGAAAGACACTGGAGTTACCTTAAAACAAAAATATCCGCGGTATTTCGAATTCTGAATAAAAGGAGCAATAGTGTCCCAAAAAATCGTAACAAAAGTGAAAAAAAGTGAGATGATACAGGAATGTGATAAACGCATGCCTTCTTTCATATCAGGGATATGAAAAAACCCCTGTATTTTATACTATGTATTAATAAATGCATTTATTACCCTTAATTATGAGTAATCAATATTATCTCAGATATTGCAAAAAATTGCCACGAATGTCCGCCGTAAACATAACCGGAATGTAAAACAGGGGGAAAATCTACTATATAGTAGGTTTTCCGTGGGGTTACTCTGGCTATAAAAAGGGGGAAAACCACTATATAGCCGGCTTTCCGTGGGGGAAGATATACTATATAGTCATTTTTCCGGGGGGAAATCTGCTATATAGCCATCTTTCCGGGGGGAAAGATGGCTAGGGGGAAAAAGGCACTTTACTTAATAACACCGGTATTGTTTACCTTTATATTTAATACAACATCAAATATAATGTAATCAGTGAATAACTTTCTCATATTTTAGTACGACTCATTTTTGGCAAAGTTTGCAAAATTGTTAATGGATATTAAACATTTTCATATATTTACCTAATATACACTTCTTTCATGTAAAAACTCAGGTGATTATGTTAGTTTTTCGACATATAGCAGGTAAATAAGAAAAACGTGTACTATAATAACGACATTTGCCTAAAGGATTACCAGAATGTAATAACAAGTAAAGTTTCGAAGGCAATTGTTGCAAAGATGTGTAGAAAATATTTCATTTGTAGAGATTATGTGACGCTTAACTAAGATGTATTTCATTAGGAAAATTTACATGAAACAACTCCCCCAAAAATAGAAATTAATTAAATTTTGTTTAATAAAAACAAACGCCTAGTAAACATTGTCTTCTGTTTTAGATATAAAAGCCATGGAGTATTGGTGTATTAATAACTTATTACACTGTATTAATTTTATGTTGCTATCATGTAGACAGTTATAAACGAACGGATCATACGGTTTACTAGCGATTACTACTACACTGAAAGAATTTCTTTTTTGTCTAGTCGTCATCAGTTTAGATTTGGAAAGTAATAAAACAAAAGTTAAGATAAAGATTGTTAAATTGTTGGAATATTGTTTTCATACTATGCAGTTTAGAGCTTTATTTGCTATTAATTGCTGTCTAGAAACAATAGCATCAAATGAAACCACACAGGATTTGACAACAACTACATCATCGACATCCATGACAACGAAACCGGAAGTAACAGTATCATCAACAGAGTTACCATCCACCACGTCCTTTCCTAAAACTACCACTACAGGATTTTTCGATGGCTTAACAGCCCCTGCAAAAGTTGTCGCGTTAACAGGACTAGTTTTTCTTGGAGTCGTACCTTTATTTCTGATCGTTGTCTTTTGTTTAAGGAAAAAAAGGAAAAAACCTTCACGGGACAACCAATCACGTAATTCAAATTTAAAAAGGGATGCAACATTTTATAATACATATCATTACCCGATGACTCATAAACCCTTGTTTTATCAATACTGGGGTGAATATTAATTGTGAACTGATGTTTACATTTCGCGCATTATAGACATGACTTATTTTATGTAACGTTTTGCATATTTCCATAAACATAGTCCCATGTAGTATATCTGTCTTCAGTAGTAAACTAAAGTAAGAGGTTAAATTAATTAATGAATCCGAATTTTGGTGAATCGCTTTGTAAAGCATATTTGATATTGCGCAAACTCACATATATATCATTTGACAATGTTTGAGAAACTACATGTATGTAATACAAATTGTATGTGATAAGTAACACAATAAAGAATAGAATATATTGTTTATTTAGAAAGAAGTCATATTGATCGATAGAAGTGTGTATTGACTTTAAAAAAATAGTATTATTATTTAAATAATATAATATATGACACTAATTATTGTTTGCACGACTTTTTCATCGTTTTTAAATTTTTACTCTTAGTTAGTAACTAATGACCTTGGCCTAGTCACATTTTTTTTACTGCAACCAGCCCCTGGGCTTGTAATCTTTATTTATCAATGCAGTCCCCTATAGATGTTGCAAGATGTAAATTTTTAATCTCGTTTATAGTGAGGATCCAATAAAAATTATTCAAAATAATCATAATTTTTAATCTTTGGATAAACACAGAAAATGTATAATTATTAATTATGATTTGTGAGTATGGCATACCTGTATCTCAAAGCACTATGTAGTTCAATAAACCATGTCTCATACATACATTTCACTATTTTGTTTGGCAAAAAGAACCAATAACACCCTCGATCATAATTTGTACTTGGAATACATGTATCTTGTATATTTTTGTTTAAATTTTACACATGATGCTTCCACATTATGAAATTATATTTTTTACAATTTCATATAGTGTTGTTTATATTTTCACTTACAACATTAGTTATATATGCGTGAAGGCTTAATCAATTAACAGATAAACAGTTAAAGTTTTGTTCCAGACGTTACTCTGCCTTTGTCCATAACTGGTGCGGTATTAGGAATTGGCTTACTAGTGGCAGCCAACTTTGCTCTCCTTAAATGGATAAAAGGAAAAGGTCAACGATTTAATGGTAAACAAATCACAGAAGCTGTTGCGGTTTACAAAGAAGCAAATGTTGGTCCATCCAAGAGTTGCTTTAAAAACAATTCCTATATTTCGTAAGAAATGGTACATAACCTTTCACTTTTACACTGTTCGTCATATTCGTGAATGTTTGCTAACCATGACCTTGTGATAACCATGGCATTGAGCCTAATCATCTAAAAAAAAGTGCGACCGAGCCTGCAGGTGTGCAAATAAGCGCAAGCAGTGGGGTTCATGGTCAATTTGATCGTCAGTTTGATAAAACGTTCTGCCATCAACTCAACAAATTTTCCGCCGCCAAAAACTTTTTTCATAAAATTATCAATACAAAACACATTCTTAACCAATATGATTTTTGTATTACATTTGTGAGACCTGTTTTAATAAAAACTGTCAGAAATCTTGATAGATATACATGTAATGGTGAAATACTAATACAAACAAACCAAAAAAAAACACACACAGTTTCATATAAATATTTTTTGTTTTATATTTAGTAAATGTACTGCTTATTGATCTCATCAAATTTAAAGTGCTTCATTGGGGATTAGGGGGATTTCCTTTTATTTGTTCATTTAGATATCTTTATCATAAGATGGAATGTAATACTCAAGTTTCTTTTTAATTAGGGCTAGCATTGTGTTATACATGTCATAACTGCAATGCTTTTATGCCATGCTTTTAAAAACAAACCATTTTTCGGAATAAGGCTTCTTATATAGCTCTTGAATTGCTTTTTTGTCTAAATTGTTTAAAATAGTATGCTAATGCATGTAATTACAATTGCTTTTCGTGACTTTTCTTGTCACAAAAATATTAAAAATAGAAATGGGATTATATATGCTAAATATTTAAATATTTTTTAAAGCTTGTATATAACGCCATCAACAATCAATTCTTTTTTTGTGGAGGTTAATATTATTTTATTTATACAACGTAGACAATTCAACTGAAACTAAAGTTTACTTGTTAAATAATACTGGTTTTCACTCATTTTCTATATTTTTCGTATTTATATTTTTTTTTATTGTAACACTCATTTTATTGTCAAAAGCCTATCTATTTTTTTTTTTTAAATATTACAATATTTATTGTTATAGCATATAAAATATATATAGTGTTGTTATTTTTGTGATTGTTTAAGAAATAAAATTCCATTATTGTTTTGCTTGTAATTAAGTGGTCATGAGTCCATTGAACACTGGTAGTTTATTTTGATTTCAGATTTGTATAATTATATAATATATAAAGAGACTAGAAATTAATCATACCTTTAAAAGTTATGCATACAATAAACCTAAAACTTCCTAAAGCATAATGATAAAATTTGATAAAGATATTAATATAGAAAAAGTATATTTTCTGATGTCATTATCAATTATAATTGCAGGTAGGTATTGCTCATTAACTCTTTTACAAAAAGGTTAACGTATGTACATGTTTCAGATGTAGGTCATTTCTTCTTAAAAACTTATTTGCTAAATTTTGATATAGTTTGTGGTATATTCTGGGAATCATTAAGTGAGACGCGCCTATACGAGAGCATAAAGACTTTATAGACAGTGGGAAACAATCATCACAAAAGTGTTTTTACATATTTTATACACCTTAAGAATGTAACATCTTCAGTTATAATACATTTTCGTCTCAGAACAAATCCTTTTTGTGTAGTTACCGGTTTCATGTATTGAGCAGCACTCCAGAACAGACTAACATTAACATTCACTACTCTGATAGTCAGAAAAGGAAAGTATCACGTTAAATTCGATGTCGTTCGCGTTCCACACAGTTGTTTTCAATTATTGTGATCTAGTTGTTCTGCCGAAATGGTTACAATTTAAGTGCATCAAGGATGCCACACGCTCCCCATTACTTTGTAATTCTTCACATAATGAATGTCAGCGTACACATTATTATGACAGAGTTTACAAATTACAAGCTTTAGCTGAACATATTTTTATATGTAACATTCAATTTTCAATCCTTTGCAATGGTTTCATTAACAGGTATTCAAAACCCATCACAAACTGATGGCACAATTGAACCAATGAACATGCTTATAATCACTGCCGTAGCTAGTTCCGCGGTAATACTTCTTCCGGTTGTCGTTGTCTTCGCATGTTTCCTAAAGAGAAAGAAAGCATCTCGAATATTGTCCAACAGAGAAGAAATGTTTCAAAACACCATCTTCATCGGACAAGGAAATGAGACATTTTCAGGCCCTAGTGTTGAGCAGTATGAACAGATTCCGGCAGACAAGGTAACTTTTGTCTATTGAAATATATTTACTGTTTAGGAAGCCGAATATTTATATATTTTAAATTGTAAAAAGATTTATCATAGACAACTTCTTATGGAAGTATCTGTGTTGTCTTTTATTGAATATGAATTTAAAGAATTCATAATAATATTTTATGCTTTCCTGTTTCATCATTACAAACAGAAATGTCCCTTGCATCCAATGATTTACAATGTATCTGATTATGCAATGAAGACAAAACAAATATCCTTCATTCGTCTTCATAAAACAGTTATTATGATCACTTTCATTAAAACAGTACAAAACAATACAATTATTGTTTTTATTTGACTTAAAGGGGCATGGTCACCGACTTTGGTTTAAGATTATTTTTCCGTTTTTAATGTTTACAATGCTTCAGTAAGGCGTTTCTAATAGTCAACCAAAATTTGAGTTTCAGTCGTCGTGTTATAAGCGAGATACAGAGCTTACATTTCTTTGTCATGTAAACATGTTTTTGTTCACGTTTTGAATGTTTAAGTTAAAATTCCAGTTTTAGACCATAACTGAATGTGATAAACGCTAAGAACTATTTATTTATGCTTAAGAACTTTTACAGGTATATTGAACAAATGTTATCAATACCAGGGCACGAGCCTTGTTTACATGACAAAGAATTGTTAGCTCTGTATCTTGCTTATAACTCTACAACTGACACTCAAATTTTGGTTGATCACTAGAAATGCATTTTTAAAGCATTGTAAACGATAAGAATAGAAAAATCAAACTTGACCAAAATCGTGACCATGCCCCTTTGATATTTTCTCAATTTCAAAATTTACTCTCTTTAGGAATTAAAACATTTGTAAGATTTTTAAAATTTACATAACCTAATTGGCAAGGCATCTATGTGATTTTATAAAGATCCATATTTTCATATACATGTACATGTTTTTTTTTAATTGTAAGATATTAAAGTATATAAATGAAGAATAAATCCCTATTGCAATGAAAATATATCTTAGCAATGTATGATATGAGTGTTAGCACACGTTTTCGTTTCTTTGTTGGACTTTATTTATGCATTTATTAAATGACGTCCACTTATCGTAGTATTTTTTGCAATTTTAATAGATTTCCGATTGTCATGGTTTTAAGTATTTATTACATGTACATGTAGGACAAATTAGACCTAGAGGAAAGGAAAAGTAAAACGTAGATGTCATAAGCGTTTTTTTATGATACAAATTAGTAAACCATACTATGTGATTGGAAAAAGTTGTATGGTATAAGTAATATTTGTTCTTACTAGATGTTATCAGAATCCCAGATCAAGAGCTTAAAAAACAGAGCAGGAAGTGGTGGCGATTACGAAAGTAGAGCAAACCTTCCCGGAGAAGACCACACATACCAGGGTCTGATAGAGGCTAGACAGGCAACGAACAAGGCGTTCAGCGAGTCTTGCAACAGCCAACTCGATGACTACGACAGTCCACATGATTCAGTTAGCAATGACCATTAGCCTGATGCTATTGTCTCCTTTGCATTTCATATTGGCGAATCTTCTCGATAAAAATCTTTTTAGACCAAATTCACGTTCATCTCCTTGCAGCAATTAAAGAAAAATTAGCACGAGATTTTCTTTTCTCTTAATGCAAACTGTCTACTGGTGTTGTTGTGTTTGAACTATTAAGCTTTATTTGTCCGTTGGCATGATGCTTTATTATGTCCAGATTGACGCCTGATTTGAATCTTGCATTTTAATACTAAGTATATGATACAATTATGGAATGTCGTTTCTGTTTACCCTCATACAAAGAAAGCTTAATTGGGGACAGTGATAAAAATTTCATTTAATATATATAGCAGAACAAATGTCTCAAGCAGTCACTTGATAACTTGAAACAAAACAAGAACTACAGTCAGAATTATCTTTTTTCTATGATACTTTCTTTTTCGTATAGACAATCATGAAATGGCATTGTATATCCATTATCTGGTCAAGTAAAGAAAAATATTAAAATAGCCTATTTACACCATCGAAAGTAACGTAAATGCTAAATATTTTCATTTAACATCATTCATTTCATTTTAATTAAGTGAAAAAAAAATTTTTTTTTTTATAAGTTTTAAAATTCATAATACTGCAAAATAATTTTAAAATGATTTGAATTTGTAATGTTTTTGTCAAAGAATTTATTACATACATCGGGGAAAATCGAATGATGTATTTTCACTTACAACATTAAAGGTTTTATAAATCCATTGAAAGAAAATCTGTTTGTGTATATTTATTGGAACTCATGGTAGTACAAACAGATAAGCCAAAATTTCACATTTTACATTCAATATTTCTGTATCCCTTTTGGAGGTTATTATTGTTCTCAGAATCACATTTTAATTTATATGCGAGATGTTTAATTTGCCCCCTTTCCACATTTATATAGTAATGTGTCGCTTTATTTGCTATGTATAGATTGATTGCATATCCAGTAAGAGTAAATAAAATACTCACGACAAGGTATAGTAATTATTTTTTTATGCAATGAATTAGAATCATAAGTGAATATTATAATTATTAATATAAATCTTGATAAAAAATGTTAATTATTTGAAATCGAACATAACTTGAACGCAATCATTAAATTGCATGATATAAGAGATCACAGGACTCGGATTTCAAGATCTATTAATTTTTCACTTTGCATATTTTCATACTAGTGATTATAATTATTTAAAACGTTGGATGTGAGCTGTTATGCATTTTATTGCATGTACGTTTCAAAGGAAATAATATATATATATATATATATATATATATATATATATATTTTTCATCAATGGAGCATGGTCATGATTTGCTTTAAAATTATAAAAGACAACAGCTGAACACCAACACCAACAATTCAAAAGTGCCAAAAATCGCAAAAATAATGGAATTTCAATTTCTGGTACTAGGCAATCTACACATTATGTCTCATATAGCTATAAAGTTCCGTGAATCTGTTTAAAATTGGTTGCACTGACAAACTGTCTGATGCTATATTCTAATGAGTATATATATTCACAATTCTGAGTTCAAAATGACCGAAATTCCCAGATAAATAAGAAAAATCATAATAACCTGGTAATCCACGCGTCAACCTATTGTGAACCCTTTCTAACATACCTACAAAGTTTCAAGAGACTGTGCAGCGGTTTAATAGGAGTTGCGCTGACCCCCCCCCCCCTCCCCCGAAAAAAAAGGACTGACTGACTGACGGACGGGTAAAAAACATTAACCCCCCCCCCCCCCCACACACACACACACACACACACCTTAATGATGACAAGCCAACCAGAGTCGGATCTAAGGACACATTATGTGCGGATATTGAAGACAGAAGCCGACACGAAGCAACTCGAGCTCAAACCGTCTCTTGGAACCTTCAGTGTTGGGAATCAGACTTGTGATGCATTTCTATTCAGTCATTTGTTACATATAAGCCATCCGTATCACCAACTTACATCCACGATGAGAATTTTTTTTTATCTTTTCTTGTGCAGGTTGTTGAGGCAACTATCACGGAGTGAAATTTCAATGAACTATTATTGAAGACATTTTGTATGAAACTTCAAATTTACATTTCTTTATATGTTATCAAATTGCCATATATATCTTATGTATCACATTTTATCTTTCAAAACATTAAATCAAAAACATTTCTTTACGTAAGGCGTAATCGCTTAATCGTTTTAAATTAACTCTTACTTTGTGGACTTGATATAATTGACTCACTCAAGTTGAAGTTTTACTCCGTGTCATATGTCACTCATGCTTATAGTGCTAATTGCTATTATTTACAATTCTTATTTATATCATTTGTTCATCATTATCGTCAGTCAAGAATTAGGCTTAGGAAGTTCGGGTGTAGTTTTTGGATTTCCAGAATTCACCCTACCGACCTAAAGTTCAAATAAAGTGCTTTTTACGCATTTAGAGCATTTTAGTCATATCAGTATTGTCGCCGGATATACAGAAACACCCTTTTTTCCCCGGTGATACAACTCCGTGGCTAATAGTGATGACACATTTTCAAAGTTTGTCCCTTTTAATTAAAATCAAAACACTGTTAAATGTGACCAATAGATTTAAGCATTGAATGCTGATTTTTGGATGTCGTCGGTCCTGTAACACAACAAGAGGTGCAGACAAATTGAATTTCGCGCGTTAGAGCGGTATGAATCAAAAATTTGTCTGCACCGCTTGGTTTGTTACAGGACCGACGACATCCAAAAATAAGCATTCAATGCTTATATTTATATTCATACTGATGTCTTTTTTTATGAAATATATGTGTACTGTCGCTGTAAAGCCATTATATCATAAGTTCTCAGTCAGGGATATGAAACATGCATGGAACATGTTATTTAGTTCGCTTCCGTCACTAAAAATATAGTGCCAGAAACTTTGTAGAGAAAATCTTTTTTAGGAAGGAGTAGATATAATTTATTGTCATTGATTATTTTTCAAAAGAACACATCAAATTGGTTATGTAAGATTGAACGTTTCACTTAATCTTACAAAAATAAATATATTCAAAACACGTGAAAACGTATATATTTGTGCACATGGCGCATGAATTTAACACACTAAGCTGTGCAGACAAATTGAATACCGGACGTTAGCGCGGTATGATAATTTGTCTGCACCGTGTCTGTGTTACAGGACCGACGACATCCAAAAATAAGCATTCAATGCTTATATTTATATTCATATTGATGTCTATTTGTATGAAATATACATGCATGTATATTGTCGCTGTAAAACCATTATATACGGTCCCAGTCAGGGATATGAAACATACATGGAACAGCCATATTAACATGTTATTTAGTTCGCTTCCGCGACTACAAATATAGTGCCAGAAACTTTGTAGAGAAAAATCTTTTTTATTAAGGAGTAGATATAATTTAATGATTATTTTCAAAATGACATATCAAACTGGTTATGTGAGATTGAACGTTTCATTTAATCTTACAAAAATAAAAATACTCAAAACACGTGAAGACGTTAATTTCTGTGCTCATCGCGCATGAATTAGCAAAGTGTATTCATAGAAAATTGAACGTTATAGATTTCCAATGCAAACATAAGGGGAAATATACACTGAATGAATATATAGAAAATTGAATTTCTAATGCAAAGATAAGGGGAATTTTACACTGAATGTAAATATAAATGTGTTAACTCGTACTAGTAATCTTTGTGCCTCAAAATCGAGTCGCTCATTGATGCTACAGTAGTTGTCCGCTTTTAAATTGTGACCTAATTCTTTATACACAACATATCGAACCTTGCATCCTCTCTCTATCCGTCAACATTCTGTTGGGTTATTCCGTTAAATATTCGTTAGATTCTTTTCACAGATAATTTTGTCCTCCTCTCCATTAACCACTTTAGTTTCATCACTAAAAGTTACACTAAACCATTCAACTGTCTAACAAAATTTCTGTCAATAAAAACTGATGCCCTTAAATATATTTCTCTCCCGATCGGGGTTTTCTTTGAAACAACATGTTCAAAATGGCCAGTTTTTGGAGGGTGATCTCCTTCATTAAGCTTACCTTTCGCTCATTTTTTAAAAGACATCATTGAAGAACGTTCGCTTCTTTTGTTATCTCCCCCGTATATCCTTTTTTTCTAGATTGATCTGTTTGTAGATGCTAATATTCCCGATTTGTCAATTTCAGACATTTCTTTTGTTTATTCTTTCGATTTTCGGTCCATAAAATGATGTGCTTGTGTACGATTTAACCAGATTGCAGACGACAGATATGTTTAAATCAGGTCAGTTGTTTAGAGCTCGATTCATAATACCGTCGATTTTCCCACTTGGTGACAGTCTTGTTTTCGTCAGCAGCTCGCTAAAGCCAGATGCCCGTCGCTTCGCCGGCATCAAAGACATGCCGCCGAAACATCGACGCAGTACGACCTCATTATAGCTGGTCGGGTCGCTTTGCCAGCATCAAAGAAGTACCGCCATCTGTGCAATTATTCTGCACGTTAAATTGTTTAGTATTTATACACATACGTACATGCATACATATATACATGCGTTTACTGACAAATTCTGTATATATATTGTTTTCTTGAAGACTGTATTTACATGTTTGAATCGTATCGATACATATACTTCCTCAGCTCTCTCTCTCTCTCTCTCTCTCTCTCTCTCTCTCTCTCTCTCTCTCTCTCTCTCAAGTCTCTTTATTTCGCCTACTACAAATACAGGGGCATCCTATCCGCTCTGCTCTCAATGACATACATATAAATAATACATTATGTGTATTATTTATATATATTTACATTTTCCAGTGTCTTTGTCTGTGATAACACTACGAATCGGTTTTGTACTATACAGCCCAACAACTTCAAATGACGTATTGTTGGGGGCGCAAGCGGGTTTGCATAATTAATATATTAATATTTAATCATACAACTGCTGAAAATTATATAAAAATAAGTAATAAGGAATCATTCTTTGAATATTATGAGGTGATGATTTCGGACGGGGCGTGATCAAATCTATCATAAAGCCCTTCGGGCTTTATTGGATTTGATCACGCCTCGACCGAAATTATCATTTCATGATACTCAAGGAATGATTCCTTATTCCATAAGTATGTACATAGAGAGCAGAGCGGACAAGATGCCCCTGTGCTATATACAATCTGATTGGACAAGAGTCAGTTAAAATTTTTCATCAGCGTAGATGTTACAGCTTGTACACTGACATGGGTCAACCCAGAAACATGTCGATACTAAATAAGTGCACTTTAATTAGCATAATCGGAGCAACTATAACGACATCAATTATTCAGTGTGCTAAAAATTAAAAAGAAAACCCGAGGAACCTCTTTTTAAATCTGATAAAACCCTGTTTCGCTCATCTTCATGTGTAGTCTGAAATATCTTACGTTTTCCTGGCTTTTGTAACGATTTTGTTATTTTACATGCCAGTCCGAAATATTTACGATTTTGATATATACATGCCATGCAGGAAAACATCAGAACCGGCGCCATTGCGAAAACTGGAAATTCGCCCCCATCCAACTGGAGGGGGCATTCTCGGCTTGATTTTAAATATTTACGAGTTGAATCAAATGTTTCACTCACAACCATTAATAAAACAACGAAATTACTGCTCACTAATATCGCTTTTACGGGTCCTTACATCCCATAAACAGGCTGTTGAAAACATTCTATCGGACTGCTGAGATTTGTTTTGATTTTGTGCATTTTTTAAATCTCGCGAGAAAATAGGTCAACAACACTATTATTTATCAGTGTGATTATCAAAATGTGCAGTAAAATTATATTCTAAGCTGTAGTATTGAGTTAAAATATATATCTATTTGAAATCGCCCCTTCCAGCTGGAGACGCCGAGCTGTCGTTGAGCCGAGATGTCTGTCTACCTTTCCGGGCATGTAAAATATCAAAATCGTTAAAAAAAGCCAGGAAAATGTCATATATTTCGGACTTCTTCGTGTCATTTTTTTGTAATTATGGAACTCCACACAAACTGCGTGGAGTTCCGTAATCACAAAACATTGACATTGTGAAGATGTAATTCGCTTAGGCAGCTGTTCTCTCTCTCTCTCTCTCTCTCTCTCTCTCTCTCTCTCTCTCTCTCTCTATCCATATATTTGAATAAAGTCATTCCGAACATAAGAATACTTTCAAATGTTAGTATACATAAGTAAAATATTTGTTTTTCGACCTGCAGTACTCTATTTTTAATCCAGTTGCACTGTTTCAACCGCATGCGTTGTTGTGGCGGCGGCATGTCTTTGATGCTGGCGAAGCGACCGGCCGACTGAGTCTAGCGAGCTGCTGACGTAAACATTGACTCTCACCAAGTGGGAAAATCGACGGTATTTTGAAACGAGCTCTAATTAGCAAAAGATAACTGTAGAAGTTTTTTTCTGTTTTGTTTTGTTTTGTTTTTTTTGCTTGTCAAGATTTGGTCTCCCGCTTTCAAAGACGATGCTACGTGCATGTATTCATTATGTATCTCAGTCAGTGCATGGTCCATTGTTTTCATTATTTCCTAATCCTCACTCCTACGAGCAGCCATCTCCGCATGTTAACACGATTGTATGTAATGCCCGATTAACACTGAACTCGGTGTACACAATTTATATAACAAATATATATTACGTATTTACCCATTAAATACTAGTACAAAATCATACACACAAAATTAATAAGCATTAAAAATCAAACACACTTTTATTCAAGAATCGTTTATTTTTCATCAAACAAGAAAAGGTTTTTTTCATATCGAGTGATATATACGTTACTGATATACACATTAAAATTTGCCTTGATATCGAATGCTTTGTATCAAACATACAAGATTTGCCTACAGTAGTCGTAATTGGCTTAATTAAAATTTATCGTTTATTAACAGCCTCCTTACAAGTTAATTTTTTTCTGTAGAACTACACGGGATTTCAGTCGGAACCAATATTAGACCAGGAAGCTATATTCTACATTAGTGGATGGAGGTCAACGTTATTGTTAAAGATGTTCGATATCCTGTAGACAGCAAGGAGACGCTTTGGAGTCTGATAATCAAGCATCGCTCTGGGCAGCAACAGGACCCAATAAAACCTGTTTTGGTGCGTCTTACGTACACAGCCGGATGTAAAAGGGTGTTTAGTCAGCAAAATATTACACTAAACTAAGAAAGTGACTGTCATTCTCTAACTGTTAAATACTGAACGATCATTTGAGTACGATACAGCCCTATTTAGTACACTAGTTTGATACATGTAATGCATTTTATAATGAAATGTGATGATAACGAACAGTGTTCAAAATAAAAAAGGAAAGTTGCCAAAAAAACATGACTCACTGGTACTCTTCAAAATATTAAATTCCATGCAATACAATATGATGCAAACGAGTAATCGTGATATTGATAATGATACCGTCAGGTTAAAGTTGTTGCAATTCAATTCGTTAAAATGAAGTTATATTTTTTGAAGTAGTGATTCTCCCGAAAGTAGGGGGGAAAATGCGTAACTTCAACTTAATTATTAAATTATTTATAACAGTTCGATGTATAAGCATTGTTCAAGTTATATCGAATATAAATGTAAAACAAAGAAATATTGTGGAGAAGAGAAGAAATGACTTGTAACATTCAACAAGCTTTCAAATACATTGACACGGAATTATAAAACAAAACAAAATACAATTTACAGACTTTTCCCTTACAAGATAAAAACGAAACGCTATAATAACACAGCATTTCACCAAAAAGTTACGAATTTCAAAAATATTGGTAGACCCCATCTCTCATTCTAACAATTAACTCAGTTTGAATGCTAAACACATAAAAAAAAAAAAGAAGAGAATATTTGTATTAACTATATAACAAATAGCATCCCCCTTACCAGGGTCACTAGTTAAAAGGTAATAAATTTCACAAAAATTATTGACAAACAGACGAAAACTGAACTTTTGTCATAGTAGTGCTGTCAATTTTTTTTAAATGGAAAACAGAATCCGAAAAATTTATACCGAATTTCTCTGTTTTGCCACAAGCCTATATTCGTTTGAGCCTTTTTCCATTATATGATAAAATATCAATTGTCATGTCAATATTAATAAATATTATAGATACGTATTGTCTTTAAAATAAATTTTACCTATAATATTTATCTTTAAAACATTCTGAATTTGAGAGTTCGAACCTTGAGTAAACGACATCCTATATTTGTCTACTAAATTCCCAAAAAAGAAAAAGTAAACCTTTAATTAAACATAGGTTAAAAATTGCTGCGCACTAAATGCAGATTTAACCATTTTGGTAGAAGCCATAAAGCTAAAAAAAATTCTAACCAAACACGAAGTTTGCCTCCTATATGCCCAGAAGGAAAGATTTATCAAATTTAACTCTCTGTTTGACCAAGGAGCTTAGACCATCATTCCATAACTTCTAACCCTGGGGTTTTGAATTTCGATGCTTCCAGGACCAACTTTAATTTTCCTACTAGATAGCAAAACACCAACAGGCCTTAACGGTCATCTGAGTACCATAACCCGTAGATGGACAGGGAGTCGTATGTTTGCTTTTTTCAAATCATTTTTAGAGTCTAAAACATAATTCGAAACTCCTTACTGTTACACCTGCTTTAATCATTTAATGATTGCAAACACCAATTCATAAAAAACGGGGGAGAGCTAGTCGGAGGAATCTCGGATTATCTATACCCTAGCTCCAAGGGCCAAAAATTGTGAAATTTTGTTGAAAAGAGACCTGCATGCCTTTAATGATCGATCACTTGTCAATGTTTGTACACGATAATGTTGTGAGATTTAATTGTCTCCACTATATGGAGACTATATAGTGCCCTGCCCAAGGGCCATGAATTTCACAATATGGATAGAGGCTTCATGAACATCATTATCTTGGATACAGTTATCATCTCCCACTACTGTGGAAGAAGAGAAGATTTTCTTAAATTTAATATTTTTTTACTATATGAACCCCCTGACCCAGTGGCCATGATTTTCTCAATTTGAATAGAGGGCTTCATGGATAGCATAATAATACATTTAGATTTTTATCTAATATATATGGGATTACAGAGGACGATTTTCTAAGATTTAATACATGTTCACTATATGGCTCTATTGGCCCCACCTGAACCCCTGACCCAGTGGCCATGAATTTGTTAATTTGAATACAGGGTTCTGTGAACATCATAATCATGCATTAAGTTAATCTCCCACTATTGCGGAAGTAGAGAAGAAGATTTTCTAACACATTCATGTTTAATTATATAGGAGTAGAGCAGATTTTATACAGGTTCAGTATATGGTCATATTGGCCCTGTCCTAGGGTCTGAACCCTTGACTTAAGGGCCATTAATTTCTCAATTTTGGTAGATGAATTCATGGACACCATAACCATGCATTTAGTTTTTTCCATATATGTGGGAGTAGAGAATATTTTTGAAAAGTTTGTCTTCTTTGAATACTTGGGATGGTAAGATACTAGTAATAAGTTCTGTCAAGTTGTTTATTGGACGAAACTGAAAAAGAAGCCATAGCCCGAGGCACGTCAAGGCGGAGAACAACGGCTAATAATATGTCATCTGATTGACTAGTTTAAAGGTGTTTAAAAGGTTAAAGCAGGTAATCAAACTTCATTGCTAAAGCATTCTCTTTTGATAAAAATTATAGTGTACAATTTTCTTTGAAAAGGTTTACTTTTTTTAAAAAGGGGCGTTAATGTAAAGCTGCAATCAATGTTAATCAAAAATATTATCTATCTTCGCTCTTGCTCCCTTATTAAAAAACAAATTTCATACAAAAAGTAGTAGTCGCTGAGCAGTAAGGATACTGGTTCCTTTATTTAAGGGTTTTAAGGGGAAAAAATGATATTATTATATCTTGATCATAGGTCCCTCAGATTAAACCCACGACTTGGTGCGCATTTACAGCAATTTTGCCACCACAGCAGCGTTTGTATATGAAAACATAGAACATCCACTTACCGTTACAAGCGCAACCGTCCTTGTAATTTCCTTTTTAATATTTTATAAACTTGCTTAATCGGGGTATCTCTTATACATGTATAATATAATTTTTAAGAAGCTTTACCTTTCGCGGTTGCCACCTTGTTCTGGCCTAGGGAATACGTATAATTATATTCATACATATGCAATTTGCTTGAAGTATTATGTCGAACAATTTAATATTAAACAATTTGTATTTCTAAGATATAATTAAGGTGAAAATATTTAGTGGATATAAATATTACTCCTGTAATTGAATAAAATATGTTCATATTCATTCACTGTCATAATTTTGTTAAATGGAAGATAAATTAACCTAGATTATTTTCCGATACACAAATTACAAACAAACATACACTGTAGGTAATCATAATACTGCTGCATCGTGGCACAGAATCTCCTTAGAATTTATAGAGAATCATTATTCAACGTGCTATTCGCATTTCTACCCGTAATCATAATCGAGTTGTCAGTTCTCCATTTACTGTTTAACCCGTAAGGAAATGCAATCCCTAAGCCTTTTTTGAGACCATTACAGCAATTTGACACGGATATAAGTCGTTAAAGTGGCGTCGTGATCCATGTAATTTTAGTATGAAATACGACGAACAACGAAAATCATTTTCATTACTACTCTTGGTGTTAATTTAACAAAACATCAGGTGTCCCAAACTATAAAAAGGGTCGAACACCTCTTATAAAGTTTCGTTTGTACCGTATCAATGAGCTGGTTTAAAAATAGTGTAGGGGGCAGCCACTTTTCATTCGGGACAAGAATGGTTGGATATTGATACAAGTTCCGAGAGGACATGTGAAGAGTTTTATTGTTGACGATCTATAATGTTCACCACTTTCACCAATCGCATTTTGTTGTATTCTTTGGCTGTTTGGAATTTTGGTAAGTCTCGCACAGTGTATCCATTCGATTTTTTTTATTTGACGTTATACGGTATATATACTCGAGTTTTATTTACGTAAAAATCATTTTGAGATATAACAAATTCTTTAAATAATAATACAATAGTATTTCTCGTCATCATCATTTAGCATTTATTTAAAAAACGCCTCCATTCGAAGCGCCTTCTCTTTTAATGTTCTTTTATAAGACAGCTATTCTCTTGATTTATTTCTGTGATAATCGGGATTTTTTTGCTTTCTTTACAAATATATGATGGTATCTGATATTTATCAGCCTACCCAACATTATTTATTCTTTGTAGCAAGCCTATTTGCATTGATTTACACATATTTTTTTTATTTCGTTCATTCACATATCCTTGGCCTACATCGTCCAATGTGTAATATTTTTAGTGTTTTGAAGTCTCTTGTATTATACATTCAATACAATGATCATGAATTTAAAGTTTATTTTGACCCATTTTGGGTTTTTCCCTCTACTAAAGACTCTTTTTCAAATAATGGAATATTCAAATAAAAACCTTAATCCTTTTTTAATACTTTACATCCTTCTCATTCTAATGAATTCACGTTTATTTAATATGCATGTGCGATGTAAATGATTTTTGCGCATAATTAAGACATACAATGTACAGAAATATAACGAAAGAAAAATAAACGTCAAAATTGTTTACTGATCACCCCACACGCCCTTAAAAACCCCAGGTATTCGCAGCCATGTAATATGTCATTTTGGAAGCACACTCTTTTATTAACTCATGATCATTTTGACACAAATTTGGCTTCGTTTGTGAAATATGTATGTATTCATCTATCAACGCATGATCATGCAAATTCCTTTCGCGACCCATTCTTCTACTATACAAATCCTTTTCTACCTACATCGATCTTTTTTCTATAAATTGACCCACTTTTACGTAATAATTGCAGCGATGATTGATTTAAATAATCCTGCATAATCCATCCCAAGACAATTAAGACGAGACGACGCCTCATTATTGCAATACCTTCCCCGCTAACTACTTTCGTAGCCTAGTACGACAATTATCTTGTCATGTCCATCGCTTTATGAAATTGTATTACGTTTTCCTTTCAACTATAGAATGAAAACTTTACAAATAGTGTCTATTAGCACATCAAGATTTTTATTAAGACATTCTATATTTGATCTCCTGCAGAGACTTAACGCGTGGTTGTTGTGGTTAAATAGTAAATACTTCATTTTTGTATGACATAATTGTCATTTTGAAAAGTTTTGAAAAGATGCATGCATTTTATAATTACTGTACAAAACAATACCTATGAAATTTAAATATAATGTTTTAAAACATTTTGCTTTTTGGAAAGAAAATAGCGCTTAGCGTTAGTATACAAACACAACTGAATGCATGGTTCCTCTGCATGGAATCGAGTGATACCGTATTGTTTTAATTTATTAAAATATTTATGTTGATATATTATCTGCAATGTAAAGAATTATATACTGGTAATTAATAATATTTTCTTATATTTATACTATTAAAGATAGATTTGGATTTAATCAAGTGATATAAGAATATGTAAAAATATAATTGGTACATTTGATATAATATGAGGACTAGGATTTGATAGAGTGATAAATGAATGTGTGAAAATACATGTATGTCTTTATGGTTTATTTGATATACATGTAACATGAAAGTAGTATTCTAAATACAATGTTTAGTATAAATGCATGCCCGAATCTAGGGGAAAATTCAAACTTAAATTCAACTGGTAAAATAACCAATATTAACAAGATGCACCCCTATAGTATTATACTGTTTGTTCTATATTATCACTGGAGTTGCCAACCAATGTCCATGATTTGCAATTGGATAACAAAAGCGAGGAGGGCGATGGTTTTATTATTTTCTACACCACCACCAACACCGCCCATCCCAAGTAATGGCACATCAAAAGCTCAATATTAACAAGATGCACCCCTATAGTATTTTACTATTTGTTGTAGCTACAGTATCATCACTAGAGTTGCCAACCGATCTCCATGATTCGCACTGGAAGTACAATAGCGAGGAGGGCAATGGCTTTGTTATTTTCTACAAAGAAAAGATGGTATTTGGTGGAGAAATTTGGAGCTTAGTTTCACTGACAGGAAATTTCATGTCATTCCAAAGGTAATTTCTTTTTTCATTTTAACCAACATTCTTAGACAATAGCTAGCATTCATGTAAACAAACTAATTAACGAGTTAGCTCTGCTTAAAAACATGCAACCATATATAGTACATGTACTTATTGATAATGTTGGTAATTGTGCTTATTATATTTTATAATTTTTATTACACGTATCAATTGACAGGAATAATAATGTTACAATTGACGGCAGTGAAAAGTTCCTATACAAATGTTGGCTATATAAAAGAGTGACATCTTCTCTTTACTATTTTTTTCCAATGACAGGTAAGATTTCATTAAATTTGTCTGTTTGATACGGAAGGGTTTCATTGTCGAATGCTAGCTAATAGTTATCTTCTGCTTACTTTTTTCAGAAAACTCTTCCAAAAAAGAAAAGAAATTAAGGTGGCCGACTTTAGTTTTCATAGGGCATGTTTTTGCGTAATCTTGTAAAATACAGTGTATTTTATAACTTTTAAGAAATTGTTTCGAAGACATTAATGAAATTGAACACAATTAACAAAATACAGAAAAAATATTTACATTTTTAAAGAAAAATTTATCTTCTAAACGATTTTTCCGCTATTCGGTAGGCGAGGGTTGCCATTGTGAGATTTTACTTTATTATAAAAATAAACTTTGTAGGAGTACGTTATAAAAAACAAAATAAAAGAAAAAGTAAAAGGTGTACACCTTGAAAATTTTACAAACAGAATAATGATATTCTTGGATTTATTTTTCTTAATTTTTTAATGAATCCATTGTACCCATCTACATTTGTAATACCCCAAACTTTGGTGCATTTTGATATCTTGAGATGACCCCCGTTAAAAACCAGATGCTAGAATTCAGTATTTTTTTTTTGTACATAGAATTTTACTTACCACATATTTGAATTTGAAAAAAACCCGCTATTGTAGTATTTTTTTAACCTGCTTCGAAGTTCAGAAAATGACAGTTTCCTATATTTATATAGTATTTTGATATTGTCCCTAAATAGAACCAGATGGTAGATTTCCCCGAAACTTCGCAAATATATTAGAGTTCGTGTATAATAAATAAAATTTAAAAAAATAAAGAGATTTGCAAATGTAATTTTTACGCACAAAAATTTAAAAAAAAACAAACCAAATCGGCCTTCTTGAGAAGCTAAAGAAAAATAATAAAACATATTTCCATAATAATGATTGCATCAGAAAGATGTTTAAATTTACTCTGATTTATAGTTAAATACAAATCATGCACATGTTTTAAATGATTTTTTCTCTCTATACTTGTATTTTGCTTAAAGGGATGTTTCAAAACAAAAGAGCCCATGTGTCAGCTGATGATGCTTTAGATGTTTGTGATTATTGCACCAATACTGAGGCTAAATTACACATTCTTCATCCAGGTATTTTTGAAATTTGTTTCTTTTATTTGATTGTTTAGTGTATAAGATGATATCAAAATTAAAGTTGTGCGTCCATTTATTAACTCAGCACTTAATGTTATACATATAGCTGGGACGCCTTGTGAATGTACCCCTGAATGTTCACAGCTTACAATAAGTAACAAGTGCACGGGGGCAAATCATGATGCATCGTCGACAAACTGCGTAAGTGGTACAACAGCAGTAGAGACTACAGCAGCTATCGAGACAACGACAAGAATATCAATAACAACAACATTATCCTCTACTGCAACAGAAACAAAAGAAGCAGAGACAACAACATTTCCAATTACTACAGCAGTAGAGACTACAATGACAACATTACCAATAACAACCACATTATCCTCTACTGCAACAGAAACAAAAGAGGCAGAGACAACAACATTGCCAAGTACTACAACCCCATTATCTTTTTCTACAACAACAAAAGAATCAACAACAACATTACAAATCCCTACAACCACATTATCTTCTACAACAACAGCAAAAGAAACAACAACAATCGCAAGTGTATATTTAACTACCATGTTAGAGACAACAGAACCACCTGCAACAACAACAACAGCATTGCCGACAACTGTTTTGACATTGCAGACGACAGCAGAAACACCTTATGACCCAATCACCTCAACAAAACCAACAACGTCACGTCCGGACGAAACAAACAAAGAAACATCAACCACTTACAAAAAAAATATTTCCGCTCTGGACAGAATAGGACTGAACGAGGATGCATTTGTTGGTGTCGTGTCCGGTAGTCTGATCTTCGTTTACCTTGTAGTCGCCATTGTAGGGTGTGCCTGCTGTGTGTTTATTTTGGGAAGAAGGAGGAAAAAACGAAAAAGGAAAGAAAAGGAATCGCAAGAAAATCTGGTTCCCGAAGGAATAAATCATTTTCAAAATAAGTCATTTTTAGATTCTTTACCACAAGTATTTCATCGCATTGACGAGTAAACGTATTGTTTGTTTTTTTTAAAGAGTTATGTATATATGACTCTGTTTATTTGTTTGAAATATATTGATACCGTTATATTGTAATATTATTTGTGGCTTGTATTTACAAAAATCCCAGGAATTTGAAAGAAAAAGAACATGAGGAATGATCTAGAAGTATGAATGAAATTTATGACAATACTCTTCTAAATTTAATGTACTTTTATAATTGTATTGCAACTTTTGCACTTTTAAACTATGAAACCAATGTTGTTTTACGTTCAGAATTCGATATGATAATTCAAAGTATGTGTATTTTGAGAGCAAATACAAGTGGGTGTAATGCTTTAAATCTAATGGTGTCATCATCATAATCTCAACAGCGGAGATACAATCGTGTCATTTTAGGGCGGGGGACGAATAAACATGATCAAATGGCATGGAACCGATAGCAGATAAATCTTATTTTTCATAAAAATGTGCGAACTCATTATGCGAATTTCGAAATAGAAAAGTACACAAGTTCTGTTGCAAAATAATTATACATCCTTATTTTTATTTCTTTAAAATTGAAATAGAAGTGATAAAGACAGAGTAATTGATTTAAAAATATTTTTAAAATGAAGATTTAACGGCATTTTTTAAAAATATTAATGAGCGAATGTTCCAACAATTTAGAAACTTAATACAATAATTTAAGATAGAGAAATGAAATGAGTAATTATATACGATGATTTTGCATTGGTTAACAAAGAACTTACGACGCATTTATGAGCTCCTGTACCAGCTATGTGCTTTGTTTATTCATGTATGTAAGAATTTTGACAGCATGAAAGAGTCAGTACTTAAAAAAACTAGTTTAACTCGTTAATGATACTGATTTTTTTAAACGTGAACATAACGTAACGTTAATTATGCGGCGGGTTGGTTGGTATGTCAACATTAACACACCGTTATCACCAATATCAATATACCAGTATATAAAAGTGCCAATTGTTCTAAAAGGAAATCTTGATATGATTTGTATTGCTTGGTGGCTCTATCTGGATCCGCAAAGAGCTTTATGCTTCTTTGTTAATTTAAAGACAAGACAACAAGTTTTTTGATCGATGTTGTGCATAGAGAAAACAAAAAAAAAACAGCTATAGAAGTGAACAAATGTCATTTATTGAAGTAAATGACGTAAAGTAAAAATATACAACATTAAGGGGGTCAGTAAAGAGCTTTTAGGTGTATTGTTTGGAGTTTTTTTAATGGTAGGCTTGGGGACGGTTTGAACAACCCATATTACCACTACTAATCTTCCTCATACTAATAGAAAAGGTGAGAAAAATGGAAGGGGTTATAACATAAAAAAAACCAAATTTATTTAATCTGTAAAAAAATCGATTGCAATAACTTATTTTGATTAAATCCAAAAATGTCATATATCTGGTGAAAGAAAAAAAAAATAAGGAAGATTTTGGCACATTAAAAAAAAACCTCATAAAGGATTTATATATATATATATATATATATATATATATATATATATATATATATATATATATATATATAATGAAAGAAATCACTAGTTCATTTTCAATGGATATTGTCCTACGTTGCTTTAATAATGTATATGTATTGTTAAATGAAGTGTATTAATATATGTTATTTATTAATAAAAACTTTTAACAACAGCATTTGATTTCTTCAATGATGCCCATTACTGTAACATGTGCTAGGTGATCAAGGTTTCAAGTTAATAGGCTTTCGTCTTTCCAAATTAGTATAATACGAATTTTCATTTTGCTGTCTCTAAATATACCCCCCCCCCCCCTATGCGGAGATGCTTTTGAGTTTGAATGACGTTTCTGATTATATTATATACATGAACCTTCACCTTGGTCATAAACCATAGGTAAAGGACATGAAAGCCCTTTAGTAGAAAGCAACATGGGTCTTTATAATTCTGTTCATTCTTTATATTATCATGAACGAACTATACACAAAGTTAGGCATTGAGAAACAATCAATTTTGATATCATTTGATAGTGGTAAGACTGATTGATTGATATTAATCTTTTGATTACTATTTCGAGAAGAAGAAAAAGAGAAGATAAATGCTTAGTATTTCGATGGGAAAATCTTTCACTAGTTCCTGATAATTTGTTTGATTACGTTTTGGTTTGTTAGTTTGTTTGTCCGTTGGAAGGATTTGTCAAAATCATATAATCTGGAGGAAAGTTTTGAAAAGACAGTGCTGTATATATTGCAATCGTTCGTAATTCCAGCTCTATAGAACACAAGAATTTTTTGGCACATTTTTTGTTGTTTTGAAGTTTTGAAAGACTTTATTCAAATTTTAAATTCTTCTCTTGTTTACATTTTTATCGGGTACACATGTATTCCGTTCTGCTTGGCTCGGACAACAACCGCCAGTATCAGGTTTGTCTGATTCAATTTTTGTCCATTGCCGACAGGGGGATTAGGCAGTCGTTGAATATCAAATAGGTTTAATAACCTTATGCACAGGTTTACGGAAGCCGTAAAATAGAACGAATACAGCTAGCGCATCGGCTTTCATTGATAAATGTGAAGATGATGTAAAAGCGGTAAGACCACCGGCGTCTGAAAAGCGTCTCCTTCTATAGTATAGAATATTCATGAGTCCTGTTTATCCCATAAATGCGAAAATATGAATTATCACGTTTCTTGCAAGATTATATGATAAGGAAGCAACAATAATAAAGGAACAAAAATCAAAAGCTATTAATACTTTTATCCGGCCAAGGCCATTCCAATATCTAATCTTCAACTGATCTGCATTCTGTACACTGGGTGTGACTAATTGTGTTACATTGTAATACAGCTCAATTCATATTTAAAGTATTTGTTTTGACATGAAAGAAGATATAATTGAGATTTTGAACTATAGAATTGATATTATTTAAGATGTGCCTATACATAGTGTACCAGAAAACGCAAATAACATTGAATATTTTATTTTAAGGATATGATCACAATCTAATTATTAATACTCTAAACCTTTCAAATTTCATTATTTTTTATTCCATATTTACAATATATAACTTTAATTATTATCTTTAATACTATACCAAACTTTGCAAGTTTTTTGTGGTACTAGTATTAAAATCGAAATAAAGAGCTCACAATTCAAGTCTCCAATTTGTGGAGTTTTTTTTGTATAGATATTTCTTTTTTTAATTTTGACCAATTTGATGCAGCCTGTGCTATTTAGTCAACTGAATGTGAACTGAGCGGTCTGGAAAGGTGACTGAATGGCAGAGCTATTATAATAATATTCAGTAACATTTCAGTTCGCTGAATGACGAAGGTTCATCATCCGGATGGACGACCCGGGAGCACCGTAAATTGCAACTGTTCAACACGTATTGAACTGTAGCTCCCAGGTCGTCCATCAAATTTTTTTTCAGACCGGGAGCTAGAGAGCTGCAGCTACAAGTGAACAGCTGAGAAACTGCATGCGTAATAATAATAATTGTGTGTGTGCATGTAGCAAAGTTCTTTTCGGATGAATATAATTGTCTTCGAATGAAGAATTGAGGAATCTACAATAAATGCGCATTTGTTTGAAATATATAAATATCCTGAAATAACATTGTAATAAAAATTGTAAATAAACGACATAAACGCCTGTACATCATATCATAAATATTGCTTTACTCTAAATTAAGGGCAGTAATTCTTGCATTATTTATCATCTACATGTAAATTGTAAAAAAAAAAAAAAAAAAAAAAAAAAAAAAAAAAAGCTTATTCCCATACAGATTATAAACTATAACGCAGTTGTATTGAGTTCATAAAGTAATGTCGGAGATATCACTGTTGATATTACATATTCATAGAATATGACAATGATATACACAATTCAATGATTACTACCGACAACTTTGGAAATTTCGTAAATTGTAGAAAATCATATGCTTTTATTTAATGTATTGTCTTATGACACTTAAGCGATTCATATAAAACTCTAAACCCATATATCACCAATTTGTTTTCGCAATATGCATGTACATGTATATATCCCGTTTAATTGTGTTTTTTACACGTGTAATTGAATCAACATTTTTTTTTGCACACATAGTACCAGTTGTGATAGCAGTTAAGTGAAATACCCGTCTCTTTAGGTTGCTGCTAATTATCCCTAAATAAAAATAATTGGTATTCTGATTTCCACGCCAAGCGTTGTTTATTTTAATTTAATGATTTCGTTTCGTTTGAGTGGCCATGCAGAAATCATTTTCTAATGAATTAATAGCTTGTTCGAAAATAAGAATTCGTGATTTTGTCACGTGATACTTTATAAAGTTATTATTTAGCCTATCGATAGCATAGGCATAAAGAGGTAAATTGTTTCTAAATGCAAGTTAAGGAAACGACACACAGCTTTTTTAGTTTAAATTTTATCAATTATCATACAGAACAAAAACTTATTTAATCCCAAATATATGGTACAGAAAAAGTATTGACATTTACGTGTATTTATGTATGATTTTGTACATTTTCACACAATAAAGTGTTTGTTATTAATTCATTTTGCATTTAGACTTGAATGAATTGAACTGATTTAAAGTATAAGGATTTTTTTTAACCCATCATCGTTAAGATGATAAGATGAAACGTTTGTCACATGTAAGAGTTCTTGTTAAGGTCTTTTGTTTCCAACGGAAGACCTTATTGTTTTCGTTCGGTTTCTTTTTCCCTATTATTAAGGTCTTCCGTTTCCAACGCATGGAAGTAACATTTTAGCGATAGAAATACAAAAGGTCATGTACACATGGTTAAATAAACGAAAAAATTCTTTTTCCGGTTAGACATCTCAAATATCTCAGGTATCTTTCTTTTTTTTAAAAAAAATTGTACCCGCGAGATCTCTGAAACTGCAAGACTTTTATGGATGATTTGATTGGAACATGTAACAAAAAGTTGAACATTCAAACTTTGAGAAAAGACAGAACATTGTATGAGGATATGTTTACTGTGTTCTGTCTGATCCGACGTAACTTCCGATCGTCACAGAAAGTACTCAAAAATTGCCTTATTGTCTTTTTGTTTTGTTTTACATAGAAATAATTCCTGGGAAATCCCTTTCAGTATACATTATACAATGTATCCATTTTCTTTTTACAAGAGAAATGCATTTTTTTTTACAGGTTAATACATGAGGAACGGAGGACCTTTTTGTTGCTATAGCAACAAGAGTCTAGTTATAATTATTTTTAAGGTCTTCCGTTTCCAACGGAAGACCTTATAGTTTTCGTACTGTTTCTTATTAAGGTCTTCGGTTTCAAACGGAAGACCTTAAATAGATTGTAATGTTTCTTATTAAGGTCTTCCGTTTCCAACGGAAGACCTTATAGAGATTCTTTCTTTCTTATTTTTACCCCCTTTTTTGTCGGCAGAATTTCTCAGAGATGGCTGGATAGATTTTCCTGAAATTTTCAAGAATAACAGAAAATGATTATATCTCGAGGCGTTTTTTTCATTTTTTAAAAATTCTTTTTAAGTCGTCCGTTTCCTGTCCCGCGACAAAAAGTCTGTCACCTCGAGATCTCACAAATGATAAAGACTTGAACATCCAATCTTTGTGGGATGATAGATCTATAGTTGTAGATGTGTTTAAACTATTTTGATTTGTTCGTCGTTACTTCTGGTCGTCACCGGAAGCACTTCAAAAATTATGTTTTACCTGTTTAATTTATATTACATAAAATGAATAGTTTAGTATAAATTCTTACAAATGTCATCCATGCGATGTTAAATTAACAACAAAATTCTACTTCCGGTGAGATATCTCAAATATCTCAAGTAGCTTTTTTAAAACACATTTTGTACCCGCGAGATCTCAAAAACTGTAAGTGATCAAGACACGAAACCTTTATGGATAATAGACCGTCATTTCCGGTCCACACCGAAAGAGTTCAAACAAATCAAGTGGTTTATCAGTTGAACTATTTTCCTTTGATAGTTTTAGTTAGATCGATAAGCAATAATGTACGATATGCAAGTCTACAAGAAATATTAAATTTTATTTTCATTGAGCACTTCCGTATGTCCATTTCCTAGCCCAAAACAAAACACCTTATTTCGACGAGATCTCAAAAACGGTAAAGACATGAACAACCAAACGTTGTGGGATGATAGACCTATATATGTACATTTGTTTTCAATATTTTTTTTTATCTGGCGTAACTTCCGGTCGTCACAGGAAGTACACCAAATTTTGATTTTTAAAAAATATGTTGGTTATTTAGCATGGAATTAACATTTCAACAATAGAAATACAAAGGTCATCTACACATAGTTAAATAAACGAAAAAATTCTACTTCAGGTGAGACATCTCAAATATCTCAGGTAGCTTTGTTTTATAAAAAATTGTACCCGCGAGATCTCAGAAACTCTAAGATATTAAAATACAAAACTTATATGGATGATTGACATTTGATTGAAGATGTGTTAAACGGGTTTCATTTGGTCGTCCGTCACTTCCGGTTCTCATTCGAAGCGTTCAAGCAAAAGAAGTTTTTGTAAAAGTTTGGATTTTTTACCAATTTACTCAGTGCGATGAACAGTAACGTACCGTAGATAAATATACTAAAAATATCTACTTTTAGTTTCTTTAATCACTTCTGTTTGTCCGTTTCAGGTCCTAAAACAAAAACCTTTTCTCAGCGAGATCTCATAACTAACAAAAACTTGAACATCCAAACAATGCATGAAGATATGTTTACTCTGTTCTGTCTGATCCGGCATAACTTCCAGTCGTCACAGTAGTACTCAAATATTGTATTTTTGTTTTGTTTTACTTGAAAATAATTACTGGGAAGCTCCTTTACAGTATATTATATCCATTTTCTTTTTACAAGAGAAATGCATTTTTTAAACAGATTAATACATGAGAAACGGAAGACCTTTTTGTTGCTATAGCAACAAGAGTCTAGTTATTATTATTATTTTTTTTTTCCACAAATTTTGTGCACGCGATTTCTCGAAAACTTTCCAACGCGAAAATTGGGTACGAATTTTGAAATCTTTTTTTGTCCACAAGAGATGGTTGGATAGATTTTCTTGAAATTTGCAGGAATGATTGAGAATAAACATATCTCAAGGAATTTTTTAACATTTTTTCAAAATTCATTTCCTGTCGTCTGTTTCCTGTCCCGCGACAAAAAGCCTGTGAAATCGAGATCTCAAAAATGATAAGGACTTGAGCATTCAGACTTTGTAGAATTATAGACCTAATGTTGTAAATGTCTTTAAGCTATTTTGTTTTGTTCGTCATAACTTCTGGTCGTCACCGGAAGCACTTCAAAAATTTTTTTTTACGCATTTAATATACTTTCACATAAAATTGAAATATAAGTATAAATTCTTACATATGTCATCTATCCGATGCTGAATAAACAAAAAAATTCTACATCCGGTGAGATATCTCAAATATCTCAGATAGACTTTATTAAACAAATGTTTAACCCGCGAGATTTCAGAAAGTGCAACAAGATACGAAACTTTCAAAAATGATAGACATTTGATTTAAAATGCGTTTTACCACTTTTATTTTGTCAACCGTCACTTCCGGTCCTCAGCAGAAGGGTTCAAACAGATGAAGTTGTTTGAACTTTTTACTGTTTTTGTTTGATAATTTTAGTAAAATTGATCAACAATAAAGTACAGTTTTCCAATGTTAAAGAAATACAAACTTTTCTTTTCACTGAGCATTTCCTTTTGTCCGTTTCCTGTCCCGAGACAAAAAAAACATTGACTCCATGAGATCTCAAAAACGGTGACGACCAAACTTTGTTAGATGATAACCCAACGTATGTATCTGTGTTTACATTATTTTGTTTGATTTGTCGTAACTTCCGGTCGTCACCGGAAGCACTTCAAATATTATTTTTGTTCTAATTTTATTTATGTTACATGGAATGAATATATCAGTATACGATCTTATATACGTTATCCATACAATGTTAATTAAGCAAACATATTCTACTTCCGGTGAGATATATCAAGTATCTTACGTAGCTATCCTTTTCACAAATTTGATACCCGCGAGATTTTAGTCACTGTAAGTGATTGAGACACGAAACTTTTGTTTCACGGGTTTTATTTTGTCAACCGTCACTTCCGGTTCTCACCGGAAGGGTTCAAACAATTCATGTTCTTAACAAGTTTAACAGACTTTCATCTAGCCTGATAAACAGTGATGTACACTAGGCAAATATGTACAAAAAATACCAGCTTTTATTTACATTAATCACTTCCGTTCGTCCGTTTCCGGTCCCGAGACGAAAAACCTAGTTTCAACGAGATCTGAGATTTGGCAGAGAGTATCGATATTTCATCGTATCATATAAAACAAATCGGACGGAAGACCTACTCGTTACTTGTAACGAGATCTAGTTAAAGTCTTCCGTTTTCCAACGGAAGACCTTATTGTTTTCGTTCAGTTTCTTTTTCCCTATTATTAAGGTCTTCCGTCTTCAGCGGAAGACCTTACTGTTTTTCTACTGTTTCTCATTCTTCTATATTCTTCTTGGTAGATACCCTTAATTTCTCAGCCATTTCTCCATCGATTTTAATGATTTTTACAGGGATGATGTCTTAGGTGAACCTCTCATTGCATACAACGTTTTGTCTGAAAATTCAATTCCGCTTCTGAATTATCTCCCTTTTTCTTTTCCGGTCCCGAGACGAAAAAGCCTAGTTTCAACGAGATCTGAGATTTGGCAGAGAGTATCGATATTTCATCGTATCATATAAAACAAATCGGACGGAAGACCTACTCGTTACTTGTAACGAGATCTAGTTAAAGTCTTCCGTTTTCCAACGGAAGACCTTATTGTTTTCGTTCGGTTTCTTTTTCCCTATTATTAAGGTCTTCCGTCTTCAGCGGAAGACCTTACTGTTTTTCTACTGTTTCTCATTCTTCTATATTCTTCTTGGTAGACACCCTTAATTTCTCAGCCATTTCTCCATCGATTTTAATGATTTTTACAGGGATGATGTCTTAGGTGAACCTCTCATTGCATACAACTTTTTGTCTGAAAATTCAATTCCGCTTCTGAATTATCTCCCTTTTTCACGTATTTTGGGACATGATATTGTCCACGCATCTCCTCAAAAACCGTTATAGTTGAAGACTTGAAATTTATATGCAAGATAGAGTGGTTATGGTAGATTTGCATGCTTGTTTTAGATTTGACTAGAAGTCATTGTCCTGGAAGCTCGCCTGAACCTGAAAATGTTGATGTTAACTTTTTTGACAGTTTTTGGGGAAATTTGAGATTTGATCACGAATATCTTTCTTGTCATAAATATTTTGTTAACATATGTAGAACATTAAAAGTTTATATAAACAAGACCTTTCAACTGACACCAAGCAAAAGGGGCTGACCCCTCATATTAGGGGCCCAGAAGGGTTTAAAGTCTTTTATCTATATCTCTTTAATAAGAAACATTTTGTAATGTGTTATAGAAGCAAAAATGTTAATCTTCTAGCTCTTTATCTACGCATGTTAAAAGTTCTCGGATATGTTACATAATTAGGGGTTTTAAGGGGCTAGAAGTCCAATATTTTGATCATTTATATCTTAAAAAGGAGAAATATTTTGAAAAGCATTATATAAGAGAAGATGCTTAGAATAGTGTTGGTAATAAAATTCAACCATCAAAGTTTCGTCAAATGGACCCTACAGGGAGATAAAGGGTCGGCCCCTAAAGCAATCTTTCCCAAATATCTGAAGAACGGTAACAAATTTCTGAGCACTTAATGAACAAAATGTGTTTAAAATAATAAGATCTTTCAGTTGAATTCAAGAAAAAGGGGCTGAAAAAAAAAATGAAAAAAGATAAAGAAATAGAAGAAAATAGTCTGTTCAGAATCAAGAGATCTTTTTTTTTTTTTTTTTTTACAAATCATTTAGCTGGTAAATAGCAAAAAAAAGGTCATACACGTATCTCAACTTCTAAAATTGGAAGGAAGACCTCTTCGTTGCTCGCAACGAGATCGTGTCTAGTTATTCTTTTTTTTTCTTACAAAATTTATGCACGCGATTTCTCGGAAATGGCTGGGCCAACTTTCAGATCTAATAGATATTGATCTTAACTTAATATACAATTTCCGTTCTTGAGATAATGACGTTTTAGCGATTTTCAGAGGGTTGGCTTGTCCAGGGATCTCCTCCTAAACGGTAAAAGATATTGAGTTCAAACTTTCAGGGATTGTAAACAAGATATTGTAGATATGCTATTTGGCATTCATATTTGTCATACTCAAAAAGCATTAAAGCTCGCCTGGTCCCAAAAATTGAGACCAAAAAAACGTCGTAATTTTTCATGGTTTTCTTTGTTTATCTCTTTTCTGAAAAACATTTTGTTAAGACATGTAATGTAAAAAAAGTTAATATCTACGAAACCCTTTGTTTAATATCAAGAAAAAGGGGCTGGCCCCTAACATTAGGGATCCAGAGGGGTCTAAAGTCTATTATCTATAGCTCTTTACTGGGGAATATTTTGTAATAGATTATAGAAGCAAAAATGTTCATCTTACTGTTATGTACCCATACAATATAACAATTTTCTCAAGTGTTACATAATTATGGGTTTTTAGGGGTGAGAATATGAAAAATTTAATCACCTATATCTCGTAAGGGAAAAATATTTTGATAAGCAGTATAGAAGAAAAGATGCTCATAATGATCTACTGAAGAATATTCAATCATCAAAATTTCGTTAAACGGCCCCGATAAGTAGATAAGGGGTCGGCCCCTAAAACGTTCTTTTTCAGATATCTCAAGAAAGGTAACAATTTTCTAAACACTTGTTGAATAAAATGTGTTTAGTTTTAATTGACCTTTCGCCCAATACCAGGAAAAAGGGGCTGGCCCCTAAAATTAGGGAACCAGACGGGTCTAAAATCTTATTTATAGCTCTCTACTTGGGGATATTTTGTAATAGATCATAGCAGCAAAAATGTTGATCTTACTGTTATATACCCATATAATATAATAATTTTCTCATGTGTTACGTAGTTAAGGGTTTTTAGGGTTCAGAACATCAAAAATTTAATCACCTATATCTCATAAAGGAAAAAACATTTTTAATAAGATGTATAGAAGAAAATATGCTCATAATGATCTACTTTAAAATTTTCAATCATCAAAATTTCGTTAAACAGCCCTGATAAGGAAATGAGAGGTCGGCCCCTAGAACGTTCTTTCTCAGATATATCAAGAACAGTAAAAATTTCATAACACTAGTACTTGTTGAACAAAATGTGTTTAGTTTTAAATGACTTTTCGTTCAATACCAAGAAAAAGGGGCTGGCCCCTAAAATTAGGGAACCAGTGATGTCTAAAGTATTTTATTTATAGTTATTTACTGGGGAATATTTTGTTATAGATTATAGAAGCAAAAATCTTACTGTTATGTACCCGTACAATATATTATTTTTTTCATGTGTTACGTAATTATGGGATTTTAGGGGTCATTATATCAAAACTTTGATTACCTATATCTCGTAAAGGAAAGATATCTTGATAAGCAGTATAGAAGAAAAGATGCTCACTAAACAATATTTATTCATCAAAATTTCGTTAAACGGCCGCAATAAGTAAATAAGGGGTCGGCCCCTAAAGTCTTCTTTCTCAGATATCTCAAGAACAGTAACACTTTTCTAAATACTTGTTGAATAAAATATGTTAAGTTTTAAATGTTCTTTCGTTCAATACCAAGAAAAAGGGGCTGGCCCCTAAAGTTAGAAAACCAGAGGGTTGTAAAGTCTTTTATTTATAGCTACTTACTGGAGAATATTTTGTAATACATCATAGAAGCAAAAATGTTCATCTTACTGTTATATACCCATACAATATAATATTTCTTCATGAGTTACGTAATTAGGGTTTCTTTGGGGTCAGAATATCAAAATTTTCATCACCTTTATCTCGTAAAGGAAAAATATTTTGATCAGCAGTATAGAAGAAAAGATGCTTATAATAATCTACTGAACAATATTTAAAAATCAAAATTTCGTTAAACGGCCCCAATACGGAGATACGGGGTCGGCCCCTAAAACCTTCATTCTCAGATATCTCAAAAACAATAACGAATGTGTGAACACTTGATGAACAAAATTTGTTTAGCTTTAAATGTTCTTTCATTTAATACAAAGAAAAAGGGGTTAGCCCCTAAAATTGGGGAACAAGAGGGATCTAAATCTATTCCAGATATCTTAAGAATGGAAACAAATTTCTAAACACTTGCTGAACAAAATTTGTTTAGAATTATAAAACCTTTTATTTAATATGAAGAAAAAGGGGATAGCCTCTCAAATTAGGAACCAAGTGGTATCTAAATGTGTCTAACCAAAGCTCTTACACTTGAAATAAAATAGTACCTGGCCCTTAGAATGAAGACCCCTTTCTTCTATTTTCAAATCATGTGTAGCTGTTAAAAAGCAAAGTCAAGGTCATACATATATTTCAAGTTCCAAAATCGGACGGAAGACCTCTTCGTTGTTCGCAACGAGATCGTGTCTAGTTATTTTTCTTTTTTATCTTACAAATTTTGTGTACGCGATTTCTCTGAAACTACCAGAGCGATTTACACGAAACTTTCAGATATGATAGATAATGATCTGAACCTTATTGGAATTTTTTTTTACGATGACGTCACTTCCGGTGTTGAGATTTTAACAATTTAGCGATTTTCAGAGGGTCGGCTGGTCCAGGGGTAAACTCCTAACCGATTTAAGATACTGAGTTCAAAATTTCAGGGATTGTAGACGAAAGGTTGTAGATCTGACATGTGGTATATATATTGTTCTGTGACCAAAAGAGCGCCGAAGCTCGCCCGACCTCGAAAATTACGGTTAAATAAGCGACGTGATTTTTTGTGGTTTTCTTTCAACATCTCTTTTGTCGATAGTATTTTGTTAAAATATGTATAACAAAAAAACTTAATAAAGTCAAGAGCTTTCATTTGACATCAAGAAAAAGGGGCTGGCCTTTCAAATTAGGGGCCGGGATGGCTCTAAAATCTTTTATTGATAACTTTTAACTGTGAAATATTTTGTAATACGTTTTAGAAGCAATTATGTTCATCATAACTTTATTAATCTTTACAGGATAATTGTTTACACCTTCGTTACGTAATTAGGGATTTTAAGGGGCCAGAAATCCGACATTTTGATCCTCAATATCTCAAAATGGAGGAAAATTCTGAAAAGCAATATTGAACAGAAGATGCTCAAAACAATGTGCTAAACAATATCCAACCATAATTTCTTCGTTATCAGGTCCCTAAAAGGAGTTACAGGGTCGGCCCCTAAAACGATCTTTCTCATATATCTTGAAAACGGTACATAACTTCTAAACACTTTTAGAACAAAATGTGTTTGAATTGACAAGAGCTTTCTAATGACATCAAGAAAAAGGGGCTGGCCCTTCAAATTAGGGGCCGAGAAGGCTTTAAAGTCTTTTGATGATAACTTTTTAGTGTGGAATATTTTGTAATACATTATAGAAGGAATTATATTCATCATAATGTTATTGTTCTATACATGGCAATCGTTTACTCCTTTGTTACGTAATTAGGGATTTTAAGGGGCCATAGATCCGAAATTTTGATCCTCAATATCTCAAAATGGAGGAAAATTTTGAGGAGTAATATTGAACAGAAGATGCTTAAAATAATGTGCCTAACAATATGCAACCATAATTTCTTTATTATCCGGTCCTTAAAAGGAGAAACAGGGTCGGCCCCTAAAATGATAATTTCCATATATCTCGAAAACAGTACATAACTTTTAAACACTTGTTGAACAAAATGTGTTTGAATTTACAAGTGCTTTCCTTTGACATCAAGAAAAAGGGGCTGGCCCTTTAAGTAAGGGGACGGGAGGGCTCTTAAGTCTTTGAATGATAACTGTGAAATATTTTGTAATACGTTATTTTTTATCCGGTCCCTAAAAGGAGTTATAGGGTCAGCCCCTATCGCGACGTATTCCAAATATCTTTCGAACGGTACATAATTTCTAAACACTTGTTGAACAAAATGTGTTTGAGATGACAAGAGCTTTCTAATGACATCAAGAAAAAGGGGCTGGCCCTTCAAATTAGGGGCCGAGAGGGTTCTAAAGTATTTTAATGATAACTTTTAACTGTGAAATATTTTGTAAAACGTTTTAGAAGCAATTATGTTCATCCATATAACTCCATTTGTTGCAATATTAACGGAATTTTCCTAAAATCATTAAAATATAAATGGTTAATGAGAAAATAGCTAATAACTGTAATTTTTCGTAATTTTATATGAAGAAAAATGCAAAAATGGCGTTTACGCGTATTCGAATTCCAGTATTTCATACTATGCATAAATCCAAAAGAAGCATTACAATTAATTAGCAAATTATTCGAGTCGGCGATGAATTAAAAGTAAGAATTTATTGACAAAACATTAAGAGAATCATTAAAAATTAATTTTTAAAAGCCAATTAATATATACCACAATATGCCATTTCTTGTATATAAAAAAAAAACCATCAGATTTTATATTATCCCTGGACCAAGCACAAGATAAACATTCTTTTTATTTCACAGTTTTTTGACTTTTTACAATAGTTTGCATATATTTGAAACAAAAAGAATTTCCTAGGGCAGAAACACAAAAAATATTAAGGGAAACAAATTCTCATAGGGTCCTATATATATAGAAATAATTCAAGACGACGCCGTAGGAAATCGGGGTGGTAAATAAATTATGTTTTTATATTAATTGTAGTAAAATATCACGCATGAATTTCGAAAAAATATCTAAGGTAGAAATAATTAGAGTTGGACTCTTTAAAATTTAATGCAAACCATTATGAAAAATGAATTCAAAGTCCGATAACTCCAATTTTGTTAACCATCAAGTGAATCTGCATCGCGGACAATGCTGATTTATTGGCTATTCGGACGATACCAGGTTCATTGACTCTCGAGACAGCATCTTTTTCTTAATGTTTTAGAGTTGACGATTTGTCTTACCTGCAGATGTTAGTGAGGAACGTTGACAATATGGCAAAATGAAAAGAAAAAATAACTACATGTATTATCAGCATAACTTATACGTCTTTTAAAATATTTAGCGGATCGTAAAGGTTAGTATTAATATTATTGTACAGAATTGTTGGCGGGTATTAACTATTTTTATTATATGATAAATAATTATTTTATTTTAGTATATATATTAAATGAACAACTATATTAAAGTGGAGTGGACTATACGAAACGAAATACTACTGTACAGGTTAATTTAATGGATTATATTTTTCGTACGGGTTATTTAATGAAGATGGTGTCATGGTCTAAACTTAGAAAAGTTGGCGTCGGTTGAGAGAAACTACGCACATCCAATTCTTTGGGAACATCGTTGAAATTAGACAGTAAACAAGATATTTGGAAGAAATATAAGCTGCTAGCATTGATATATTATATGAAGTCAATTATATGATCAGTGATTGCAGTGTCCAACGTAAGTTTATGCAACAATTAAACGTGTATCAATTTACAGCTTTACAGTACGTGCCAGACACTAATACAGATAAAATATTTTCAATACAAGTAATAAGTACTTTATATGTAGTTTATATTATCTTTGCACGGTTTTAAAAAACTAAGATTACAGTAGTCTGGTGGTAGAATTGAACACAGGCTTATAATAATGTTTATGAAAATTACAAAATATCAGAGGCATGTGCTTTTTCTAACTCTAAGGCGCAAATATTTGTTGTCATATGAGTAAATATATACACCAAGGTGTTTATTATACCCCCGCAAACAAAGTTTGGGGGGGTATATAGGAATCACCCTGTCCGTCCGTCCGTCTGTCCGTGTGTCCGTCCGTCTGTGCAATCATGTCCAGTCCATATCTTTCTTATGGTGCAACATTGGAAGTTTTTACTTCACACATAGATTGCTTATGACCTGAGGGTGTGTCAAGATCTTGATACAAGGTCATTTGGGCAAGGTCAAGATCACTGGCAGGAAAAGTGCAAAATTCGTGTCCGGTTATTATCTTTCTTATAGAGGAACATTGCAAGTTCCCACTTCCCACAAAGATTGCTTATGACCTGAGGGTGTGTCATGATCATGAACCAAGATCATTTATTCAAGGTAATTTGCACAAATTCAAGGTCACGAAAAACATAAATAATTTCTGTGTAGGCCATATATCTTTTAATAAATAGAATATGATTGGAAGTTAAAACATGACACAAATATTTCTGTGACCTAAAAGCTTGTCACAAGAATCAAAGGTTCATTTGTTTGTTTGTGTGGGGAAAATCTGCCATATAATACACAACCGTTTTTTATCGGGTTCGAATTCATGCCGTTTTCCATCAGGTTCGAATTTATGCCGATTTTCATCGGGTTCGAGTTCATGCCGTTTTTCATCGGGTTCGAAATCAATTACCGGGAGTCCGTTTAAATCGGGTTCGAAATTCATGAATATTGTCGTCTGCAGAAAGGAAAGAGGTAAAATTTGAAACTTCTTAACAGTTTTCTTACATTTAAATATGTTTAGGTTAAATTTATTATAAGTAAAGTGATACTCGTGAAAGTTTTATCGCCGAGTATTCAGCACAAGTTCGCTGATGTGATTGTCATTGCAACGTTTTGCATTCAATGTTCAAACGCGAACATACTATAGAATGATACATATACGCAGGATTTATTTTTTCATATGTTCATTTGTAACTGTGTATAGATAAATTGTTTTCAGTTTTATCACAAGATATTCAACCTGACAGTATTTTTTTTTTTGGTGAGTATTGCTTTAAAAACAATAGTAGAGCTTACGTGGTATGTTTCTGCTAGGCATAAGGGAAACTGCCCAACCACGTATGCATTAAAAAAAATTTCTCGACTTGCCCATAAAAATGTAAAAAAAAAAAAAAAAAAAAGGAGATTTTCTTGTAATTAAATCCTGCGTGTAAATTAAAACCATTTTGCCAGATCTGGCTTGGGATCATGTGCAATTTAGCCTTTTTAGTCAATAACGTAAAGTGGCCAGAGTAATAAGAATACTAATTTTATGAACATAAATAAACATATTTACAATAAAAAAAAAATCTTGACTTGCCCATAAAAATGTAAAAAAAAAAAAAAAAAAAAAAAAAAAAAAAAAAAAAAAAGTTGATTTTCTTGTTCGTAATGGTGCCGGTTCTGACGTTTTCCTGGCATGTAAAATATAAAAATCATTAAAAAAGCCAGGAAAACGTCAGATATTTCGGACTAGGACGGTGATATAGATAGCATCCATTATTTTCTATAATCAAGATATAGTAAAATACTTGAGTTATGACTTTTTTCTTAGCGGGGGGTAATTTTTGTGAGCTTGCTCACAGTACCTTTAGTTTATATTGAGGGCATTAATATTCACTCTTGACACATTTAACAGCTGATATTAGTAGAAATACAGATGCCTGAAAAAATACATAAAAGTAGGCCTACACGAATGGGATATTTCCAATTACCCAAATTTTTGTATATCAAGACTTGAATGAAAATGTTTAGGGTTACTGTTTTTGTTTATCAAGACTTGAATGAAAATTTTTTGGGTTACTGTTTTTGTATATCAAGACTTGAATGAACATTTTTAGGGTTAATGGAGCGTGATCATCTTGTCAAGTACCATTTCTTGCCAAAGCATTGTTACGTCAATTTTCGTTTATAATTTTATGTGTTGATTAAACGAAGTAACAATGGACTGGCAAGAAATCATTAGGTACTCAGCAAAGACTGCCCGCACACCAGTATCTTTATAAAAGAGGAAAATTTTGAACTGATTTATGTTTAGCTGAGTATCTAGCTTGGTGTGCATGTCAAGTTGTACACAAACCATCTCATACACAGATCATCTCCTATATGAAAAGTCAACTGGTATAGTATACAAAACTGAGGAAGTCAAGATTTGTACAAAAATTTTACTCGCACACAAGGCTTTGAATTTGGTGAAAAATATGTATGGAAAATGCACATGTACTTTTATATCATATGCAAAATTGTTTCAAGATTTATCTAAAGTCAAATTGGTTTCTGAGCTATGAACGCACATTTTTGGTGCTAAGCAGATAAGCATTGTAACAATTGATATCCCTCAAATAACCATTCAAACCCCAGGTTCTCATCTATTGTCAATATTTTGACCGGGTCATTAGTGTGAAACTGTCCCCTGCCACAAAAATCTACGTTGTTTGACATAAAACAACACATGCTATTACTTTTTAACTTACCAAACCACAAATGTTGCGTGTGTTGTAAATAGAAATTAACAGCATCTTAATGAATCTGCATCCTTTATTTAAAAAAAAAATAGGGAATAAGGTATTGGCCCCATTTCATGTACAACAGCTCTTTTTATATTATTGTGCATACGAGATCATTTTAAGACAATGATAAATCATGTATTACTCTAATTAGTTATATGTTGATATTTAGTATACCGGTATAATTAATAGTGTTAGCGTTTTTAGTTTCGTTCATTTTGGTGATTTATATACCTTCATTGTTTTTAAATATTTCCTTCTTTTTAGCATCTGGTAGGCAAATTGAGTGCAGAGATACATATAGAATAAGCATGGAGGCCCATACCAAATCTGTGATATATGGGTGCCTCATAGTCCTGAACTCAAAAAGTTCTTGTACATCAGTCATAAGCACTTGGGTCTTTATTGATCATCTACTTGTAATGCAGTAATTCTTTTGAAGTCTTTTTGTTTTTATCAAGGAATCAATCAGAAAAACTTAGTAGATATAGATTAAGTATTTATCCCTGTATTAATTTTTAGAGTCATAGCCACAGGGGCAGGGTAGTGGATGGGAGGAAACTTTAAGCTGTGTATATTTTTCTATTTATCGAATGACATCTAGGAGAGAATCTAAGTGTTAACCAGTATTAAGGATAAAAATGAATTATTAAGGATTTTTTAGAGTTCTAACAATATGGCAATACATTGATCGTATTGATCATGATCGTATTGAATGTGAGGGCCCACGATACGCATATCATATCGTCACAGGTGTATCGTGATACACAGTATGAGTTAATTTTCATTGACTTTCAAGAATAATTACATGGTATACATAATATGAAGACATTAAGAAATTTAATATAAAGTTGGTAATAATTTTTAGGTTTTTAAGAATTTCATTTCTTTACAGTTTGTTAATGGATTTTGTAAATAGCTCAAATATTTGCTATATGCTATCTTATTACTTTTGTAGAGGTAGGCAACATCAGATATCAATGTATCTAATAGTTGACAACTATGTCGTGATACGTATCGTGAGGTAGCTGGCGATACTCAAGCCTAGGATTTGTCAAGTTGATTTACGTGAACAATTTTAATTTATTTAAATAGATTGATTACATTACCCTGAAAAATTATTATGTCCGAGAATGACATACACCAAATCCATGAGATTCAATTGCCAGGCCATCATACAAATTTAAAAGAGAATCTATCTTAAAGCATGTCTCATTGAAATGGTTTATTTATTAGGCATTTAAAAGACAGTCATGACAGAGAAAAGAAATGCATATGTTTACCAGCTCTGCAAAATATTTGTTACAAAATCATATGTCTTAATTAATTTGTATGCTTTACATCTATTAGATTGATAGTAGTTTTATGAATTTTAGGATTTATGCAACCAAAATGTGTTCCGGATAAAAAAGGGAGAGAAATCTTTCACAATATGTAAAAATTGCAGGCATAGGGTAATGAAAATCAAGTTATCCTTATTATGCATGTACCATAGGGATGTAACAAACTTACATGGGGTATAATGTTTTTAAACCGTTATTCTTTTTTTTTTGTAAATGTAACTTCACCTAAAGTCCTAAACTATTGCATGGAATTAAGTGAATTTTGTAGTTATTTAGGACACAGTGTAAATGTCTAATTACAAGAATTATTATTTATCGGTGAATTTTGGCCCTTTTGAACATAGAAATTTGGCCAAATATTAAATATAATAATGAACAGTTTGTAAGCAGAACTTTCCAGTAAGTGTTGATTAGAATTTAGCAAAATTTTAGAAGTATTAGGACACAATGTGTAAATGTACATTTTAATACTGGGTATTAGGAAATTTTAATTTAATTATTTATTTGATATTCTTGGCTTTTTTAAATTAAGATTTTTGGCTGTAATTCTTGCATATAATAATGAACAGTTTGTAAGAGCAAGTACTCCTTGACAGTAGCACAGAATTTAGTGAATGTTTATAGGATACAGTATGTAGATGTGCTTATTAGTACCAGGAAATTTTGGACACAATCTGTAAGCCAGCATATACCCTGAAAATTCCAATTCTGTTTTTAATCTCAAAGTTTTCTGTCGATGTCATTTGACATGGCTCCATATAACCACATGTTGACCGTACAATGAGGTCCATAATAGATATATTATATAATAACTCGTAGCACAGTTATGGCTGTCAAAAAATTAGTTAGACAAAAAAGTTAAGAAATTGTACATTATAACGTCAAAATAATCTGATATCCTTTAAAATACTGGACGAATCAATTATGAATTCAAGCTATCCCTATTTTAACAATCACTACCAACATATGACAATTATAACAACGTAGTCATCAGTTTTTAAAAAAAATTGTACTCACTGGAAAAAAGCAAGAGGCTGATCTCGCTGCACAGTAACTATGACATCATCTGCCTCTTGATAATGCACATTGTCAACAGACAGTAGGCTATCAATAGCAGTTTTAAAACAATGAAAATTAGAGATTTTAGATAAACGGAATATAGTAAGTTCAAGAATTTTTCGCACAATATTATTTTTGATATTCAGTGTTTTATAATTCTTATTAGTAACTTATCTTTACAATACCTATTTTTGTTGATACTGTCAAGTCGTGTGATATTTTATTTTGATGACGCGCTTTTGCATCGATATCAGTTAAGAAGAAATGTCAAGTGATGTACTTTCAACCAGTGAAAAGGATGAAAAATGATTGTCTTGTATTATATTGTTTTATATCTTGATTGATGTGATTTGAAATTGTATCATATGATTTTGTATCATGTGATATGATACATTGTTGTATCATAGTTAATGTATTATGATACAATATCATATGATACACCATAAATGATACAATATACAATTAAATTTCAAAAATTGTATCATATTATATGACAATGTCTACTCATGAAATACATTATCAAATCATATAATACAATATCATATAATATGATATGATATTATACAAATATTGACTGTGGTTTAGGGCAACATTGATTATATTAGCCCCTGAGAGACAAAATGCAATACGTCGTCCCAAGGGGACTAATATAATCAATGTTGCCCGAAAACACAGTCAACATTTGTATTGATATACATGTATGAAGAAGCAAACCAAAAATCAAGAAAAGATTTGAAAACAGATCGCCGTAATTTTCTCAGCTAAACATATAATTCATGAATGCAATTTTGCGCAAAGTCCATTTTCAAACTGTTGTCGGCATCAACGAGTCAATGGTAATATTCAGCCGCCAGTATAAATTAAGCTACAGATGTTCTACCTGATTATAGTTCAAAATAACTCGCAAATCCTTATATTCGTCATGATAGTAAACCTTTGCATTGTGTTTTGTGTTTAGTTGCCTCGATTGCCTATTATGACGTCACCTTGTTTTGGAGTAGCGAAGATTTATTTACGTTACCGTATACAAACAACAAATCAGAAGCGATTACTTGAAATAGTGGGAATAATCTCTAGATATTATTCCTAGCCAGTCAATATTGAAAAAAATATTGAGCAGTCTATATTTTTCGGACGAACTAATATTACAATTATTGACTTTTTTTCTATATATATAGTTATATAGTAAGAATGTTCTACTGAATATAACAACATTAACATGTTATGTAATACAATATCATATTATGTGATTCAATATCATATTGTGTCATGATATTAAACAGTTATATATTATTTGTTATATCAAATGACACAATATTATATATTGTTATATTCAGCAGTATATTCTCACTATATAACTTTATATAGACAAAAAGTCAATAATTGTAATATTAGTTCCTCTGAAAATATTGACCGATCATTTTTTTTTTTATTTTTTTTTTTTTTTTTTTTGATATTGACTGGCTAGGAATAATATCTAGAGAATATTCTCTCTATTTCAATTAATTGCTTCTGATTCAATGATTGGTAAACGGTGACGTAAATACATATTCGCGACTCCAAAAAAAGGTGACGTCATAATAGGCAGCCAGTCAAGGCAAGTAAACAATGGACATGCAATGCGACTGTTTGCTTTAATAACAGAAATGAGGATCTGCAAATTATTATGAGGTATAAACATTTGTAGCTTAATTCCTACTGGCGGCGGAATATCACCAGAGATCGTTTGATGCAAACGATATTTTTGAAATGGACTTTGCGCTAAATTGATTTTGTGAATTCTATGTTGAGCTGAGAAATTTTGACAAATGAATCTGTTTTCAAATCATTCCTTGATTTTTGGTTTCTTCATATAACAAAACAAATTTTGACTTTGTTTGCGGACAACATTAATTATATTAGCCCCCTTTGGTTGAAGATATTGCCCACGCTTCACGTCGAGGAATATTTCATCCCTCGGGGACTTATATAATCAATGTTGCCCTCAACCCCAGTCAATATTTTTAAAGTACCATACAATACAATATTGTATTAATATTCTTTTGATACTAAATCACATTGTGTTAAACAATGCTATAATACCCAATATTTAGATACAAAAGATCATTAACAATGATTTTCATATACATATATTATGACCAAGGTGGTCTCATAAAGGTGATAGTTTGTCTTGGTGAGGTCAATAATCTTTGAATACCTATGTTTTTAATTCATCTGAGCTGAAAGCTCAAGTGAGCTTTTCTGATCAAAATTTGTCCGTTGGTGTTGTCATTGTTGTAAAATTTTCACATTTTCATCTTCTTCTCCAGAACCACTGGGCTGATTTAAACCAAACTTGCCACAAAACATCACTTGGTGAAGGGGATTCAAGTTTGTTCAAATGAAGGGTCACCCTCTTTAAAGGAGAGATAATTTAAAATTATTCAAAATTTGTTGGTATTTTTTGAAAATCTCCTTCTCAAAAACTATTAGGCCAGAAAAGTTGTAACTTGTATGGAAGCATCCTCAGGTAGAGTAGGATTCAAGTTTGTTCAAATCATGGTCCCCGTGGGTAGAATGGGGCCACAATGGGGGGGGGGGGTCAAGATTTACATGGGAATATATAGAGAAAATCTATAGAAATCTTCTGGAAAACTATTCAGTCTAAAAAGCAGTAACAGTAACTCTAATCAAACCATGATTTCCTAGCGAAAAGTGGGACCACTAAGTGGGGGGGGGGGGGGGGGGGGGGGGGGGTTATATAAGAATAGAGAAAAATCTTCTTGCAAATACTAAAACTTCAAAATGGGCTTAATATTTAATATCAAAATATTTGGATAAAAATCGGCAGGTTTTTCTAACTTTTAAAGAAAGATCTACTGTACTTAGTTGTCAAGATATTTTGATTTTGATACTGTAATGCTGATTTGATCAGAGTTAAAGCTATTGTTGCTCAGTTAGCGATGTGGCCCATGGGCCTCTTGTAAAAATTAAAATAGAAAAAAAATTCCTCAGACACAAAAACAGTCAATAAAATAAGATTTTTCAAATGCCAAAGAGAAAAAGAACTGTCGACAATAGACATAAACGAGAGAAAGACAGAAATAGAAAGAGGCAGCAGAGAAGAAAAGATGAAACTAATGATGTCCCAGTTGACCAACCTTTGACGGATTCCTCTGTTCCTTGCGGGACAGAGGAGGAATCTGTTTCAGCTTCAGCCAGTAATTTTCTGGGGCTTGGTTCTATGGGGTTTCCACCTAAAGAGGGAAAACCCCTGGCCAGGGTGCAGGCCTCGCCTCGAGTGAAAATGCTTTCACCTGCCCCGAGGTTGCCATCTCCTCGGGGAAGTATGTTTGTCCGTGAGCAGGACAAGGCACCGTCCCCTGACTGCCTAGAAAGGGTTTGCGCTCCACCGAGCGCACCTGGACCGGACACTGTGCACGTGTCTGGACCAGCAGGTCAGGCGCAGCTGGAAACCTCTATGTATGAAGGGACCAGCAGGAATACAAAAGATGAGGGCAACTTGACGGTAAACAAAAAGGAAACTGAAAGGAAACCTAATAGAAATAACAATGAAAACAATGAGAAACAAAGACATGAGAATGAGAAACAGACAAATGAGAATGAAAACAATGAGAAAAATAAATCTTTCAGATAAAGATATTGAAGAAAAAACAAAGAGAAGGAATGCACATCACTGTTGGCAGAAATCATCAAAAGAAGGTAACAATAACACATCTTATTCAGTGCAGGGTTCTTTTCATCAAGCTGATCCTTTGTTTGAAGATAATGCTGGAACACAATGTGTTGCTTATTGTTTAGCAGGGTTGGCCCATCACAAATTAAAAAATGCTATTAATTGGACAACAATCGACATGGACAGAATTTTAGTAACAGGTGATGAGTTGTACATGTATCTGCAAAGGAGCTCCTCAATCAATGACAGGTACCTGCTTGTAGAAGAATTGCCACAAGTCTTTGAATGTTATAATCGATCATATACATTCCATGCGAATGAATCGCTAGCAAGTGTCATTATGGCTGATAATACATTGAATTATGAAGAATTTAATGCATTACCACTAGATGAAGCATTTCAGGTTTCCCTTGCAGACAATGATGGGTGTTTGCTTTGGTGGAAACACTTTTTTGATAGGAAAAATAGAAAGTGGTTTCCTTGTTTTCGACTCTCATTCTAGGTCTTCTAAAGGAATGTTAAGTGTGTCTGGAAAAAGTGTAAGAGTTTTATTTGATTATCTGTTTGAAGTGTATTCACACATTCAAAAGCTTGCTCTTTCAATGGGATATTCAAACAGCATTGAATGCAATTTGACTGGTGTGACATGCACAATGAATTTTATTGAAAATGGCAGTCACTTGCTGAAAATGGAAAGAGATGATAGTGTACTATTTGAAAAGTTATGAGAAGAACAAAATGTCGAAACAAGTGATCAGAATGATTATGTTATATTCATTAATCAAGAGCAGTTTCAGTTCAGTTTTTCTCCTTTAAATACAAACTCGAGGAAAGAACTTTGCCAGATATTGAACGTTCCTTATATTTGCATGGACAATTCTGCTGACATGCATTGCCCTAAAACAAATATGGCAACTCCAAGAACAGAAAAAGAAATTATAGGAGATGGAAACTGTTTTTTCAGCGCATTCAGCCTTACAAACTCGGAAGATTTTCATAATATTGTGCGCAATGCTGTCTGTGAGCATATGACGGAAAATAGGAAATTATTTCATCCATTGTTGAACAATTAACATTCTGTTGAAAGTCACATCTCGTCTACACAAATGTCACAAGAAGGAACATGGGCTACGGAAATTGAAATACTTGCTACAGCTCACTTACTGAACACTGATATATATACATTCTCTGGTGGATGTTGGATCAGATTTTCAGTCAATGATGTAGAACCATCTGCACAAAAGAGAACTGGGGCGATTTATTAAAATCATCGACATCAAAACCATTACAATGTCGTTCTTTCAGTGAATGAAGAAGAATCGGACTTGACACAAATGCCAAATCCTAGAATTCCACATGAATATTACAGGCGATGCAGAAACCGAACACAAATGAGAAAAACTAGACAATCTTTGTCAGGTATTAAACAGAAACACAGTGATGCTGAGAAAAGGAAATTGTCTTTATGAAAGAGATACAAGGATGATGTACATTATAGAGATACGAAACTGAAAGCAGCTTTTGTTAGATATTTGAGAGATGAAGAATTCAAAGCCAATGTTAAAAGCGTTAGCAAACAAAGGTATACCTTTGATATTGAGTACAAATCGACAACAAAAAGGAGCAGAAAAGAGAGCATGAATAAGTATGCAACGGACCTAGAATTTAGACAAAAAGTAAAGAAAAGAGTCATTGAAACATATTCAACAGACCAAGATCAAAACAAAGCTCTCAGAAAAAGAAGTATTGAGAAGTATGCGAAAGACATCGAGGATAGACAAGATGTGAAAAAAAGAACGCGGGGGCAGCCTCATCTTAAACAGTTTGACAAGCAACTTAAAAAAAGGGTGAATTCTCAAAACCATGAAAGAAAATCCTAATGGTAACTTCAATTCAATTAAAATTCCCTACTTTCAGTTTCATTTACTACATGATCCGACAAAAGTGAAAGGGGGCAAATCTATGATATTTCCATTTTTAATATTTCTAATATGTAAATTTAAGAAAAATGTCCCCCCCCCCATGCTACGTGCCTGTGATGTAAGGCACGGAAAGTTTTTTTTTTATCTGGAAACTCTACGGTCATCTTCGCTAGCCAAGAGTTTTTGGTCCACTCCGCTCCAATTTATGGGAACGGAGTGGACCGAAAACCCTTTGCTAGCGAAGATGCTCTACGATGTGCTATGATTCCAATTTAGACTCGTCCACTAATCGGCGCGCAAAAACTATGAATGAGGCATATTATGGCGCGAAGTCCCGTTTTACCATGCGCTGATGGTTTGAATGAACTTATCCATTGGCATAGATCCATGGGGAGGGTGTCAAATAATTTTTATGACATTTGTTTTGTATCAACTACACATATTATACTTTTGATCTAATGTTTTGGAGGAAATCTATCGAATTAACATAAACACTTGACTGGTAATTGTTTCATGTACATTTAGTAAGGCACGCGAGTTATGTACCCTTTTCAAGAAGAATAAAATCGCCCAATTGATCGAAAATCGGGCCACACTCCGCTTCGGCGATTTAGTTTCTCCAGTTTTATGAATATATATTTGTTGTAATCCAAACTGATAATTCGTTGGTAATGATGATAATCCAACAACAGTTATTACATGTACTTACATAGTACCGTAATATACAATATGTAACAACTTGTTGCGATGACCCCTCCCCCCTCCTTTCTACCGTATACATATGGCTTATCTATTTTTTAAATAAGGATTACACTTCAGTGCTCTTCCTTCTTTTGAATTTGCTAACAAAATTTTTCTTCACTAAGGGGTTGTTGGATTGAAATACAAGTTGGAAAACACTTTTCCTTTTAGTTAAAGACAAAAACAGTACCGTTTATGGTCTTCCGTCTTCAGCGTCTTCTATTATTCTATTGTTTCTTTTTCACTTTTATCATTAGGGTCTTCCGTCTTGAGCAGAAGACCTTCTATTAATCTATATCGTTTCTTTTTTCACTTTTATTGGGTGGTTTTTTTTTCCAATCTTATGTAGAAGATTTCTCGGAGATGGGTCGTCGTATCTAGATTGCCCTTAAAATTTCGCGTCGAATGGTACCACTCTGTTCTTTAGTGGGTGAAAGTAATTTTTTTTAAATACAATATTTTTATTATTATCTTATCGATTAAAAAAAATGGACGGAAGACCCACTCGTTGCTCGCAACGAGATCGCATCTAGTTCTTTTTCTTTTCGTTTGAATCATGCATCGCACATTTTTTAAAATTTTAATAAATATGTAAATTAAATGTATTCCTCAAAAGGTAACCTAATGAACCAGAATTGTTCGTATTTTAGATGATAAATAGCACTGATATGGTTTTAATCATATTTGACAAAAAGGTGCATGTTCGCATTATATTTGCGTTCATATATTCATTTTCTTTATATTCAACATCGAACATTATGCCGATCTTTTGTTTAGCAAATTGAAAGTGTTCTACATAATTTATTACATGCATATCAATACTTTGAATAAAGAAGCGGTTTTCTTTATTGCTTCTTCACACAGGGGTAAAACCCATCTTGACATTAATTTCAATGTAACCATAAAATCTTTATTAATGGTAACATTGCTTTTTCTTTATGCATAGAGAGTCGTAAAACTCGTTTGTAGAGATTTAAAACAAAAATACTAAGATATACCGTATATATCATGCACGAGGCATGTTTTGAAAGTCTTGACAATAAAAAAAAATTAAAAAACGCCACAGTCACAGTTGATAACTTAAAAATTCGTTTCTGAAAACTTTAAGCAGATTGATCGCTACTTTATTGACCACACAGCCTTCTTAAAAGGGTTTTTTGGAGGTAGTTGCGAGGGGTTGTAAGAGAGAGTTGTAACCTATATTTACCAGTACTAAGGTTTCAGTCTGGAAGAAATGATAACAAGAGGCCAATGGGCCACATCGCTCACCTGAGCAACAATGGTGAACTACTTTGACTTAAAACACTTTAAATAATTATGAACAGTAAAATTTAATATTTAGCAAAGTTAAGTACCATAATTTTCTGATGTAAGACTCAATATTTTATAAAGGGGTGGGGTGAAAATATATTGCGATATATAAATTATATATAACACCGGTATATTATTTCCTGCAGTTTTTGCACCTGTGAACAGTATTAGCTCTTTAAAGATTAAAAAAATTCATACATTTTCTAAGACGTATATCAGTCTTAAAATCAGCACCCAATGTGGGCCTACCTTATCGTGTGTAATCATAATAAAAAAATAGCTCAATTGTACCAATATTCTTATGATAAATTTGTATACTAAATTTAATTTCAGTATATGCAATCTCTGCAAGATAATGAACGGAAACTGTTATTAGACTGACTGACTGACAGTAGAAATCTCCGATCCTCAGCAGTGTTCGAGAACCTTAATATAACTATTTTTATTGTTCTTTATATTTCATACTTTAAAAAAAGGGTCCAACAAAATCAGTCTAACAGTTTTGATGTTGATCGGCCTGCCAATTCATTATAAAAATTGTTAGATTGCTATCACAGCTTAAAATATAAATTATGTTCATTCTAAATGCAATACAGTCATACAAATTAATTATTCTAAACAAAACATTGAAAAACAAAAACGATTTCTTTTATTTCATTTTATGCATGTCAAAATGTAGCATTATCATGATATAAACGTCTGAAGAATATCTAACTCCGATTTTAATCCTTCAGTGCAAAAACAACATTGTTTAACAATCTCCGACATCGATACCATTCATATTTACCAAGGTCGTGGTTGTACTTGTTTGATTCGATCGGTATACCCTACACGTAAAATACGCAACAATTATTCCAATAATCGATGACAAATTAAAAATTAAAAAGCTTCAAGTATAAAAACCAAAAGAATCTTGAAAACGCGGTGTAAAAACAAATGGCATAGTGATAGTCTACTGTAGAGCTGAATTCAGAACTACGATCTACCAATATTTCATAAAATATTCTTTAGTATCATTGTTTGTTAAAAAAGTTACCTTTAAAGTTTAACCGACAAATCACAAACTTTTCTTTTATCAAAATTGACTTATATATAGAAGTTGTCATATAAATATTGGCAATACTGGTTCAGCGGTTCTTGAGAAGAAGATTTTAAAAGATACCCCCCTTTTTTCACAGTTTCACGATTATTTCCTGTTTGAAAAGGGATGGCCTTTGAATTTTACAATTTATAATCTCCTTTAAATAGTAATGTTTTGTGCCAAATTTGGTTAAAATTGGCCGAGTGGTTTTGGAGAAGAAGTTGAAAATGTGAAAAGTTTACAGACGGACGGACGGACGGACGACGGACAACGGGTGATCAGAAAAGCTCACTTGAACCTTCGGTTCAGGTGAGCTAAAAACATAACATTCCCGTGTGTAATTGGAGGAAAAGGAATACGAAAAATACTCAAGAACACTGAAATTCATAAAAATGGTTGTTGAGACGGGTCAATGTAGATGGTTGAGATTATCCCGAAAGTTATGCTTTGAGAGAATCAAACGCAGTCAACACATAATCATTTATAAATAAAATTTCCTTTCTTTATTTTTTGGAAAAAAAGAAATTAAATTCAGATGTACATTATAACTTAATCAATTGTATTAAAGTTTTTATATCACTTTAAATTACTTAAATTTTGGGTATTAAATGGATGTATTGAATTATTCTAATAAAATGATAAAGATACTTGAATTAGTTTCAATTAAAGTCAATCACCGTAGATTGGAATATTTGCTTTTTTTACATAATAAACCAAAACATCTTAACGTTTAGAAACTACCATAGAATCAAAGAAAATGTGACCCGTATTGTCTGAGTATTATTGTCATTTAAGCAAATCATTCACGACAGATGCTCAAAAGGGGAAAATTGTTCCAATTAAAACACTAAATAAGTTAGGTTTACAAATAGGTTAACCATTTTATTAAAAAAAGATATGAAGATTTTCTCCCAGTAAGTATAGAAGACACTACAAACACATCTTATCCTTATACATATTGGTGTAAAATGAAAAGTAAGTCAAAAATCTCCATTTAAAAAAAAAACTTTTATTCAAACATTAAATGTATTTCTCTCATTCCTGTTTGTAGAATAAAATCTTCTTACCGGGACGCTTTTCAAAATCAATTTGGCATTCATTATTCTATAAGTAATACTTTACTAAAACATTGGTACCCTGGATTATCTGCTGGTGAAAGGCATTGTCCGCAATGATTTAACGAAATGTATATTTAACGATTACCAGACTTGACCTTAATTCCCATGATCTAGATATTAAAGTAAAAGGCGCGTGGAATTTCACTTAAGGTCAGATTAAACAACAGGAACCTAGAGCAAGTACAGGTATCGATCTTATTAGTTGATTAATCTGCTTAATCTGGATTTATTAATTAATAATTTTTGTACTTAAATATTACTACGGTGTATATTTTATCTATATTTGCTTGGCTCTTACATTTAAAAAAAAATATTATTAGGATAAATTGGAAATAATTGCAAAAATTGCTTAAATAAATTCATATTAAAAAATTTAAAAAATATACTGAATTAATGATATAAATTCAGAATATTTTTCATGAAAATTTATAAGATAACTTTTTTTAACCTTTAAGTTTATATTTTGAATTAAGTGTACAAACATGCAAAAAATGGGGATTGATACCTTTGGTTTACTTTATACATTCACTATCTACAAAAATGGGTTTATTCTAAATTTACATTTATTTATTACTTCAACATAAGACCTTTTCCTTTTTTATATAAAATTTTATTTAGGATTTTTTGAGTACACATGTTGGGGTGTGTGTTGTTTGGGTTTTTAGGGGTTTTTTATGTTTCATTTCTTTTCTTTTTTCTTTTTTTTTTGGGGGGGGGGGGCGTTACATTAGTTTTGTGTTTTGTTTTTTTCCTATTGTGCAGGTTTCGCATTACCATATATATATTCATATGTTTTAGATTGACCATGGAGATATTTGCTTCCTTTGCGGTGGTAGTTTCTTTATGGGTCTCGGGAGTTCTGGCCGGTAGTGGTAAATAATTCAATGACATAGTCATTCTGTATGTGTCGTGAGGAAAACTTTGTTTTCAAATTAACTAAAATTATATTTTTAAATATCTTGATTAATAGAAAAAGTTCATAACAAAGAAGTAAAGCTATCAAATTCTTTTAATGGCATTAGTCATGGACTCATTTACAATTAAAAATTGTTAATATGTAAAAGACATATATAACATTGTATAGCCCATATTTTATCACCAGAACCGCACATTATGTTATCGAAGCATTCAATTTTATTAGTTAAAAAGGAAATGTATCGTTAAATTTTATTTTTTCCTTCGGAATCTGACACTCATTTAAAATACAAAGTGAAAATTTTCACAATTGTTTAGTCTTCAAACAGAAAAACTGTAAAATAATAACTCATATTCACTTATGTACAATTATTCAGAATATTTAAGATCGTTAATATTTGGTTTACATATAAAAGTTTACGGTCCATTGAAAATTCATGCGGCTGACTTTTACTCGAAATTTGATATATAAACATGTTATTTTTTTTGCTTCTTTAAAGGAATCTAAATATTTTACATTTCACTTTTTTTCCTCCTTCATATTTTGAATGTCGCAGAAACTTTTAAAGAAACTGTCCTTCTCACTGTTATTATCATTTACTAATTTAAAATAAAATATTTGATAGAAAATTACAGGAACCTTGAATAAAACTATCGCACGTTCGCTTACTCATTTAGAACATTGAATCGAGCCGTTGAGGAGAAAAAAATTTACGATGTCAGTATTGTCATGAGTTGAGTGTGACTTTGTTTGAATGCAGTTAGACTATACTGTAGTTACATGTGCCTATATTAGAAAATTAATTTTCTTGCTTTTATAAATTAAGGTAGCGTTTAACGTCAAAACACAATTTTATGTTAGGCACTACTATCAGAAGCTGCAAAGGAATACTCACTGTAAGATTACTCAAATAATTTAGTTTGTGAATGATGCGTTGAACGAATTTGTGTGTGTATGTGTGTGTGTGAGAATGTTCTGTGAATGCCATTGCTGAATACATGTACGTATGTGTGATGTGAAGCAAAAAATGGCAGAACTTTAATATACATGTAAGCAGATATATTTCCTGATTTCAGGGAAGATTGGCGAACATGACTGTACGACTATAACCTGTGGGAGTAACCAGTTTATCGACATCACGTACGCTTTTTACGGGATACAGTATTGGTGTGACGCGTCCAACGAGGTAGGGGTTCTGGACGGCAGGTGCTACGGGAAGCAGTCCTGTCAGGTCTGTGCCACCAACAGCTGGTATGGAGACCCGTGTGTGGGAACTTTCAAATACCTTTGGTACAACTATGACTGTAAAAGTAAGTTTTCTACAATTCATGAGCAGATCCAGGGTGGGGGTGTCAGGGTCTGGACAAATGTTGGAAATTTTAGACATTAATTACTGTTAGTAGAAAAAGTAGAAATTGAGACCCTCCCTCCCCACCCTACTCCCTCCAGCAATCAAAATCCTCTCTCAAACCTTCCCATCTCCGGGAGATTATAAAGAGAATCTTGATTTGTCGCCTGTTACTTGTTTGTTTGTGTTTCAAATTAGTAAACTTTGTCTTAGATTTTCTTACATTTTCCATGCATGTATAATTTTGAGAAATGTCTTTATAAATTATAACAATAATGTACTTGCTTTCCAATAAAACCAAATATATACAAAGATTTAAAAACATCCCCATATATGGATAAGTAAAGTGCACTTGTCACATACTTAACAAGAAGGGAAAAACCTTATAAGTACATGTAGCCTCAGGAGTGTTATTTTAGTTAACAATTATGGAGTTCGATAATAATGTAACACTGAATAGTTTTAAAACAGTTTTTAAAACATGTTTCTTCGTTGATCTTCTGTAACCCACATGAAGATTTTCGCTCTTTGTGACAATATTCTATGAACTTGCCTTTACAAAATTAAATTTTATGCGCTCATAATCAGTTTTCAAAGCTCTAAATTAAATGTATTCGAATCGTTGGTAACTGTTTAAAAAAGCAGAGTGTGTACATGTACTAACTTTGTGAGAAGTAGAAACGGCATTTGTTCACAAAAAACTATGAATATACTAATCACATGTACATGTAATACCTTTGTTTCATTTGCCAGCTAATGCAGTTAATGGCAACTGGGGAGGATGGGGCAGCTGGGGAAGTTGTACCAAAAGTTGTGCCAGCGGAACAAAGAGTCGGTCTCGCTCCTGTAACAACCCAGCGCCATCTGGTGGTGGATCGTCCTGCTCTGGTTCCTCTTCAAGTTCCACTTCTTGCAACACCCATAACTGCCCAAGTAAATCTTTTAAATTACTCATTTATGACGGAATTTTAGCGTATTGTTTTTATTTTTCACTCAGATTTTTTATTTTGGAAAATAATCAAATGTATATTTATGAATCAATAGTAGATTGACTTAAAACATTTTTAATAACATTTTTGTTGAAAAATAAGATCGTTTTACATTTGATAGTTAATGGAGGATACACGTCTTGGTCCGCGTGGGGAAGTTGTTCAAAGTCCTGCGGAAGTGGAACGAAATCTCGATCCCGATCTTGTACAAACCCATCACCTGCATATGGTGGCAGCGATTGCAGTACTAGACTCGGGTCGTCAACCGATTCTACCTCATGTAACACACACAACTGTCCAAGTGAGTCTGTGTAGCCTATCATAATTATAATAAGCATGCATTTTCTTCATAAAAATAATCTCTGTACCCTGTATTATAAAATCATTTGACAGCAATATTATCAAAGCTTGGTATTCTCGTTTTAGTACACGGTAACTGGGCCGCTTGGGCAGCCTGGGGATCCTGCACGGTCACGTGCGGAGGTGGAACGAAGGCCCGGTCTCGCACGTGCACTAATCCCGCTCCTCAGTACTCTGGAAATGATTGTGCTGGTTCTTCAACCTCTTCAACAAGCTGCAACACCCATAACTGTCCAAGTAGGTTTTAAAGATATTTAGTAATATCACCTTGTGAGAAGTATGAATGAATGTTGTTAAGTTAGTTATACAATAGTTAATTATAAATATGTGTATAAAAAAAATTACAGTTACGAATAATTAAAATGTAAGCTTCATTTTTACAGTTGATGGTAGCTGGGCGGCCTGGGCTAGCTGGGGAAGTTGTACAGTGACATGTGGGGGTGGTATTCAGTCTAGGACACGCACATGTAGCAGTCCCGCCCCACAGTACGGGGGTGCGGATTGTCCCGACATGTCGACGTCTTCACAAACTTGCAACACCCATAATTGTCCAAGTAAGTTTCAGAGTTCTTGAAAATTCTTACTAGCCAGCTGGACAACGGCTCCTGCTTGGAGGTTTATTTTACAGGACGCATCCATTTCCAGTAAAAAGTGTTTTTATCTAACAGACGTTTTGTTAAAGACCTTGTAATATAAGAGTTTTAATTACAGTTACTCTATCTTTAAGTTATTAAATCCATCTTAATTATTTGTATATACGTTCTGTACGGAAGGGATGATGAGAAAATACAGCACACTTTAATATCATGTTATCGTTTACTCGTGTAAAAAATAGCTACACGTCTGTAGCTCCGGGTCGTCCATCCAACATTTTTTTAGACCGGGAGCTACACACCTGCAGCTAATGAAGATATTGTGCGATTCCGTTTCAATTACATGTATATTGTCATTTGTTCCATGGCACTTACAGTCGGAACTGTAGTTGCGAAAATGCGTCATCAGCGGTTTCGAAAATGAGTGTATATTTTCGTTGCGAATACCAGAGAAATGCTAGATGCACAATATGTCACACATGCAATGCTTCAGTATATCATTAGAAAATTTGCTTCCTTTTCATAAACCAGTTGACGGTGTCTGGGCCACTTGGGGATCCTGGGGCACCTGCACAGTGACGTGCGGTGGAGGCTCACAGACACGGTCCCGCACGTGTACGAATCCGGCTCCACAGTATGGCGGCGCCGCCTGTCCAGGAAGTGATGGATCCTCACAAGATTGCAACACTCATCATTGTCCTAGTATGTTTTTACTTTTTAACAAGATGTTCTTGAAATCATCTAGTAAAGAGTTTCATTTATCAATTTATAAACTTCTATTCTATTATAACGACCAGTTGTTAAAATTAATAATGACGTTTTACAGTTGATGGCGTGTGGACAACTTGGGGAAGTTGGGGGACATGTACAGTGACCTGTGGGGGAGGTACCCAGGACCGATTCCGCACGTGTTCAAATCCGGCTCCTCAATACGGCGGTGCCGATTGTTCCGGGGCCTCAAACAATACCCAGGACTGCAATACTCAAGTCTGCATCAGTACGTATACGTACTTCTTTTCGACATACATGTAACTAATCAGGGTGCTGGCCTTGTTACCCAAGGTTTATTAAAAATAAACATTATTTCCGTCATATGAATGTTTGGTTTACTGACATTGTAGTTGACGGCGCTTGGGGGGCTTGGACTTCTTGGGGTGGGTGTTCGACCACGTGTGGGGGAGGAAGACAGTCTAGAAGCAGAGTTTGTGATAACCCTAGGCCAGCAAATGGCGGGAAAACGTGTTCAGGGTCGTCTGCTGATTTCCAGGACTGCAACACTGCGGCCTGTCCAACAGCTGCACCTGGGCAATATTTACAGGTGAATCATGGGATATTTTTTAATTGATAACTGAAATAGCATAATATACTTTAAAACAGTTTGTTTTTCTTGTATAAAATATTAGGCATTTGTAACAAGAACCGACAAGTAGAAAAGATACAGCTATAAATTATTTCTCTGTAAAAGTAAAAAAAAAAAAAACCAATACGGTTCATTTCCCTGTACGTGTTGAATAAAATCCTGTTGGTATACATTAGATAAAATCAGTTCTTGCAAGTTATTGATATTTTTAATAAAATATCTTATATATATAGCTTTAGTAAGTTTCAAATACTGTATGTTTTGTTATTAAACTCTTATTTGGTGAGGAAGTTTCAAATCGAATTTTAATATTGATAAATGCGTGCAAGAACGTATTCAAATGGATAATTGAAATTTGATTGTGACGGAAATTCTTATAAGATGTATTGAGTATTAGTGTCTATTTTGTTATTCACAAAGTGATATTGTATTACAATAGTTGTGTCCCTCTGGATATTTCACCTGCCAATCGGGCTCGATGTCCTGCATTCAAAACGAGTTCCAATGTGACTGCTCAGCAGACTGTGACGATGGAAGTGACGAAGATGCTACGTATGCCGGATGTACAAATACTCTAGAATGTTTGGCAAAAGCCGGCACTGGTAGGTTGCACTGAAAGAAAATTCATTAGAAATCTACACTTTACATTAAAAATACGACACATCGTATAGTTTTTCGTTTGTTATTATCAACATATTTTCATATTAATTAAATAATATGAATTATATTTTAGACATGAATTAAACGCTTACAAATATAATCATGCATTTTAAACACTTTATTATTCATACAAGGATTGAATTATCAAATACCTTGTTGGTAAACTGATCTTAATAATATTTTTTTTCATTATTTCAGGAACCAACGTTGTCTCGCTGACTCTGATATGCTTGGCATTTTCCCTCTCTCTGGGAATGTTTTAAGACTTTTGATACAGATACTTATCCATCTCATGTGAATCGATGTGTACTATGTATTATTATCTATCATTTGGTATATTTTCTTTTTTATAAACTTCACTAACTAAATGTCGTTGAAAATTGGTACAAATAGTAAAATGATAATTTAGCTGATAAAAAATCATATTTCTTGATTGTATTGACGATAGCCACAAGTTTACTGGCTTCTAATTTGAATTTTTTTTTCATGCATGTATACATATAAGTTATGGGTCATTAATCTTTTGATTTATTTTTAGATTTTGCTACTTACATGTATATGCTCGTGTTCTAACAATACTACGCATATTATGTTTTCTTTTAATCACTTCTACGCCTAAAATAAAAGTTCTTTAAAAAAATTGAGTGGTTTTCCTGAAATCAATAATTCGTTTTCTTTAAAAAATCATATTGATAATGAGTATCTATATACAAGACCCATGCTATTTTTTCACGAAGAAGCAGTCAAATATACAACGCCTGCCTTGTGAGCCTCAGGTATACATGTAGCTTTCTGTTATAGAAATACTTATACGTGTGTAATGTTTCTGCCGTTTGCGTTTTGGTAACACAAATATTGTTGTGAAGTGTAGATTCAAATCACAAATCTCCAAGTTGATTATTTACTAAAATATCTTTTTTTAAGATTACATTTTTGATTAAAACTCATACATACAATGTACTGCACATCAAGCTTTTGGTCATCAGTCATAAAATTTCTTGGCTGAGTGTCAATAGTTGCTTTTATATTTATGTAATGGAAACGTGAAGGTCAATTTGACTTTATCCCTTTTACTTACGAGCACTCGTTTAACAATTTGATGCGAAAATAATAGGCACATGTAGTTGGATAATTCCATAAGAACACAATTTAAGAAGATTATCACATTTAAAGTTGAACTGAAAAAAATGTGTCATGTTTAAAACTAGTCCACAATCAAGGTCAAGGCGTTTGATTCGGAAAGTGTCAAATGCATGTAATTCACTCGGCTTTAGTGAGCTGAATGTTTCCAGATCTTGATTTAATCCGATGGCTTATTTTCTGACTTTTTCACTAAACACGGCAAATGCACTAATTGATATCCGCATAAAAGTTTTGAAATAATCTTATTGATATATGTACACTGTAGAACGCAAGACACGCGCCACAAGTGGGTCAATGATTTCGTTGTATAACGGTTCTATATTCACATAATGTCCTATTATTAAATATGTGTATTGAATGTATTAGTTTAATTCTTTTTAATTCCTTAATCCTTGGTCCAATTAATATATCCCAATATATAGTTGATTCGTTTAATTATTCAATGAGCTATTAAGGACACAATCAGGTAATAAAAAGTGAATACTAATATATACCATATTTCCCTTATTTTAATAGAAAATTACAAATTTTATTGTTTTAAAATCTTCGATTTATTTTTTTTTCTAAGAATGTCTATAAAAAAACACTTTTTGTTATCTTCATGAAAATGTATTTTCATGTTACCGGTATAAAACGTTGATTTCAATATTAACTGTGAAAAACCAACAAATAATAACCCAATTCCCTTGTGTAAGGTGAAGATAAAACAACGTACGTTTGTTTGACTTATAACGTAGATTCATTTTAATCATAAATATTATTTAAATATATTTTAATCATAAAAATAGCTGTAATACGATTAATTTATTGTCTGTAACATTAAATAGGTTAGTTAAGTATGGTTTGTTGTATTTATTTATTTATTTATTTATTTATTTATTTAATTGTACATGCCTGTATTTAATTATGTTTATAGACATATTGAACAAAAGATATTGCCGTTAAAGGCTTAACATTGGTAGGATTGGTTGTTGAATGCCGTACATTAGATCTGCTAATAGCTTCAAAGTGTATGAGAAAAATAGACGTGCAGAACACTTTGTGCGGTATTTATCTTTTGAAATACTAGTTATAAATATTAACAAAAGCGGTGACATTCTTTCTTCCCTCTTCGATGCTGAGAAAATCACCCCCCCCCCCCCCAAACACACACACACACACGAGCGCTCGCGCTGGAGGCACCCTCTTCTTATTGGCGACCCCCCCCCCCCCCCCCTCCCTGCGTTAGAAGTTGTATTCGGTGCAATCAAAAAGAAAATCCTTAAACTTGCATTCCGATAGTGGTTATATGTATATATGCAAATACATGTTACTGTATCAAATTAATCAACGCTTTATACATGTACTTTAACAATTTATATAAAGATAGAGGGACGGCAGCTTTGAAAGTTCACAAGAGCAACAAAAATATATTACGTTAATGTATTGTTTTTAATTAAATTTTAATTTTAATTTTCTGATTACGTTTTTTTTGTGCTTCAACATATATAGTTATAAGTATCAATTAAATTGTGTATCTTTCCCTCTCTTTAAAATGCTTCCAGTACAGTTAGCTGCAGAATGCAGTTCTTTGCCACTTTTGTGGTAGTGATTTCATTCGGGCTCTCCGCCGTGATTGCTGGCAGTGGTAAGCAAAACAATCAAACAATGGTAAAAATCATAATAATTGAACTTCTGAAATCAAAAAAGAAAACAAACAAAAAATAAATTAAAAACCGTGAAGTGATTTTTTTAAATTAATTATGTTGATTCATAATGGAAATGGCGGGAATGAAACTCTTGTATTTTTTTACAGGCCACATAGGAGAAAACCATTGTTATACCATTAACTGTGGCAGTAACGCCTACATCGCCATCACTTACGCTCATTACGGCATCAGATACTGGTGTGATGCTTCAAACGAGGTTGGCGTGTTGAATGGTAGATGTTACGGTAAAAGTTCTTGCCAGGTGTGTGCCATGAACAGCTGGTTTGGAGATCCATGCGTGGGAACATACAAATATATGTGGTTTAATTGGGATTGCAGAAGTAAGTTGAGAGAGAGAGAGAGAGAGAGAGAGAGAGAGAGAGAGAGAGAGAGCGATGATTACAAATCAAGAATCTGTGTTCGTTTTTCGAACATCATATGTTATTAATAAACATTTAATTCCGATCAATATGATATACTTTTGATACTCAGGGATCTGTCTTACGACAAAGTAAATATAATAAATGATCAGTTAGTGTATATGCATGACATGCTGAACATTGATTTCTAAAAAAATTTTTAAATTGATACATATAACAACTATACAAAGAATTTTTTTCTTTGGTTTTAAACAGGTCGAGCAGTTAACGGCAACTGGGGAGGATGGGGCGGCTGGGGAAGTTGTACCAAGAGTTGTGCCAGCGGAACAAAGAGTCGGTCTCGCTCCTGTAACAACCCAGCGCCATCTGGTGGTGGATCGTACTGCTCTGGTTCCTCTTCAAGCTCCACCTCCTGTAACACTCATAACTGCCCAAGTATGTTTTGGTGATTTGAACTTACTGAATGAATAATTATCATAACAATGGTCTGCTTATTTCATTTTTCAATTTATACATGTACATGTACCATAAACATTCATACAAATAATAAATTAAAGTTTTCAATATTAAAAGTTCACGGAGGTTTCACATCCTGGTCTTCTTGGGGAAGTTGTTCAAAGACGTGTGCCAGTGGGACGAAATATCGATCCCGATCTTGTACAAACCCCGCACCTGCATACGGGGGGAACGGTTGTAGTGGATCAACAACTAGTTCTACTTCCTGCAATACTCACAACTGTCCAAGTATGTAAACCTTTCTTGACCTGTGTAAAATCTGAAGGAAAAATCAAATATATCTGTTTTGTACCGGTATCTTCCGATAACATGAAAGTTATTTATTTCAGATGTAGGGTTACTGCATTTATTGATTTCTTTTATTTGATTCAAACTGTATGAGTATAAAAAATAACGATAAATTCAGTGGGTTCTAGTTCTTTATCATCAGAATGGACTAGGCATATATGACATGATGGCTTATATTCTGTTTTTTTAGATGAAATATACGTCTACCTATCATGCTATTTAGTTATCATAATACATGCACATGCACTTTTACTGAGCTGTGCTCATCTTCTTCCTTAAAGTACATGTAGCAATTCCACTCAATATCTTAAATTGAATACATGTAAATGCATTTCAGTACATGGTAACTGGGCTTCTTGGGCATCCTGGGGATCGTGCACGACCACGTGCGGAGGTGGAACAAAGGCCAGGTCCCGCACGTGCACCAACCCCGCTCCTCAATACTCAGGAAATAATTGTGCTGGATCTTCATCTTCTTCTACCAGCTGCAACACACATCACTGTCCAAGTAAGATGTTTAAGCATGCACATGTACTTTTACCTAACTCTGCTCATCTTCTTCCTTAAAGTACATTTAGCAATTCCACTCAATATCTTAATGTGTCGGTTTTAATGATTTAACTGATATTTCAATTCATGGAATACATGTAAATGCATTTCAGTACATGGTAACTGGGCTGCTTGGGCATCCTGGGGATCGTGCACGGTCACATGCGCAGGTGGAACGAAGGTCAGGTCCCGCACGTGCACCAACCCCGCTCCTCAATACTTAGGAAATAATTGTGCTGGATCTTCATCTTCTTCTACCAGCTGCAACACACATCACTGTCCAAGTAAGATGTTTAAGCATGCACATGTACTTTTACCTAACTCTGCTCATCTTCTTCCTTAAAGTACATTTAGCAATTCCACTCAATATCTTAATGTGTCGGTTTTAATGATTTAACTGATATTTCAATTCATGGAATACATGTAAATGCATTTCAGTACATGGTAACTGGGCTGCTTGGGCATCCTGGGGATCGTGCACGGTCACATGCGCAGGTGGAACGAAGGTCAGGTCCCGCACGTGCACTAACCCCGCTCCTCAATACTTAGGAAATAATTGTGCTGGATCTTCATCTTCTTCAACCAGCTGCAACACTCATCACTGTCCAAGTATGGTTTTAAAATGATATTATTTAGATGTTCAAGCAATATATTTGGCATGTTATATATTTTTTACAATGATCGTATTACCTTCATTACCAGTATTAAACATGTATCAAGTGATTCGGTTCACTAATAGTCATCAGTAACTGTATGAACACAATCGAATTGCCCAATATAGATATAGGGTAGAAAATATCCATGAGATATTATTACATTTACTTATTAGGTGTGTTACTGACTGACTACAAAAATATATCGGGTTGATCAATCTAATAGATGGCGAGGCGAAGCCGAGCCGTCTATGAGATTGATCAACCCGATATATTTCTGTAGTCAGCCAGTAACAGACCTAATAAGTGTTTTGTTTTTCCGAGGACTAGCAAGTGACCCATTTATTCACAAAAAGCGATGATCTATTCAAACCCATGTACAAATTGCCTAACACTCCGTCCAATTTAACTCATTTAAAGTCTTCAAAATTATCAATCTCACCTTTCAAATACTCATTGAAACTCTTCGCTTCACCCATGTTTACAGTTTGTTACTATTCAATTTTAAACGTTTTGTCCCTGTCATCTGCAGAGATTCGAGCAAATCTCGACGCTGCCATTTTGTTCCGCTCCAGACACAACAATGTGAAGTCAATATTCAAAGGGCAACTACTCTAGTTGTAAAGAATTCAAAAGGCAACTACTAAAAGAACTTACGGCATGCGGGTTCAGTATTGAATAATATGAAATGTCGAAATGAGTAGGCGAAGCGTCGGCCAATGACGGCCATATTGCCGAATATTAATTCGGACCGAACGGACGTAGATATATATAAGGCAGGCACGTGCTCTGTTTAAACCCATGAAAGTGTAACATTTCAGTCCAAGGGAAAACAAAAAAATATTTAAAAACAAGTACTCTGCGTGAACATAATTAATGCATTTATGAACAAACCTGGATTGTAATATGTGCATTTTGTTTTTCAAAAATAATACAGTCGATGGTAATTGGGCTTCCTGGGGTAACTGGGGTACCTGTACAGTGACGTGTGGAGGTGGCATCCAAACACGGTCACGAAATTGCTCCAACCCTACACCACAATATGGAGGAGCGGACTGTGCTGACTTCTCAACGTCGTCTCAAACCTGCAACACCCATAATTGCCCAAGTAAGTTTGATATGTACATGTAACTAATAAGATTTTCGAAAAAACTTTTATCTACATAATGAAATATTTAATTAAATGTCTGCATGCAAAATAAATATTTGAGAATATTTCAAGTTGACGGTGTCTGGGCCACTTGGGGATCCTGGGGCACCTGCACAGTGACGTGCGGTGGAGGCTCACAGACACGGTCCCGCACGTGCACGAACCCTGCCCCACAGTATGGCGGTGCCGCCTGTCCAGGGAGTAGCGGATCGTCACAGGCCTGCAACACACAACATTGTCCGAGTAAGTGTAAAATCATGTCCTCTGTATTCATATTTCTTAATATTTGTAGGTGTTATATTTCCAAAACCGAATTTTTCATTGAAATATTTTTCAACAATCAAACTTTTAGTTGACGGAAGTTGGGCCTCATGGGGAAGCTGGGGGACATGCACGGTGACATGCGGTGGTGGAACACAGGATCGAACACGCACGTGCAGTAATCCAACTCCTCAGTACGGGGGAGCGAGCTGTCCAGGCAGTTCATCAAGCACGCAGGATTGTAACACACAAATATGCATAAGTATGCCATTTCAACATCCATATATTATGCATTAGTATGCCCTTTCAACACTTAAAATTTGAAATTGTATGCCATTGCAACAAATTTAAAAGTGTTGTTTTTGTAACAATGGTGAAAGATGTTAACTTTATACTAATTTTTTTTAAAATCTTAGTTGATGGAGCTTGGGGTAACTGGAAAGAGTGGGGTTCTTGCACGAAGACCTGTGCTGGTGGTAAACGATCACGTGCAAGAATATGTGACAACCCAAAACCAGCAAACGGCGGCCTAGAATGTCCGGGGTCCTCAGGGGATTTCGACGACTGTAACACACAATCGTGTCCGACAGTCGCAGCAGGCACCTACCAACAGGTTGTTTAATATGGTTTTTTTTTTAAAAATAAGTAGCTAATTTTAACCCAAACAATTTTTAAAGTATTTACCATTACTGGAGGCATCACTGAATCATTACGCGTTATCATGCATGCGCGGATCCAGAACTTTTTTCATTGGGGACGGGAGGGGGGTTCAAGGGATAATCATGCTTTACGGGGAGGGGGGATCCGAGGCATATTTTCAGTTAGTTTACCATGTTAATTTAAAAGAATTGAAATTTCATGGGAGGGAGGGAGGGGGGGGGGGCTCTTGTTCACCGCATGTCATGTGTTATCATTGTAATGTATCTATAGATATTGTTTTACTGATTTCGAACAGCTGTGTCCCTCGGGGTACTTCACCTGCAAATCAGGATCGATGACGTGTATCCAGAGCAGCTTCCAGTGTGACTGTTCGTCCGACTGTGACGACGGAAGTGACGAAGATGCCACGTATGCTGGGTGTACAAATGCCCTGCAATGTCTTGCAGAGAACAAAGGAGGTATGTACCGTTTAGAACGATGCCTCATTTATAATATCAACTTGATTTCTTTCTGTAATCTTTTGATCTCAAGATGTTTAAGATTAGCAATAAGGTTTTTGTTTCTTTCAGTTGGTGTTGCTGCTTCTCTGATGTTACTCATGTCAACCCTCATCTTGGCTATCGGAATCAATTTCTAAACGACTGACCTCAGGATTATATGCTTTACTTTTTTTTAACAAATCGATTATACTTATCTTTACCAAATAGCCCATTTGTATTTTTGAATTAATCTCAAATTTTGTTTCATAAAACTTCATTAAATGTTTCAGTGTGAAATCAAATGTGGAATATTGCGTTGTGATTGTTTTAAGGAATTAATTAAAATGTCATTTTTATAAAGAAAAGTGCACATGTTTACGAAATATGATTTTCATGTCAAACACATTCTGCATTAAAATTATTTTTTAATTAAAAAAAAATTAGATTGTACTTTAAAAACGTACTATATCAAAATGCTTCTACAAACGAGCAGGTTTTTGTGTGTCCTCCATGAGTATTTTATAAAAAATAGACTTAATTTTCAGATACGTTCATAAATCACCATGTTTATAAAATTGGCGGTGCAGACAAAGTCATTACCGCGCGTTATGATAATATCACGTGTGAAATGTTCATCTTGGACATGACACCTTCTCTCCTGTCACTGGCGTTGGGTGACTGATCTGGACACTCTAATTGACTCTCAGTTTATATAAGTAATCCTTTAAATGAAGTGACTCTTTAAATTTACTTTTCTATTATTCTCTATCCGATTATTCGTTAAAATTGTTTTGTTATCTATATTCCGCAGTTGAAGAGCGACCGGTTTAGGCGCTTGTACCAGAGCTTGGCGTATTTTCTATTGTTAAAAGTGTGGGTTATCTGTACATACCCGGCACTTTTTTTTTAAAAACTCCGCCCACTATCTCAGGTAAAAACAACGCCAACAAAGTTGTGTTTTAACACGTCCATGATACTGTTCACAGTAAAAGATTCCTCCAGATCAAAATTGCTAATAAATCAACACGGATAACTGATTCAAACTAAGTTCGTCGAATAAATCTCATCTGAAGCTTGAGACAAAACTTTATATCGGCAATGGCTCTGTCAGAATGACTCTATTTTAATATTCTCCTCCATGTGTGCGAACAAGTAACGGGTGTTTACAAGATTAAATAAGGGTATCCTGTAGAAAGGTTTTATAGAAAGTCAATCACGTGATAAGAACGTGTTCGAATAGTAAACTTGTTTTGTGGACAGAGAGAATAGCGGTGGCCAATCGGAATTGACATTTATCATTCACGGTTTTGCGACATACATTTCTCTTTTTTTTTTTGTTGCTTATTGATTGATTTTTTAAAGTATATATATGTGTATGTTTATTCAGCCATTTTTAAAATCATACATGTATATTATTGATACAGAGTATCAAAGAGTATTTCAAAAAGAGTAATTATATGATCATCAATTTAATCTAATTTCAACAGGAGCATTGCACAACAGGTTCGTAAACTCAAAATTGTTTTAATAAGTTTAATTATTTAAAGCAAGTATCGATACTAGAAGTCGGAAAATGAATAAATATGAAATAAAAATACGACATTGAACAGTCGATTTATTCCTAAGCTATGAATTTTTACACAATTACAGATAATTAATGTTCGTCGCCGATAGAAAATCATTTTAGAAATCCACGGAGTACAATGTACATACAGTATATAAGACCAACACATTGACGCCATATTGATTAGAGGCAAGTGCACGCTCGAAAACTGTAATAATTGTAAACTATGGTACAAGTAACTTACCCCATATAATATTGTTGATTATGTGCAGATACCTGATGGACGTGGCCATAATGACAATCGGGAGCTACGCTCATCGGGTATCTGCACATAACCAACAATATTATATGGGGTATATTCTACTCGTACCACCGACTCCCGACCTCGCGGAATCGTGTTAAAATAACGGAGTTTTGATAAATTTTGTCTGACTCGTGCATTTTCCGTGGGTCACAATATTTTAATTCCATGGGTTGTGACCGGGTTTGACGAGTGTTATTGAACAATGAACGTCACAGATTTCCAATGCAAACATATGGGGAAATATACGCTGAATGAAAATACAAATGTTGAAATGAGATTTTTATGTGCTTTAGTCGGAATCAGCAGAAACAGAAGTTGATGAAAATACATTTTCACATTGCAATACATGCGCATATCCAGAAAATTTTTCCAGGGGATCCGAAGGATAATTGTGTTTGCAAGAGGGGTGCGAGGCATATTTGCGATGATTTTTCTATGTAATTTTTTTTTTAAAAATTCATTTTCCAGGGTCCAGGGGGGGGGGGGGTATCTTGACCCCACACCCAGATCCCCCCCCCCCCCCCCCCCCTAGATCCGCGCATGCAATAATAGTATAAAACAATGAGCTGGATAATTATGCTAGCGCCAACGAAGCATTATACACCCGTCTTGTAAGGTGCGTGTATCGAAAAATTCAAATACAATGTATGTCATGAGATAGATCATTGCTTAATTAGAGAGTTTATGAGGTTTGTATTCAGCGCATCCGTACGAACATCTCATTTCTCTCATTGCAAGTATATTCTGAATCTCCCTGTATAAAACACTCAAATGGCATCGATTTTTCTTTCTTTTAAAGCATTATATTCGCTTATATTTATATCGACAAATGTCGAGCCGGATTGTACACATAATAAGTTTGCCAAACAGTTTCAATTCGGTCGAAAAATGAACTTTACCATTATTTACTTTCAAAGGTTGCGCTAGAGTTTTCATATTGCGAGGGTGTAATCTTTGTGATTATCAAAAATAAATTTTGTGTACATTTTTATTTATGATCTGACCTTGGAGTTTGTTCCATTTTGCCACAACTTTTGAACGATGGTGCTTTGTTTTTTATATTTTATATAACATCTAACAATATTGTTTACCTTAGTATGCCATTGACATTGGAGTTTAACCTAGTACTCTTATGAGACTACCCTTGACCATAAAATACAATACAGCGTTTCACAAAAACACCCTGTCTGTATTTGTTAATAGCAGAGATATATCTGCATGAAAATTGGGCTTATTAAATATGAAATACGTTGATACACGACCAAGCTGGACCCGCACCCTATAACAGGATGTGGATATATATTCCCAAAGGTACTATGACATATCAAACGTTGCAATACCAGTATTCGATCATATATATATATATATATATATATATATATATATATATATATATATATATGTAGTGTTCCGGATTTTTGGACCCACTTAAAAGGGCATGGTCACGATTTTGGTCAAAAATCATTTTTCCGGTTTTAATGTTTACAATGCTTCAATAAGGCATTTTCAATAGAAAACCAAAATTTGAGTGCCATTCGTTGAGTTATAATCGAGTTACAGAGTTTACAATTCTTTGCTATGAAAACAAAGCTTTTGTTTACATTTTGAATGTTGAAGTGAAAATTCTAGTTTTAGACCTAAAATGAATATGTTAAAGAATTTATGTATGTTAAACGTCGGGAACTGTTTATCTATGCTTAAAATGAATTAGAAGATAGACAAATCAGCTTGAAAAAGATTTTTTACTGGTATATTGAACCAATGTAAACAAAAACAGGGCACGAACCTTGCTTACATGACAAAGAATTGTGAGCCCTGTACCTTGCTTATAACTCTACGACTGACTCTCAAATTTCATTTGATCATTAGAAATCCATTCCGAAAGCATTGTAAATAATAAAAACAGAAAAAATAGTATTTGACCAAAATCGTGTTTACTTTTAAACTCCTGTAGGAATTTTCTAGAAAATCCTACAGGATTTTCAATAATTCCTGTATGAATACTATTTCACCTATATACATGTGTATATATGAATTATTATTTACCCATGGGGTATTTATTCTTAAAGGTAATTATCTCAACGTTCAGGTGAAACACATTATAAACAAAAGTAGTTATATACTCTTTACACAATTGTCGATATATAATGTATTTTTACGAAAAAGCATCTTAAGGGGGTGCACATTGGCACTGGCATAATTATCCGGCACTAGTGTTATAATAGCAAAATCTGCTATTGTAATTTGTTACATTTTGATAACATATTAACACTTGTATAGGGCATTTAAGATTAGGTACCGTCTCTGGGATAGTCTGTCGTCGGTGTGCTACATTACTGGCACTTATCTCAGAATACAGAATCTTATCTGTAGGTTAATAAAATCAGTAACGGGGGACAGAGAGGACAACGTTCGTCAACATGTTATCCTTCTTCTTTCTTGGCTTTGTATGTTCTTGCGTTCATGGATTTCTAACCGATGGCTTCAACAATCTCATTATAAACCCTGTTGGTACACCAGACCCTCTTCTCCGTATGTAGACTTTTACTTTCAGATTCATTTGATCCATAGATATTATTTATGTCTTCCACTTAAATTGCTTTTTCAGACTGCAATCTGAAACCAGCTGATATCGTTTTTCTACTGGATTCATCTGGAAGTGAAGGTAGTGCCCATTTTCGTGAGCAGTTGAACTTCGTGAAAAACTTTGTAAAAGAGTTTGATATTGGACGCTCAAACGTGCAAATCAGCGTGGTGTCCTTTTCAACTAGAGTTAGGGAAAATTTCGATCTTAAAAGATATCAATCGAAGAATGATCTTTTGAATGCTATTGACCGAATTCCCTACATGTCTGGTTCCACCCACACCTCTGATGCACTCACTTATGCACGTCAGCATAGTTTTACTCCATCGGCTGGGGACAGGGCGCCGGTTACCGATGTTTTGATGGTGGTGACAGACGGACAATCCATATCACCTGCCAACACGAAGCAAGCAGCATCGCTTGTCCATCAAGCAGGGATTAAAACGTTTGCTATTGGAGTTGGTAGTTCAATTTCAAAACAAGAACTGACGAATATCGCCTCAGATCCTCAACATGTATTTCACGTATCTACATTTGATGCTCTTCATCAATTGCAAAGTGAACTGAGAAACAAAACATGTGAAGGTGATTATATATAAAGAGGACCGGATGGCCGTGTCCATGTGTATACTTTAAAAATCTTCATGAGAAGAAGAGCTCTGTCAAAATGATACATGGAACAATTCAATTTTTAAAAATTAAAATATTTTGAATATTTTTATACTTATTACATGTAATAGTTTATGGCTTAAATAATCAAACGTACCATGTACTATTTGATGGTAGATCTGGTGGTATATTTTTGACTATCTAGCGTCCTTTACTTCTTCAGTTATCCATGAATTACGGGCATGTGTTCATTTATTTTCATTGCTTGTTCTGATGGTTTCAGCTTTATCCTACAGCAGTTTGTTCTGCTCCAATCACATTACAAACTGTGGAACCTACGGCCATTCCGTCTGTATTTCATATGCCCAGTGGGCCAAGGAAAAATGTCCCCTGTATTGTGGATATTGTTTAGGTACAAATTATTTTGTTTCTTAAGGTTTCTAAATGGTCAAACATAACCGCTCCAATCTGTTTTATTTTATTATTTTTTTTTGGGGGGGGGGGGGGGTAATACGAAAATATAACAGTAAAATTTAATCTGCATCATATCATAAATATTTTTGTGTATCAGGGAAGATTTGAACAGGATATTTAGTATATTAAACTTTGTTTTAATATATATTTTAATATATATTTTGATAACTGTTTTATCAATGATCCCCGACAGCTCAAGGAACACCTACACCAGTGGTTCCAACAACAACGACCGCTGCAGCCACCAATCCACGTACGAATTAGCTATTAAACTTTATTAATTATTTTAGTGTTTCAAACTAACAGGATTTTTATGCATAATATACTTATTATGAAGTGCATTGCTTTAATTCAGATCGATGTTTATAATATTGCATACAGTTCAACTTCACATTTTGGTTGTAGAAGAACAATAATTCCAAGTAGTGTTTGTATTAATTATATCTCAATTGTGTATATGTATGTTTTGTAAAACGGTGTGAAATTGAACATGACTACATGACTCGTTCTCTTTAAAAAGATGGGATGTCATCTGTAATGATATGACAGTTAATAACAATGAAGGTCAATAAAACACATATCCTTAAATACATGCATATACCATATACATTACATGTAGTTGAATTTCAGTGTGCTCTTCATATTTTGGCATTGACCTGGATTTTTGCTATCAATGCCCGTTTTGAGAATATCACGACCTTAACCAGTTACTATATGAAATAATATAACTATCATCTTTTTTAGCCACCCCTGCAGTTGTCACAAATGGTATGTTATTCTAATGCAAAACAATTTTTTTTTAAAAAAAATGCTGTTTTTTTCCTTTAGCTGAGTTAACATTTTAGATTTGTGATTCGTTTTACACTTTATGAATGCAAGATATGTGTGAAGAAATTGTTTAAATAAGAAAATTACATATTTAAAAAAAAATAAACTATATTTTTACATGATTATAAACTAAACATTTTTAAAAATTTCTTAAATACCTATTTTAACAAATTAATTTTATTGGCAGTTTTTTCTAAACTTAATAAAATCACAAGTATATAAAACACATGAACTGGTTTTATCATTATCATAAATTTCATGTTTTACCACAAAAAATGATTTAAAAAACTACAATACACTGTCTTCTGAAAAACTTAAGAAATTAAAGTAAATTCCAAGTTTTTATTCTAAAATAGTTGCAAGAGATGTAGGCTCAAATAGCGGGTAAACTCTTGGAAGTATTTCTAAGAGACTTTTCCTTCAGACACCGAGTCAGCAATGTTCAGACCTCATTCATGAGGTTTAAAGATAAGGTGACTGTTTTGATAAATGCTTAAGACTATTAGTATGAATTCACTTCTGAACTATTGTTTTCTTTTCTAACAAATTTATGTTTTACTACTTCAGGTGTCTGTATGGACCAGATAAGCAACTGTCATAATTACGGGTTGGATGTCTGCACCAAGTTCAGACAATGGGCTGACAAAAACTGCCCACGATACTGCGCCTTCTGCCAAGGTTGGTGCTCTGTTTATCTTACTTGTTTAGCAACATTTGAGACAGATCTGGTTTATGGACTTGTTTTTCAGAGTGCCTTCTACAATTTGCGTAAATTATTAATATGCCGGATAATTATGCCAGTGCCATAGTCCATTTCTGTTTAGCAAAAGATATACGTGAAGGAGTACAGGAGTACAGCATGATTAGTTTAACTTATGATTCAATAGGATAGAGGTCGCTTGAAGACTTCGTTGGGTTACAATAAAATTTGTTGCTCTCTTTTGACACTATGTGTGGACTCTGAATGCGGTAATTTTTGCGGGCTCATATTTGGCACCATCTGTAGATTGCTGACGCTCGCTATCTATGGTGTCAGATAAAACAAGTAGATGTGTCATTCACATATCAAAAACAGTTTGTTCGAAAATAATTAAAACAAAATGAATGACCATCCATAAACAACGTTTGTGACACAATAAACACATCATATTAGCGTCATATTTATTTTTTAAAAAAATAGATTGTATATGGAGGAAAATGTTTTTGAGTTGAATGCCGTCATGATCTTTTTTTTCTGAATTCGGAGAGAGAATTCATTAATAAGTTATTGATATTTTCAGCACCACTGACTCCTCCAGCACCAATGACTACCACAGCAGGTCTGTGATTAAGTAATACTAGTAGTTAGATTCATATTCAATAAATTTATGCTATTAAGAAGAGAGTTAGGAGAGCGCTTATAATTAGACAGACACTAAACGTTTAGGAGCATCACTTTATATAATATAAACAGATATGTCCCCCTTTTTCTCTAGCAGCAAACATTTTCCTTAAATCTACATTTGGAAAAATGAATTGGGGAGCCGTTGTGACCCCCCCCCCCCCCCCCCCCCCCCCCCCCCCCCCACACACTCACACACACAACACACACTTTTTTGGGAGCTGGTAAAATATCATAGGGAATTCAAAAATTAACCTTAGAATAGAAGTTTTAAGTATTGTGCTACTTAGTACTAGGTTCATTGTGTCTTTATGTCTATATTAGTTTTAAATATTGTTAAAATTCTCCTTTATGAAATCTAAAAAAAACAACATATACATTCAAAATAAAACATTTAAAACATTTTTGTTATATTTTTAAAGGTCTTTTTATAATATCGTCATAATGGCAGTATCAAAAAATACACTATAAATCATTTCTTTACGTCAGCTATACAGACACCACCACCTCTTGTATCAGGTATGATATTAAATTGATTTGAAGCATTTCATATGATAAGTGTTTAACCCATCTGTAAAACATTAATTTTGCATTTAACAAAAATGTTCACCGATTTTGACCACATGCATTTTAAGGTCCCTGTGATGACAAAATACCTACCTGCTTAGATTATCTGGCGCGGGACAGCAATACTTGTAACAAGTATTTGGATTGGTCAACATTTAACTGCAGAAAAACGTGCGGTATATGTCGCGGTAAGTTTTTATACATTGTATTTTAAAATATTGATTGATAATCTTATTTTAGATGTTTAAAATAGATTGACAGTTTCATGTTACTACATGTATCACAGATTCGAACACTCCCCCACCCTTGGTTTTGACTACCATAATGACGACACTGAAACCAACCACTCCACTAGCAACGACACGTAAGTGAACCATTTATAAACTAGGTAATACTATATAATAATCATAATATAGTTAAATTATTTATGTAACTATGTACCGTGTCTGATGTGTGTTTGTTAGATCTATTTACTGCTTGCTTTAGGTTGATAACACCTGATGTTTGAAGAAAAAAAAACGTCGAAAGATACAATTTCTTTGATTAAGCAGATTAAGTTTTATATTGTAAGCAATAACTGCTGCTAGATAACTATTTCTGTTATTTCCCTTAATGAGGCAAGTGGGCTATGCCCTTTCTCATATACGTATTTATTTTTCTTATAATAATTCATCTTCCGCTCAAATCCTTAATTGTTAGACAACAAGGGATCATTATAGTATATACTAGCGCCTGTTATGACAAGAGACCGATATAGTAAGTTATTATGTATATTGTTAAACAATGAAATTGTTTTTCCGATGATTTAAGTGGTTTATGATAATGCAATTACCAAAAACAAAACTGGGCATAGAAACTTTACATTCTTCATAATTCAAAATCGTATAATTATCTATTATTTGAAACTTAAAACATCTAGAGCCTTACACTGAACTTATAATTTCAAATACTTCCAGCGTAACTATAATTATGATGACAGTGTATTGTAGAAGAGATTATAATAAAGACTGAAGGCTCAATTATATGGTAAAATTGAAAAGTGTGCTCACAAAACAAAGCATTCTTCATGCAGCAAAAGAGCATAGCTAAATTCTGATTCATATTTTAATGAAGATTTCACAAACCACACACCGTATGCAATAAATCAAACCAAAATGTGAATTCATATTTAAACACTTACCGGCCTGTCTTTATCTATTAAGGAAACATCAAAAGATCCCTGCATTGATAGTCCGCTCTTAAACGTCATACAAAACATTTAATTTGGAGCTAATCATCAAATTAAAGTCGAAGCAAATGGTGTATATTATTTTTGTCAAGATAAATGCTCTCCCCTTTATGCTTAAGCAACTTATTAATAAGTATTACAAATAAAGACAATTATGTTGTAAAAGTTTATCAGTGGTCAATTCATTACAACACATTACTTATTCTTTAACAAAGATGGATCATAGATATTCCCGCTAAGCAGTTATGACTTTTGTTCGTTAAGCTAGTCATATATAAGCGGTTCTTTAGTTGAATTGCTGTATAAGCATTCATTTGCTTCGGAGCTGGAAAGACATGATTGTTGGAAACCCACGATTACTGCCTGTCCCATATACGCGTTTAAAACAATTTAGTTCAATTTGTTTATTCTCTCAAACCATTAAAATACAATGGTGCATGAGGTACAAAATTGTTATTTGCGGCAAATTGTAATGTCAAGGGTCTAACCACATATAACACCATAATACAACATACAGTAGTAATACATGTGTCATAAGCATAAGTAAGAAAAAATAGTATTAAAAGTTTTTGATCATGTAGAATACAAAGTTTAATTGGTATTTAATACGTGAAGAATAATAACAAATACTTAGATAATTTAGGCTGGACAGCAGACTTGCTCCTGGATGATCAAATAAAAATGCATAATTTTTTTCAATATTTTTAAGTTTGATGTCGTCAACAGTTCCCTAAATTTTAATGTATTTGGTTTGTCTATCTATATCTATACTCTCGTAAACCCAAATTTCACAAGCATAAAGCAATACCGGTACTACTACTTTACCAAACAGATCAAACTGTTGTTCTAAGGGTAGATTAAAGAGTCTTATTTTTCTAATAATACTATACATACATAGATTTCTGTGCAAACAAATGTTCAACAATTCCATGTATTTACTATGCATGTAATCCGTCCGTCCACAAGCTGCATTATAAACATTTGTTTAAGAATTATAAACAAACTAGAAAAAAATATCATTACTTAAGGTCTACCATTATCATGACTCAGTTAACTGACGTTTGTTTTAGTGCATTACGACATCTGTCAAGACGAGGTACACTCCTGCGAGAGTTACGGTCCGGCAATCTGTTTCAACTACAAAGACTGGGCCGCCAAAAAGTGTGCAAAGTTCTGTCTGTTCTGTGAAGGTAAATTTCAATGCCTTTGTTTAACTGCAATATTGCATTCAAAGCATGCACAGTTTCTGAAAGCAATCTGAACTTGTATGTATAATTAAAAAGCTAATTATTCAAACGAATGATGAGTAAGAAACGTATTCTTTATGTTAATTGGAAATCGTTTTTTAATAATGTACTTAATAGTTTGATCTGTAGGGTAATGCATTTTGTCTATATATTTAACCGGAATCAACTGAATTATTTTATTCAGAAGTGTCATAACCAGAGGTCATTATCTATTTATAAATTACATTCCAAGAAGACATGCCAAAAAAAAAATGTTTTCGTTTCGTGTTTGGAAAATTGATCTCATAATTGATAACGTTAGAAGTAAAATAAATATAGCTTACATACATGTACAATGTAATTGGAAAGAAGAATAGTATATGTGACGTCACTATAGAAACGACAACAACCACGACTACGACCACAACTACCACCACCACGACTACACCGGCTCCTACCACAGAACCACCCTGTGTGAATGTCGATCCCGACTGTGAAGATAGAGGACCAGTGGTGTGTTTCCAAAACCAAACCTGGGCTCAGCTCAATTGCAGAGTCTTCTGCGCATTTTGTACTCGTAAGTTGATTGTTGAATTTTTAGTTCATCTTTGAAGCAAATTGTTTTCTATTGAATAAATAAATGTATATATCGCCGATTGCACTTGATTTCAATTTTGAGCAGCGTTTTCAACTTCACCAATTTAATATGCTTACAATTTTCATCCTATTGGGTATCAGTATGATCTCCTTTGGGTTTTTTTTATAGCCCCAAGTACCATTGCTACACAAAGTATGTACAAAGAAAATCAAAATTGATTTATTTCATTTTAGCTAACAATTGCAAGTTATTTATCGTGACAAGCTTGACTGAATTATTCGTATTCGATTTAAACTCTACCATTGTTGTCAATATTATCAGAAACAAATGAGCTTTACTTGTATGTTATGCAGTACTGATGTACTACAAATGATTCATTGAACGGTTACAGCTATACCGGTGACACAAGCACCATCAACGTTCCTTATTCCAGCAACACAACAACCGTTTCCTGTAACGAACATGTCTACCAGGAGTTCACCCACTACATCTACTACTGAGCCTTGTAAGATTAATAATCTACTCTAAACATCAATATATATATATATATATATATATATATATATATATATATATATATATATATATATGTTTTTGTATAACATTGGCTGTATGTATGTTTATGAAAACAATCCGACGATTGTAAAAATGTTAAGGAACAATAAGTACTATTGCTACTGATGTGTTTATTGGCTATATCCAAATACCATAAACCAACCCAAGGTACTGTTAAGTTTTCATTTAGCATTGTTTTTATTTCCCCCACAGCTGTATATTTCTCTTACAATCAAAACATTGTCATAAAACAAATAGGCCTAAGCAAATTTATTTGCTTCATATCTGCTTATAGGAAGGATTTGAAATGCGGTTGCGATTAATGAATTATATTTAATAAAGAAAACCATGCTGATAAGTTATTCGTGAGGAGAAGAGCTACTGAACGAATCATAAATTTGTTGGAATAAATCTAAACTTTTAATGGATAATTTATTTTATTTGAATTTGTTGTTTAATGAAATTATTTCTATTTACAGCAACTAATCCAACGATAATCGTCATTGGCTGATGACATTTGTTATTAAATGTAAACAAATAAAGAAATTTAAAGAAAAAAAAACAAGACAATGATCACGTCAGATTTAAATGACATGTAATTTGAAATAAATATGGTGGTTTATGAAACAGATCCAGGTTTGTTGAATATAAAGAACCGGGTGTATGCATATAAAGAATAGGTTTTACAGTACATGTATAATTTTTCACCGAAAATTCAAAGTTTTTTTTGGTTTTTTTATATACAAGCTTTTGCTGAATCTGAGTGGGAATAAGATTATGGCATGACGATTTCATAATATCAACTTAAGGGTTATGTAACTTGGTCACCTATTGTTTATTTTTTTTTGGGGGGGGGGGGGGGGAGTCATAAATTGTGTGCCCATTTTTAGACTGTATTGATCTCCTTAAGAAGAAGAGCTCTATATAAAATATAGGAAAATAACCAAATTTAAAAAGTAAAATTTATTGATTTTTTCTTTATTAAACAATAGTTTACGGCTAAACAAATCATATCTTATAATTTAAGGTAGATTGGATGATTAATTAGTTGACTATTCAGCCTCCTTGACAATTCTCAAATCGTTTTACGTGCTTATTTTTATGAACGATATGTATGGGACCAACGTTTAAATCTCTATTGAATTAAAAAGCACAAACTATACTAAACATAATTACTAGAAAAAATAGTTGGGCTGACTATCAAATGACATACATAAATTTGATATGCATACATTAAAACAAGGTGTTGTATACATGCCCAGAGAATAATCATGCATTAAGTCTTGGGATATACGAATTGTGAGGTGTACATCAGGAAAATAAATTTCTATAACTTTCCCACTAGGCGTTTATATTTTATCTATAGCCTACTGTCAATTTTCTGTTAACGCAATTATATTTTAGTTTAAATTAAACTGACCTTATAGTTTATATTAAACAAATGGACATGCATTTATGTTAAATATATCCTTTGTAGACAGATTGCATAATATTATATTAATGCACATAAAACTTGTTAATGACAATTTAGCTATTAAGCATTCATACATTTATCATGAATGATATATGATTTCCACAGACATAATTCAAATGCAAATTGAAAACTGGGTTGAATTGTTTCAATTTGTTTGACAAGAAGAGAATAAAATCGGTTGCATTTTATATTGGATATACAGCTTTTGACAGTTCCTTTCTTTTATATCTGCATTTTAAACATTTAGAATGAATTTAAAACGGTTTTCTCTTTCATGAAATAAAGCAAATGCATGTCATTTGCAGAATTTACCTGTGCGGCAAATGGCATGGTAATTTGTAGTACTGTATAAAACAAAATTAAATTAGTTTGAATGCATGTTTTTTTAATGTAAAAAAAATCTTAAAGTGAAAAGATATTGGGTTAAGATGGATACAATCAGATCCGTTAACGTAGATCGCTACACAAAGATCTCAAGAAACCAACAGATGTCACGTCAGTTAGACTTTTTTGATATCCAATAAATTTTTCGCTGACAAGTTTTTACCAGTGGTTCCGATCTTTTGTATGCTTTACCTGAATTAAATCCTGGGGTTTATAAATGATGAGGGAAATCGACGATGCAGCTCTTACATTGAAAACGTGATCTGGAACAAAAGAGTTCTTAAAGTGCTTAAAGCACACCATTCAACTTTATTTTGCAATTGTTATATTATAACTATTCTCTTTTGAAACCTTAAGTGCATAAAGGAAAAAAAACATTTAGAATTTTACATTTACTTTTTTCAACCTTATTATAGTCCATAGCTCAGGATCAGTGATTGGTCAGTCTGAAGTATTATAACAGTCAGTCTGAATTATAATAACACGGTGATATTTTAATTGACACGATTTATGATTACTTACCTGGATTCTACTGTAGAAGCTAAAGTTTCACTTATTGTGCTACAATAAATGTTTCTTTTCACTGTGTTGTTTGTTTGAGATGTTATCATAATAAAGAATAGTTAATATATATCAATGCTTATAATAAATTGATTTTCATATAATTTTTAAGTGTCTTTCACATCTTCGTAGAAATTAAGCAAGGTGCTCATCTAAAACCGGTTGCTCTTTTAAACAATAACACGATTGAAAGATTCTTGCATGTATTCAGACAATCAATATAAATGCAAATACCACTGTTTGATAAAAACATGGGCGACAAGTTGTAATCAATATCGACACATTTGATTTTTGTCGCTGTGATACAATGGTTTACATGTATACTTTATCTCGTCAATCAAAATTAATTCATAAATTTTATAAATCTAAAACATTCCTCTTTATGTTACAATTACATGTATTGATATAAAGAAGCGGAATTTATTAAAAAACTTAGACGTAAAAAATTATAAAATCGCTGTGGCCTTCAACTCGACATTCAGGTATATCGACGACGTATTATCAATTAACAATTGTTACTTCCATACTTATGTCGACACGATATATCCCAGTGAACTTGAAATAAAAGATACCATTGAGTCTGCGTCATCTGTTTCATATTTGGATACTTTACGGGTGTGACCGGTCAGCAGAGGATGCTCACTCCTCCATTGCACCTGATCCTACCTCTAATTTTTTTTAAGGGTCCGTGTTTGCTCTGCTCCTGTTTTGTATTTTTCCTTGGGACTTTTGATTTTGAACATTGTTCGGTATCACTACATGTCATTTTTACATGTATAAGATAACGTGAACATTTTCTAATGTTACTATAAATATTTTGTTTATTTTAGATTTCTCGCCTGCAAAGATCAAAACGCAATTTTTTTTAAAGGACTTTAGGTAATCTTGATACACTTTATTGTTAAAAATGAGAAAAATCTTGAATATTTGTAAGTTGGTTTTATCCATTTTTCATAATGATTAACAATTACATTTTAAAACACGTTTTATAATTGCATTATCAAAAACAATTATGCTTGGATTCACCCTGTATTGAGCATGATAAAAATGATTAACGACTCAAATATAAGGAATTTGTAGGGTCCTTTCTTGTTTTATATCTAGACCTCAACCAAATGGCAAATAAACGCTGCATTTGCATAGAGATAATAAAACTGGGAAAGGTATTCCAAAGAAATTGAAACGAATATGTAAGTGTTGACAACCAGGTTATTTTTTAAATGTGATTGATGTTTTCTTATTAGTTTTGGGGATTTCCCAGTGTAATTTGTGTAAGTCTTACCTGTTGGCAGGCATTGCTTGGAAGTGACCAGGTTTTCCTACACTCGCGCATGAAGCAGTCCAGTATTAATGAGCTATGTACAAATGCACAAATGTTTCTTGAATGGTTTTTATGACCGTATTCATTATGTAATGAATTGCATGAACAACTACATTTAGTACATTAGACAAATCACCATTAGGCTAAAAATGTTTACATATAAATTGTAAATGTATTTTTAAAAAGGCTTTAATGTTGAGGCAATAATTAATAATATTAATTAATAATATATGCAATTGCATTTTCGTGCATTAACACCACAACTCTGTGCCGGATAATTATGCCGGTGCAAAGGTGGTATTTTTGCATCGGTAAAAGGTGCATGTATCGAAAATTCAAAAGTGTCATATGATGGACAATTGGTTAAAGATTTTACAATCAATTTTGATATTAACGTATCTTACCTGTCAGGTGAGATATTTACCTTTGAAAAATAAATTCCCACAGGAAAATAATTTTTCCCATAGGAAAAACAATTTTCCTATAGGATATTTGGAATTTCCTACTGGAATAAAAAACTTCCTATCGAAAATTAAATTCCGAACAAGGCACCGCTAAGCGGAGCATCTCCTCGCATCATGAAATAGTTTGGAGAAAAATGCATTATATTGTAACATACATGTAATTAATTCTCTTCTTTTTGGAGTAGTTCCACTCGTAGTAATTCGGGAAATAATGCCCGAATTTTAACTTTGGCCATTCTTCTAACTCTTCATTACTATAAAACGCTTGTTTATCACCTTTACAAAATCCAAATCGAAAAAACTATCAAGTTGTTGATTTGAACTATTCACTTTCACTTTAATTTCGCAGAAATGAACCGGAAATCTCTATTGTCAAGTCGTATATAAGATCCTTGTTTAAAATGTTTTAAATGTTTTAAAAATTTTAACGATATTCTAACAAATATTTAGCCAATTGACTTGAAAATTAATAGGGTTTGTCCTACAGTACTGATCAGACCCAACCTAACAGAAAGTAAACCCCAACTAAACCTGGGTTTACTTTCTGGGTTTTCTCTGGGTTTACTCCGGGTTTACTAGAGTGGACCCAGAGTAAACCTAGAGTAAAACCAAAGGAAACCCAGAGTGGACACAGAGAGTAAACCCGGTCAGAAGTATACCCCTGAAAGCAGACGCTATCTGTGTATTCTGAATATACAAGGGGCAGAAATTACAGGCAGTAAGACGGTTAGATAAAAGACAGGTCTGCTTCACACTTCAGTGCGTACAGTTGACCTCAAAAGCAATTTCCAAGTAAACCGAAAGTAAACCCCAAGTAAACCCCGAGTGGACCCAAATTTTCAAAAGGTAAACCCAGAGTAAACCCCAAGTAATCCCCAAAATTAAAACCCAGGTTTTAGTTGGGGTATACTTTGGTGTTAGGTTGGGTCTGATCGGTACTGTATGTGTACGAGTTTTGAGAAACATTCGTGCGAGGGTTTTCTTTGAATCTTGCCTATAAGCTGAATGAGACACACATACAAATACACGCACATCAGCTATGCTATATCCCCTTCGCAAAAGGTTGCGCGAGGGGATGACAAAATCCCACAGGATTATAAAATCCGATAGGAAACCTTAATATCCTATAGGAAAATAACATGTCTGAATGAAATTCCTGTAGGAAATACTTTTTCTCCTATTGGAAATATAATTCCTGTGGGAATTATAGAAAATCCAAAAGGATATTTTAATATTTCCTGTAGGGAAATTATTTTCCTATGGGAATTATTATTTTCCTTTAGGATATTATTTTTTAAAGTTAGATAACTTACATGCCAGGTGAGATAGACTAAAAACGTGGCCATATACTCTGTAGACAATGATCTATCATTTGATATAATATAGATATTTAGAAAACTAGACTTTATTATTATTTGTTTCTTAAACAAGAGATGTTTGTGAAACACTTATGCCCCCTCCCTTGGACACCTCTGCGAAGAAAATGAATGGAAAGTGCAAATAATTGCAATTTTTCTAAGTCTAATGGGCATAACTCTGTCACAAATTGCTAGATCGTACCCAGAATCGAACTAAATTGACCTAGATATTGTAATGATAAATATGTATGCTAAATTTCATTTCAGTACGTGCAACCTCTGCGAAGAAAATGAACGGAAACATGGTGGATCGACCGACAAACAGACAGACAGCATCAAAGCAATATGCCCTCCTTTCTTCAAAGGGGGGGAAATTGCTTGGATTCAATTTTCGAGAAATGTTTCGATTACTGGTACATAATGCATCGTTTATTGTATCTCTTAGGCAGTAGTTGCCAATTGAGGGGTGATTTTTATTAATGACAGTTGTAATACGCTGTATTGGTTGAATCTGTTGTAAGTTAGTTGTTTAAGGACAGATCAAAAGACGGAGAGGATCGCAAAATAATTTTACCGATGATTGTCAAGCGATACTATTAGCTGATTTGACAGTTTTAAATAAATCCACGATGATGGCGATGTGTACCTTGTGTATTATTGGGTAGAGGGTATATATTTTTATTATGAGAAAACTAATTAACGCCAGGTGCCTGTGTATTGTGCAACCTAGAAAGTTTACACTGAACTGTAATAATTGGTGAGTCATTAGAATTTGTGGAGACTGAAAATAATAAACACATGTAGCAAATTGGCAATTAAGAAACGTATTATTTTAACATAATAAAATACATTGTTCTTATATCAGGTATGCAAGAAATATTTAGAAATGAGTATGTAATTACATGTATATGCAAATGTAATCTTAAGAAGTAAATAGTTTTGCAAACCTTAATTGGTTGACTTTGAAAAAAGTTGAGGAGTAATAAGCAGACATAGAATAATACAATGTTTATCGTTAAAGCACATTATTTGATATGTATAAAGTTTTGTAATTCAACTGGATAAGAGTTTGATTGATTCAAACATGACTTTTATGCTACAATGATATTTAAAATCTTAAATATCAGGATAATAAGGAAAATTAATTAGTATTATGTTATTAAATTTTTTAAAAAAATCATCGAGTTTTCTATATGGAATTTATTTTACTTTCATGTGTTTCATTTCAATTTATTACATTTTATCTTTATCATGAATCAATACAATAGACAGTCTTACTACCTCTTGTTCAACAAATGCAAGTACATTGACAAATATTAGTATATAAACAAAATTCAAAGAAAATAAGCTTCGATAACTCTAGAAAGTCTTAATGCACGCACGGTAATGTAATCTGTAGATAATACTATATCCTTTTTATGATGCAGGCACTTGATTCATGTTCAAAAAAGCTTGAGAGTAATAGTTATAGTTTTATGAATGTCAAAGAAGTTACTAACGCAGCCCTTTGTAGAGGTTGTAAATTTTAATATAATGATTTGTTTAAAAACTACTTTGTAACTTTCCTCGACAATGTGCTCAATTCATAGGCAAAGCTTTCGGACTTAGACCAACCAAACTTTAAAGATGACGTTTTAAATTAAAACACATACGTGTTATATTTAATCAGCGACTGATAGGTCCAATAGGCCTGGTGTTATTTATTAAAAAAAACTTTCTTTTACTATATATCTTTCATCAAAACCATTCCAAATCATGGTTAAACATGTACATGTATTACGACAGAAGATAGAAGAATTTACATGTATGACTGATTAGCAGTCGTTTGTAGGAGTTTTGTAAATTAATATATTTAAACATTTAATTTCGACCAAATGACACAGCATTTCTTCCAAAGTTATAAATACAAATTCATACTATGCTAATTAAGAGTTTTTCCCGCCCTGTTTATTAGACCATTTTTGCCCTAGATTTAAAGATTTATGTTTTATAGAAGAATAAGTATGGCAAAATTAGATTTGTTGGGATTTTCCTTTAATACAAAATGGGCATTATAATGTCCGACGTCTTACACGATACTATAAAAAATTCATCGTATATTTTTCTCTGTTTTTCAAACTCTGCTAGTGGTACACTTTTTCTATTTATTTCTCAATGGACAGCAGGGAACATTGATTGTTCAAACGTTGTCTACATATTTTACTACAAAACTTTAAGTGTTGATTCATAAATAAGTTAAATGTATTCGTCGGCTTTATTACCTGATATTTAACACATGCATATACTAAACAAATATGCATTTTTTTTTAATTATTTTCCTTTAAACCTTTGAAGTAGTTTTAATTTTAAAGTTCGAACTTCGTTAAAAAAAATCGTGTAATTTTCGTATACACGATATGCAACATTTTAAACATAATTCATGTACATTTATCTTATTAATTTATATAATATTTAAAGTATTTGTAATAAAATTTAAATACGACAAATGTTTAACAATTTTCTCATGATTTGTACCGTCATTTCATTAGCGCTGCTTTCTAAATCCTGTCCTTTAAAAAAAAAAATAGGGCATTTGAGCAGGTTAGATTGATACTGATGGCCCTACCGATATAGACTAAATGTTAATGTTTGGTATTTTAGTAGGTAAAATGGTATATCGGAAAAGACTTTCATTTGAAAATTTGTCTGCAAAACGAACGAGAAAAAAATGGCCCAAACATTCGTTTAAAACGACCTTCTCGATGATAAGTATAATGAATTTAATTGCAAAAAGAAATAAAGTTGCGATATTTGACATTTTGAAGCTATAATTCATACTCAGAGAAATTGCTCTGAAGTTCAGTTGAATTTGCTACTTTTCTTCGTGTTGATATAATTTCATTTAATTATGTTAATAAATGTCACCCATGAGAATAAAATCATTAAAAATAAAATAAAAGCATGTCACTCCTTCAGCTATTTTCGACATGAGCTCCTTTTAGGTGTTTTATGCATACCAATTTTAAACTTTTTTTTTTTTGGTCACGTCTTTCATTTCAAAAAATATCCTTGTCATATGCATTGCTGCATATTTTGTTTTATCGTTCTATAACATTCTTCAAAATCCCCGATCAGGCTAAATTCATTAAATAAAAACGACTTTCTTTATATCTTTTGGGTTTTAAACTTTGGTTTTGTTTTCGTTAAAGATGCAAGTCAAGGGAGTAATCTACTTGCTAAAATAACTAATGTATTCAATTTCTTAAATTGACCAGTCCTAGTTTTTACAAAAGATTTATCTGGCAATGCAATAAATTCTACGTTCCAGCTCCAGTGCATGATATATATTCGATTATATGTATGATTAAATATTCAAAAGAAAGACTTTTAGCATAAAATATTGATAGATTAATTTCTGGAAACGATTTAGAGAAAATTTAATAACTTCACAAACCAAAAAACATTATGAATAGAACAGAATTATAAAAACAAAGCCGTCGAAATTATTGTTCCGATAATGTAATATGACAATGCATAAAACTGTTATCTGTAATTTGTTGATAATGCATGCGTTTCCTACTGTGTCAGTGTGACTTGTCAAGAGTTAATGAATTGGCTTTATAGTATACGTATACTATGCAGAAAAATGCTTGATATGTTAATCATTTATGCGATTGACTCATTGAAAAAGACATTAATGTCTGTAATTTTCCAGTGTCAGTTGGCTACAGATAAAAAAAACATATCTACTACTATACTGATAACGGGTTCTTATCCTGAACTATGATTTCCTCTTTTTTCCTGTCGTACGTATGTCAACTCTTTCAAGGGGGTTTGAATGGTTACTTGCAACCTTTAAACATTTGGAAAGGGTTCAAAGTGTTTTTCAGTATGATTGACAAAAGATGTAAAAACATAAATGATCGAACATTAAAATTATGAAAATGTCATGGTTTTAACTTGTTTAGATTTGCTTGATGTGATAATAATAAATATCTGATCAGGAAATTTAAATGTCAGTACTAGTCATAGCCTATCCGTTCATATGCTTATATTGGTGTAAAGCAACGGAAGAAAACGATTCCAAAACATTTGCCTATTCTTTCACGGTTTTCTTCAGATAAAATACATTGCTTTACTTTTAAGACATCTGGCTTTCAAGCCTTTTGATTGTTCTTAAGTTGTAGAAAAATCATTAACTTACACGTACAAAAGGGATACGTTCATTCCATTTTTTTTGCACTCGCACGCCATCTGATATCGCGCAATGATCATAGTTAAATGACTGATGCTTATATCCTTTTTTAGTTACATGTAGTATACTATTAAATGTGTATCAAACTAAATATGTAGCTGTGGATGTCACTGCGATGTTTTCTGTATAATTATCATTGCGAAAAGACTATTGCTTCAAAGGCAAATCACAAACTTATAAGATGATATACTCTATTTTATAAATTGTCAAATGTTTAAAGCTTTTAGCTATGGGTACCGATAAAAGTAAGCGCTTTTCTTTAAATTGATGAGATAGGGACGTCCTTTTACACTCGAGTTTCAACGGAAAAGTGAGCGCATGCATGTAAAAGTTCGGGGATGGGGATTGAGACGGGAACGGAAATGCAGATTGAAAAATAATATAGAAGTAAAATCTTTCTTCATAACATTGTCTATTTTGTAGGGATTAACTTGTTTATTCACAAGTCACAAATACGTAAAACTCGGAACCTACATATAATTACCTGTGCGAATATTAATTATAACAGTTAGAAATGTTATTTATTTTCATTTGTATCTCCTCAAAGAAGTTTTTTGCTTCCTTCCATTGACAATAAAACTCGTCGGTACGAAACCATTTCAATTCTATGAATAGTATTTTTGAGAACGGGACCTCATGAAAAACAGTAAATGATAAACAAGTAGTTTAAATACAGGCAAGTAATTTTACTATCTGTCTGTTTTTAACCGGTCGTTAACTTGGCCAAAAAGAAGTTACGAAACTGAATATTCGTTGTAAACAAAAGATACTTATTCTATTTCATTTGCTGTTGATTATGCTTACATTTCATTTGATGAGAATATGAAATAAATGTAGAATTGTTAATTTTTTTATGTTTGTCTGAGATACGTTTCTTCGATGCTTGGTGTCAGAGGACCTCTCTTGGTTAAGTTGTGCTCACAAGTTTTTTTGAAAATGGCTAATTACTGATGTACGCCATGTTGTGAGCTACAAATAATAAAGTTAATTAGATACATTAACTCCACAGTGTTTACTCCTTCATTTTGTTAGATAACCAATAAGCAGCCTAAAAAACAAAACCGTATCTGGATTAGATTGATCAAGTAAACTTTAATTGCAATTTCTAGCGTATGAACCACTGACCATATCACAAATGGGCAAAGTAAACCTACAACAATAAGGCATTTGTAAAAATATTTAAAAAACAAAATGATTTTTATTGTCCTTTTGTTAATTCAAATAACAGTAAATTCGCAAGTTCATACCGGTTATTGTTTGATTTTGCATTCTTTACACTTTTGAGGTTTACTCTTCGTTGACCATAGCAAGACAGATCGATATACATGTATATTTTGCAGCATTGAAAACAATGGACTGTTTACACTTTGGCTACGTTCCGTTTGTGCAACTTCTGATCTTCATAGCAGTACTTTTAAGTGCCTTTGCCTACTACATAAAATATGCATTGTCATTGAAAGATGTAAATATACATAAACATATACCGCTGTATTATCGATATATGTTACAGTAGTTTCTTGAGTTTACATTAAAGCCAACTAATCGTTACTCATTATTTGATATTGAAAACGGATTTATAATATTACATATAACTGGAACCAACTTGAAAGAATGTATAAGACATTGCCATTAGAATACCTTTTTGTGTGTCAGCTAAGAAGTCTTGTTCTAAAGTACGTTGACTCGAAAATATACTAAGCATTTAGTATAAGAATTGATTGTATTTAAATGTTTATATAACATTGTGAATAATCAGATGTCTTCTGGCCGGTCGTTTACTTGTGGTTCGCCTTGAAAAAAATAGATTATGAAACATTGCACATCTGATGAAGTAAACAAACCACAGAAACCATTGGCTGCCTAGATGACATTGAATTGTTAAATAGAATTATATATGGTAATTATACAATAGAATAGAAAAGTACCTTCAACTTTATATTAGCACTGTCTTTATATTAGATCACGTTTATAATATACGTTATGTTGAACAAGGCATTTATGATTTTTGCTAATATTGTTGCATACTCTTGTATACATATGTATGCAAGTATGAAGTATGGTAACTTTACAAAGTACTCATTTTGATAAAGATATTCTTGATGTACGATAACTGATTTTTGTTTGCCCGCATAGAAGGAGGACTTGAATACTGTAATAATTAGGGGGTCTACTGTCGTTGCTATGTGTTATAATTAACTGTTGCTTTATACATGTATGTTAAAACATTATATGTAATATGAAGTCGAATTCCTAATAAAAGAGGTTTTTTTATTTAACAATCAAGGCTATCAGCAAATATCAATGTTGGAAAAGGTGGGACTGTATTTTAAATTTGTAATGTTAGTAATGATATTCAACCTTAGATTTTTGAATCAATAAAAGGGTTCATCAATTATCTTGAAAATAAGAAACTTTTTTCTGCGGTTTCTGGACACGATTTTTGTAAATTTTTAAAGTACGGCTTTACAAGTTTCTACTACTTGAATGTGTACCGACAAGAAGTTGAACTTTAAATTTAAAACAAGGGCTTCAAATTTTGAGAGATCAAGTGGCTTATATCTTTGAAGCATCAAATGAACATGATTATTGAAATCTGGGCATCCTTGTTATAATGTCAGAATGATGCATGTTAGAAGTTAAATCAGATAAAGCATTGTGTGTTTCCTTTAATTCTGAAATGTTGAAACCATCGAAGCATCCTCAAAGTGTCTGTTAGCTGTTATGCTTTGTGATCAACTGTGAACTTTTTCAATTTTAAATGTTTTTCTTGTCTCTTCGACAAATAAAATTGAAATGGATAATTATGGGTTTTAATAGGGAATGGAGGACATATTGTTATGGTTTTCAATTTATATGATAAAAACAAATTTGGTTTTTAATGTCAATTTTAAATCTACTAATCTTTTATTTTCAATAATGCCATTAAATTATTCTCAGGTTAAACCTCTTTATGAAAATATATGTTAAATATATAATCATAGCATATATTTAATCAGTACTTGTCCTTAAGTGAACATGCCAATCAAATGCAAGTTTACTTTATAGTGTCAGTTTTGATATAATAAATTTCACAAAACTGAAATTATGAATCAATATGTTTGTGGTTGATTCTCATTGATTAATGATTAATGATGACAGATGGCTTGTTGATACGGTATTTGAAAAAAATAGTTACCATCAATTATTCAATATTCTATTCACACTCAAGGTTTTGATTGTTGTACCTGACTCTCTCAGGTAAAACACATTCTTGGCATAACATGTTGTAATGGTCTAGTGATTGTTAAAGACTTTTGACCTTGGAATAAGATCTTAACAAGGAAGACCCAAGCTTTGACAACTTCCTTTATTATTGTTAGTCTACAAGTATGTCATTTATTTGAATGATATAATTAAAGATGAGATATGAGACCAGTGAAAATCGTTTCCTGGTACTTGTTTTCTTTTGTATTGAAAAATCATGACTACGGTGCAACCTGTATCCATTTCAGCAACAGGACAATACAGATAAGGAATGGTGGTTATATGTACAGCGCTGGAGCTGTAGTCCTATTAACATGAGTATTTGAGGGATAAAAAAAATAATGGTATCCTTACCTGTTTTTGAATTGTTCGATCCGATACCAATGTGATATAATAATTATTAATTTTATTCCTTGTATAGTTGCCTGAAGTTGAAGCCCTTCTAATTCTCTACTATTCCGGTTATTTAGTTTTTTTTATTTTAGGTTATTTACATTATTAGACCACTTTGTCTAGAACAAAATAAGAATTTGAAAATGCAACTTCCATTAGTAAGCCACTGTTCTTTTTGTTGTACATGTACTTAAATGATGAGTCTTGATTCAATTCTGTAATTATAACTGGCACTTTATATCTTGCGACATGTATGCATATTGATTTTGGTGTATTTTTCACAGTGATGTTAATTTTACATTGATTTGTTCTTCAAATGATAAGATTTTAATTGATGTACTACATGCAGTATCAATGTATACTAGAACATGTTCAAATGTAGAATATAATTCTACGTGCATACAACGTAACTCCTCTGATTTCATTGATTCAACGTTTGTTGTACTTTGCCGAAACATCGTTGTTTACTTCAGAAACGAGCTTACTGTCTTTTTTTTTTTAAGTCGGGAGGTAATATTTTTAAGAATGTGATTTTAATATGATCAGGTGAAACTAGTTCAGGCATATTTTTTTTAATCAAAATATACTCAATAACATTATCGCAAAAAAGATCAACCTAAATTTAATTAGTAAAATTTGTTTAAACTTTAATTTTGATTGTTTGACCTTTTGGTTTATTTACCTTGACTTACTTTATATAAATGGTATATTTATGTATGAAATTCATATCATTTAGCAATTTGATATTAATCACTCCAACAAAATGTATTTGAAATTGAGATCGTATAAAGCGCATGTCAGTCATCAACCCTGACTTAAAGACTTATCAAATTTCAAGCTGATAAATCAAGCTAACAATTTTCATGTTTTGAATAAAAAAGTTGTGTTACCTTTTAAACGAAGACATATATTTGCAGTTGTTTTAGGTTTTTATTGGGATGATGGGTTCACATTTTTTTTCTATCATAACGACCAATAACAACTTGTTTTCGTTATAGAACGTTTCGCATTTAGATTAATTTTTGCTATGCATATTCCTTTTGTGTTCTATTTACTTGTGTGTTTTGCGTTTCTGAAACAACGAACCGTTTTCTGCGATTCTTACTCACTCAGATAGTCATAAAACACCTTATACGCCATCTTCATTGTAAACAAAACAATAAAAATGGTACAAAACATGCATTATGTAGATAACTTAGCATTGAGTATGCTACTTCATTAGAGTCAATGTCAAAAGTCTGTAGGTGTTACATCAGTTGTACTGTCAGCATATGGAAAACGGATCGGAAAGTCTGTAAATTACTCTATTTTCACACTGCAAACTTAAAAGCATGCCGAAGACCACGTCTGCGTTAAAAGCACATGGTATTCCTCGTGCTCTCAGCATTCAAACTCGATCAGTCTAACAGTGTCGTGAGCCAGTAAGAATTCACGACAGCCAGAATTCTTGACACTGACTTGTTATATAAATATATTGGCAATATGTGGACGATTTTGAATGAAATGGTTTTATAAGAAAGAGGGAAGTTTTGTACTGGTGCCCGATAAACTTTCATTTTTGGAATGACATGCAGTCATTTTGCAACACTTGATTTAAATTAGCATAATTAAGTAATACCACATTGTATTGCAGGTGCGTTTGGTGATAAAAATATATTTAATCAAATCTTTTTCATGCACTATAACAATGAATGTGGACAACATGTCATTAAGGGGAACCCATATGCATGTAACCACTTACATTCTGTGTTAAGGAAAGAAATATCTCTACATAAACACAGCGTATAGACATGTTCAAATACATCAAAAAGAATTGGAGCATTTCAACTAGTTCCTTCCTTCGGTTAACCACACTTCTTTTCAATGATCGATTAAAATTAATGGGAAAAAATCTTTATTTTTTTCAGAAATTCAATAACCTCTGACATTTAGTTATGTTCCGGCTTACAGAAGTAAAGTTGTCAACATTAGTAGTATTTTGAATGCTCGATTCACACAGACCTTCTCAATTTCGCAAAAACAGATTGAACTCTCGTATTTTGTCTTCAGTTTGACACTGTATTGTACAAACCTTGTTGAAATATATAAAAAAAAAAAATCAGAGTTCATAACATATCTTTTTTATTTGTACCTGAAGCTAGGGGAGTTAACTTCTTTAATTCGTTAATTAATTGACGCCCTTTTTCTTGTTTGTGACCTGTTTGTTTAACCCCACTGTTCCCAGTGATCTTATGTTATATAACATGCGTCAAGAACAGCAACATAAAAATCACTCTGACGCATATTCAGCTGATACTTATTACTAAGAAAAAGCCACAGAACAGGTGGTGTTCACATCAATCTCATGCATTGGATAAGTAAACAATTCTAAGAAATTATATTTAGAAATCATCCCCATGTGCAAGAAGAAAACCCGTTTTCGGTAAATTTCCGAAAATCAGAGAATTTGTTATCATTTGCATTACGTAAAGATATACTGGTGATTGGTGATGCGTACTATACATTATTATTAACAAATTATCACTTGAGTTGTTCAAATTATATGAAATTGTATGTATTTCGTATTTTATTTTCATTTGAAGAATTCATTCCAATTCTATTAGATCATAATATCTATATTATATAATATATATATTAGTAATATATATTTAAATCTTTTTCTTGGTGCATTGTTCTCGAAGTAGGAAATATAACACTAATATTCACAGATGTTATCGACATTATGCAATATATTATTTCTATTAATTTTATACTTTACATGTAAGACCTAATGTACAAAGAGAAATGAATTAAAAAATCTTCAGATGAGGTGGGGTGGGTTTTTTTTTTTTTGGTTTTTTTTTTTGTTTCTTGTTTTTTTGCTTTCTTGATCTTTATATTGCAGTGATAATTTTTGAATTTACATTACATCTTCAGGTTTTCCATTTATGTCTGTCATTATTTCGTATATGAATTGTTTGTTTGTTTGGGGAAAATTTAAATTTTTTTTTACAAAAATGAATTAAATAAAATGTGCATAATTTACAAGCAAGCGAACACTGAATGTTTTAACCAAGGTTGATGCATAACCACCTGAACCTGGGAATTCCTCAGGTAAGTAATTACCTAATATTATCGAAGGTGCAATTGTCAGTCTACACCGCTTGACAGCGTGACTCTGGGCTATATAAGGCAGCGTCGTGTAAAGCTTTTCATTCAGTATTCATTTACCTGGCTGGTTTATACATATATAGCGGTGTGCAACTAATTTTTTAAAGCATACAGTGTCTTAATTAGTGCCATTAGTGCTATTGGATTATTAACAATCTCATTGGTGTTTAGAGGTAATATTTTGACTTATTTATATTTGTTTTATGTATATATTTAATTTATTTACTTTCATCAAATTTATATAAAAAAAACTAAAAGATTCGTTTATTAAGGTTTTTTTGTTAAGGTAAACACTGTATGGTGAAAAGCTTTAAGAAAAAAAAATCATTAATAAGTGAAAACATTGCGAGATTTCCAAAAAAGTATAACAATTACACTGTTCTACTTCTTATTCTTCAAAGCTCTTCGTTTTATTTCCTTCGTAAAATTCAATTCCTAAATGACACATGGTTTAATATGTGCATTCCAAGACAGCTTCTGAATATCAATAAACGTTAATGAATTCAATATATGCCCATGTATAATGAAATAGCACTGAGCGATCTAGACCAATTACTGTTTGATAGACAGTACATGGCACTACAAGTCAATGTATATTGATTGATTTAAAACGATATGCTAATTAGTCCCAAAATCCCCAAAAGTTTCCATTATAATCAACTAATTACAGGCCAACATAATTTTTTTTTATCACAATCGGTGTATGTATTTATTCATTTATTTATTTAGTTTTTCTGCGTTCTAAATTTCTATGAAATTTCATAGTAAAGTAACTTTCCATCTGCGATAGCAAATAAATATATTCATATATGTAAATGAATTAAATCATGTTTTTATGTCAATATTCAACCAGATATGACAATATCATGCTTTGTAATATGAAGAAACCGATTCTCACGTAGATCAGAGCATGAATTTATAATTTTTGAAATGACACACATCCGCAGTGTAATTTGCAAATGATGAACAAGACTTAATTCATCTTGAAGGCTACACGCTCAACTGAATTTCTTTCTTTCATGTCCTCAACATGAACTCATCAAAAATGACTTTTCATTAGATTCCAATTAATTAAAGGGAAGAAAGATTATGTGGACCAATCCTAGTTAGATTTTATTCTCTATTTGAAATATCTTTTTTTTTTTAGAAGAATGAAAAGATCAAAGAGTTCATCATCACAAAACAGTTTCACAATGCGACGAACTAGTTCAACATGGAGTATTCTGGCTAGCAAGCGAAAAAGGAAGGGATCACCTATAGTGTTGACTCGTCAGATTTCCGCCTCCGAGAACCTCCTGGCCGATATCAATAAACTCGATTCCAAAGGAAGAAGTCTTCTATTTTTGGCCGCTAGATGTGATCAACCAGAAGTTGCTATTCAGTTGCTGGATGCTGGATGTAATGCCAATCTTGCCGACAGTGAAGGCAATACACCTTTACACGAGGCGGCAGAGTGTGGACACGTCGAGGTCGTCAATATTCTATTAAAGAATGGTAGGTCAACTCAACCAAATTAAACCCTAGCAAAAAAATTTGAATAAAGGCGATTGAGGCTTTAAAAGAGTAGAGTTAAAACTTCGTTCAATGTAGATGGTTAATTTTCTAAAATGATAAAAATAATATATGCTATACTTTAATTTTTAGGTCAGTGCGACATAAACGCAAAGAACCTGTTTGGTCAGACTCCACTGATGCGTGCCGTGTTTACCGACAACCAGGAGGTTGTTAAAAGACTTGTAAAAGCAGGTGTGTAGTCTTTAGCATTGACAAATCATCGTCCTACTTCCTCACAAACCAAGTAGATATTGCAATGCATATGCATTCATAATATGTACAACAATTCTTAGCCGTCCAATAAAAGCATATTAAGTTCTGGCAAGGAGTCACTTGGTGACTGTCGAATTATTTTTCCCCCGTTTTTTTGTGTGTTTTAAGAGACACGAGCAGTAAAATGACAAAGTGACATTTAATAAGGCATGAGATCCATAAATATGTCCAAGTTGACGAGTGTAACCATTTCGTTCTCTTTCTTGCAGGGTCAGACCTTCATCGCGTGGATAATCTGGGGAAGTCGGCGCTAATGATCGGCCTTCAGGAGGGGGCGGAAAGATCATGCCTATACCTCATCAAAGCCGGTAGTGACGTCAATATGACTGACCACGAAGGTCATTCTGTTCTATTTTATTCCGTCCATTCGTCATACCTCCATACGTTAGACGTTGCCAAGAAGCTTATTAAGGCTGGTAAGTTCTGGTTTTTTCCGACTTGACATTTCAATTAGGTCAACGGCTTTTTTAAGTCTCGTTGGCCAGTTCTCGGTGTTCCTAGTGAAAATAGTGTAATAAAATGGTCATAAAAATGCATTAAACAACAACCCATGTAAATTGATCAATGACATGTTATACAAATTTTTTTCTTTTATATTTTCCAGGTTGTGATATTTTAAGGAATGCTTCCTGGTTAGTAGACTCTAAAAACGACGAAAATTGTTTACTATTGGAGGACCCAAAATTTCATTCTGTGCTTCTCTCCAAAGTTGGCATCAAAGAGAAACATCACAAAAAACAAGACTTAATTTCTACTTTAAAAATAACATTCCAGGGACGTTCAAGTCGGGATTCTAAATGTGCGACATTATAAATATTTCAGACATTTCATGAACTATTTAGTGCATGTAAAGATAAGATGCATTTCTTTCTTCTTAAGTGATGAAAGGAAATTCAGTTTGCTTAACTTACAGTACTTGTACATTAACATGTTTGAGTGTCTATGGACTGTACGCAGTATCCAGCTTTCGTTTTGTTTTGATATGGATACATACGTGCAGTTCATTTCACTTATGTATTTTTGTAAATCCACTAAGTTTGTAAATAAACATGAATTAATATTACATTTTGTTTATTTTTATGCTATATTTTCAAGTAAACGATTCACAATATTGCTGAAAAAAAGTTTTATCAAAGACATGATAATATTATGTTCTTTGTAGAATTCTCAGTAAAGACCATATGAAGTATAATTAAATGGAAGTGTCAAAAGTAATAATATTATTTAAATGAAAGTAATACATCATATGAAATTACACTTCAATCACGGACATCATTTGGTTTAGTGCCATTTTTTCTTTTTGAAATTCCGATGCGTAGAAAAGTAATTATAGCTAACTTTGTCAAATACAATCATATATTTATTCATAATGTTGACGATCAAGGGAAGTAACTTTACTATGTGTAATGCGTTAAAAAATTGAAAATATGACTTTTGTTGTCTTGATCACTTTATTTAGTTCCTTATTTCAATTTGTCAATGAATTTTCGCAGTACATGCAAGATTAAAACTTTCATCAAATTACACCCGCAGTATCGGTGTCCTTTTTAGATATGTAAAACATTATTTTGTTGGGTTACATAACACGCAAAGCCTTGGGCACTTCAATAAGAAGTATACAAAGAAAAAATTATCCCGATTTATATGAATTTGTATCGTTCGATTCAGTCGACGACTCGGTAAATTTTACTTTGCAAATTCATACATATTGTGTAGAATGCATTTATATATACATGTTTATTTCTTAGATGACCGGGATAATGCCTTACTATTTAATAGTGCATACAAGTGTGCACAATATTACAGGACATAAAAATTGATTTACACATGCTATGAAATTGGATTCAAACCATAAGACTCTTAGATAAAGGGTTCGTTTGAATTAATATACATATTTTCAATTTTCATCTTATATATATTCGCATGTCAAAGAGTTTTATTTTCAAGTTATTAATTGGATTGATTAATGCTCAAACTTCAAGTGTGAATTTCTTTATAGAATTAAACCTAACTCATTTAAATATTCGATGACGGAAAGTGTTTAGAATGGCTCTAGGGCCTCTTTTATTGTAATGATCTTCTACGATAGATCAATTATGGAAAAATATTGCTTTTTTGTCATTTTTTTAAAAAGATGTGCTTATAGGAGACCCCTTTGTCAATTTTTAATTGAATTAAATTTTGAATGACATCTATCTTCAGAGACACTGCTCATCTGATATACCTTGTGTCATGTGAATTTCAGATCTTTTGCACTACAATGACGTGACACACATACAATTAAGTATTACATAATATTAAGATATCGCACTTGCCATAAAGGGTAGTATAATTAATTGTGAAATTCCGAAGTTTTTAAAAAAATAATTAACATGAAGTTAAGGTAAGTTTAATTTATCTAACATAGTTCTTTCTGGTTTAACAACTTTTCTTGCAAATTAATTTCGGCAATAAAAGAATGAAACATTATATGACATATTGTTCTCATTTGTTAAATTCAAAAGGTAATGGTTGAAGCTGATTTGTATAAAAATATTAGGGTTTTTTGTTATCAAATGTCATTTTATTTAAATTACCATGATAATTCTTTTCTTTAGTCCTTATGAAAAATAAAGATATACATCTCTCGTCTATTGTTAGACATTAACTTGTCGCTTCCTGGTATATGAAACACATTATTTTCTTTGCCATGAATATTTAATTTTGTTCTATCACAGGATGCAAATTGAATTGCATACATGTATTGTATTATAAGACTTCTACCTTAAATGGCTAGTATAACGCATAAAAATATTTAATAATCACCAGTTCAAAGTTATTATCGTACGAACTTCTTAAATTCATCAGACTGTGTGTATTTACGTTTTGTTAGGTATACCATTTTGTTTTCTATCAAACCCATTTTTCTCAAAAATATATATACACAAAACTTATTAATTCAAGTGGACCATGATCATTCGTAATATGTCCTTTATGTAGACTGTTTACCAAATGTCAGACATAAATCATGTTTCTACATCAAATTTGGTCAGGATCTAAAATAAAAGGAGCTTATAGGTTTATGTATCGCGGTTTTTTTTTCTTATTACAATGAGAACAGCAATGGTACGTGGGTTATCGTAGTCTATGCGAGTTTAACAATTGACGAAATGTTATATATTATTTTGATTCAACAACAAATCGACAAATAAAACTTTTTTTTAATATTTATTATGCCAAGGTTGACTCTTTCTCAACTGATACCCTGTTCAACATGAATCACGAAACCATTTGAATTAATATAGAGCATAGAAACGCCCTGCAACACGAAAGTAAATTAGTTGTCCATCAGCTCATGCAATCTTGTATTACTGAAACGTCTGTCCGTTCATTCCATCTGTCCGTATGCCATTTTTATTGATTGACTCATGTTTAGATTTCGTATTTTTTAGTTATCATATACAAGTAAACTCAGATCTAGTCGAATTGTTTAACTTTCTAAGACACTTAGTAAATATGAAAGAAAAACACTGTCTATATTTTATAATTGTCGTGTGATTAGTCTATGCCAAAATACGTATTCATTAAAATCACAATTATACAGCATATTCTGGTTAGCAATTTAAAAAACCGTCCAATCTAGCAATATTTGACTGAAATTTCATATAGAGTATTGAATAACTATTCGACGCATTAAATATGTTTAACCATTTGACCTGTTTGTCAATCTATCGTAATTTTAGCGACGTTACTCGATCATTCATTTTCAAACATCTTCATCAAACAAGTACCTCAGTCAAGAAGTGTCTAATTTGTTTCTAATTTTAAACTGCCTTGATTTATGAATTTTGCATTCCAAAGCGTGAAAACGTGAACATTGCATACAAAAAGATCACACTTTTATCACACTTTAAGAAGTGATATTTGGGGAATTGGCGATCAAAGTATTGTCAGGTTTATTTTGCAAACACGTTTACAATATTTTTAAAATAAAAATGCTATATTAGTCCACGTTATTCTCGGATTGGTAAAAGATACATGTATTACCCGCGTTTCATTGCATTATGATTTCATGAGGCCTTATATTTGATAATATACATGTGATAAAGTGCCTGTACATCTCTATAACTTTATAATTTTGTTTCCTTAAGGTCAAGATCTAGTGAATGATTTCAGAGTGTCTTTTGGGTGTTAATCCATTATGACATCATAAGTGATTTGATATTACTTTTTCCCGCTTTTTAATCACTGTAAGGGAATTATATAGAAAATAAACATTTTCTTGACATTCCATTTGAAATCCTATAAAAAGTAATCCCGATACTTATGTTCAATTTATTATCATTTTATAGCAGAGGCCAGGAACATTCTATATGCCGTTTTAAGAAAAACTGTGGGCATTCTGGATACATTTAATTCGTCAATAATGGAAACAATTCCAATATTTGTAGCTGGTTTCCTTAATATTTCATTGAAAATGACGGGTTAAAACGCGACTTTTAACCGTGTTTATCTTACAATTAAGCCCCGGTACACCTTATGAAACCAAACTATTGTTATAAAGCATCATTAAAAGAATTCATATCTCAAATCACAGAAATCTGTACGCTCCTTTCATTTACTAGATCTTGACCTTAATCTGTTCTTTTTACCTCCATTTTATTTTGATATTATTTTGCTGAACAAAGAAATATAAACGGAATAATTACAAACAGGTAGTAAGTGAATCCAACTTTTTTTTATTACGTACATATTAATAAGGACAAATCCCCGTAACAGTAGAAAATTTGACTGGTGACCTCGAATTATTTAATTAGCATATATTTTAACAGAAACCTGCATTTCAGGTTGCAAAATATTACATATTTGGCCACAAATCATAAATCAAATCTCGCACCTGCTCCGACGGCCCTTAATCCTAACGTTCAATGTTGACCGAAAGGACGTGCCATTTCTGATCTCAGTTTTATTTCGCTCTATATCATGTCTGATGATCAAAGACGACTGTCAGAATTAATTTAGTCTGGCACTGAATACACTTAATGCCTCTTTACTACTCAAAGCCTCTATTCATAAAACAAAATAAGAAAAAAATCAAAAGTTGAGTAATTTTAAATAAATCTTCTTTTTGTTCGTCTTGATTTGCATTAATTTTACAATTTTACACTAAACCGATGTTAGCAACATTACGTTGTTGCTTAAGTATAAAACAATGCTCATTATTTGCACGTGTTTTTAACTGTCACTGACTAAAAAACCTTGACATTTATTTACACCGATATTGTAATTTTCGTACGATGTTATTTTTTTTCTTCAAAAAAAGGATTGTCAAAAGTCAAGTATACTAAATTATATATTACAACGAAACATGGTTGCACGCATATGATAGATAATTCGGAGAAAGTGTCCAACAACTATATCAGCATTTGTTTTAATCAAAATAATTAATCTGTTTACAAAAATCTTGTGTTTGGTGAAACAATGTTTGTACTATGTGGCTGCAATTAAAACCAAGATGTTTTAGATGTTCATTAACGTAAATTAATTTCATGCGGTGGATCGGAGCGAAAGGTGGCCACAGTATTGAAGAGGTCACTGAATATTTCGACATTTCTGTTTAATTTGGCTTAAGAGCAACTTTACAAATTGCAAAACCAAACACTTTAAGACATCCAAAATGACAAAATTACACTAATAATTAATAAATATTTAATTACAAATACAAATGTGTATCATTTTTTGGATAATAGTTTGTCTTAAGTAAACATTTGCATACAATAGTATTTCCATTGACGTCATTGGAAGAAGAAAAAATTAATGTGTTATATATTGTTGATGTTTGCTGGAAAATATTCAGAATCTGCAAAGCAAGTTCTGAAAGTAATGTCATTAAAACATTAGTGTCAAACATGCAGTAATTAGTCGGCTGCATGCAAAATTATGTATATCCTATTTTATTTTTATTTTGAAGATATTTAGAGCAAGTTCTGGTTATGCAAACATTAGGCAGTTTCCATTTTAAAATTTTAGATTAATTCATTAAATTTTAAATTAAAATGGAATGATAAGATATTTAGAAAAATAATTTTAAACTTCTTTCAAAATTTATTAATTTATTTTTTATAAATGACGATATTAAAATTGAACTAATTAAGGTAAGTACATGCAAATGTGTCAAAGATATTTCCGCAATGAGTTTTATTCTACGTGTATTTACTCCATAAGTGGAACAAACACAGTTATGTTTTTTTAAATACCAGACCAAGAAGGATATACAGTGTAGTATCCTTAAGCACTGGATTACTATAGATTAATACCGATTGTCAATTACCCATCACATGGAACACACTATGCATTTCAGACTCTTTTAATCAAGGGCAATAATCCAAAGATACATTACATACAGAGTTATTGTTCTTACATATAATCATTACATTCCTCCTTTTCTTAAATTTAAACATAATTCAAATTTATTTGAAATTTAAACTGAAATGAGTTTTAACTTTAAAGTCCAAAATCAAGATAAAATTCACTGAAATGAGTTGCGTCCAAATTTTTTAAACAGTCCATAAAATTTTCACTTTATGTCAAAACAAAGTCTTTGAACCGATCCGGTAACATGTGTTGCCGAACTGGTCTTGTACGCACAGAGTCTCCACGGTCTGTCTCAATCCTCTGGTCATCGTCCATGTACTCAGTGATCTTCAGGTCGTCCCCATCATCTGGTAGTTTACTTTGTGGAAGATCTAGGTCAGTCACATCGTCTGCATCATCAAGTGGAACGCTACCGTCAATCTCCAGATTTTTCACTTGCTTTACGTTCCTGCGATATGTACCTCCATGTGGTGCCTTCAGCAAAACTTCATTTCCTGTACGTCCAACGACCTCGTATGGTTTTGTCTCAAAGGCAGGTGAAAGTTTGTTTTCTTTTGGCTGCTGAACCAACACTTGGTCTCCAACTTGTACTTGGCTGTATTTTGCGTTTCTACTCTTGTCTGCATATTCTTTCTCTTTCTTCTTTTTTATCCAGTCTTTAACTCGGATATCTTCCTCATCTCTCTCTGGAAAACTGGGAATCTTGGTCTTCACTGGATATCGGAAAATGAGTTTGTTTGGTGCAACTCCAGTTACTGTATGTGGTGTGTTTCTATAAGCTGATAGAAATTTTGGCAACTCCTTTCTCCAATCCTTTCCCTCAACATGAGCTGTCCTGATAGCCTTGAGTAAGGTCTTGTTCTGTCGCTCGACTTCTCCATTAGCTTGTGGCCAATAAGGTGTGGATGTTTCATGGTTGATGCCGTATTCCTCTAAAAACTTTTCAAATTCTGCAGAACGAAATTGGGCTCCATTGTCACTCCTCAGGGTGTCAGGAATACCATATCGAGCAAAAATCTCCTCCAAACATTCAATGATCTTGGTTGATCCTGTGTTCTTCAAAATAAAAGTTTCAAAGAAACGGCTGTAATAGTCCACATACACCAATACTGATTCTCCTGTTGGAAACGGTCCCATTAGATCAATTGCTGTAGCTTGCCATGGATAATCTGGAAGCACTTTACGGCGTAAAGGCTCAGGTGACGATGGACCTCCTACTACTTGACATGCGTAACATTTCTTGCAAACACGTTCAGCATCACTGTCAATCTTTGGCCACCATACTTTCTCTCTCAGTCGTTGTTTGGTTTTAGTGATTCCTTGGTGTCCCTCATGAGCAGCGCTTAAAACTCTCTCCCTCAAACTGGTTGGAATCACAATACGTGTACCTCTGAGAATCACCTTTCCTATGCTGCACAGTTCAGTTTTAACGGATACGTAGCTTTCCTCACAATCTGTCCAATTTCCAGTTAGTAAGGCTTCTTTCACTCTGTGTAGCTCAAGATCTCCAGCGGACTCTTTCTCCACCTCCTGAATCGTCAAGGTTCTTGGTACGGCTTGCAGAGCCACGAATCTCACAAAATCCTCCGATATTTCGCTTGGTGAGGGTGCATCAGATTTATATATACACAGTCGAGAAAGTACATCAGCAACATTTTTGTGTCCGGGAATGTACTTTACTGTGAACTGAAAGGGTTGAAGTCTCAATACCCATCGCTGAATGCGTGCACACGGGTTTGATTTCTTGCTGTAAATGAACTGTAAAGGCTTATGGTCTGTCAGCAAATCAAACTCGATGCCATACAAATACATGTAAAAGCGTTCACACGCCCACACCAGTGCTAGGGCTTCTTTCTCGGTCTGCGAGTATCTTCTTTCAACATCTGTCAAACTTTTGCTTGCAAAGCAAATAATACGGGGCTCTCCCTGTTGTATCTGTACTAACACTGCACCAAGCCCCACAGGACTGGCATCCGCTATCACTTGAGTTCTCGCTTTTGGATCAAAATATCCTAAAGTCTCAGCTTTCGATAAACTTGTCTTCAGCTTTCGGAATGCTTTGTCTTGTTCAGGACCCCAAGTAAATGGTTGGTTTTTCCTCGTCAAAAGTCTCAACGGTTCTGACAGTGATGCTAGGTTTGGAATGAACTTTCCACAATATGTAACCAATCCCAGGAAACTTCTGACTTCTGATGCGTTTGTTGGTGGTCTAGCTTCTACTATAGCTTTCACCTTCTCTCGGGTCGGGTCGATTCCTTTGTCTGATAAGACGTGTCCCATGAACTCTAGTTTTCGGAGACGAAGTTGACATTTTTACTTATTAAATGTCAATCCCTTGCTGCCTAATTTCTCAATCACAGCTAGCAATCTGCGGTCGTGCTCTTCCATTGTTTTGGCATGTACAATAATGTCGTCCGACATATTTCTCACTCCGTCACATCCATGAAGTGCCTGCTGAATGGTGTGCTGATAAATCTCAGGTGCAGACGTGACACCAAAACTAAGTCTCTTGTAGCGAAACAGTCCAATATGAGTAACAAAAGTGGTAATGTCCCGAGATTCATCAGCTAGCTCCAATTGATGAAAACCCCACTTAAGGTCTAACTTGCTGAAAATACAACTCCCATTTAGCTCGTGCAGGATCTCATCAATGGTAGGTATTGGATGTCTCTCTCTAATAATGGCCTCATTAGCTTGCCTCATGTCCACGCACAGACGAATATCTCCAGACTGCTTCGGTGTGACAACAATAGGGCTGACCCAAGATGATGGTCCCTCAACTGGCTCAATGACATCCATGCCCTGTAACTCCTTGAGTTTTGCCTCAACCTTCTCCCTCATAGCGAATGGAATCCTCCTGACTTGCTGTGCTACAGGTGTAACATTCTCATCTATATGTAACATCAACTTAAAGTTCTTTAACTTTCCCACACCATTAAAGTACTTTTCATATTTGGTAAAAATATTGGCTTCCGACAGGAAATTTGCATGTGCCACCTTCAGAATTCCAAGCTCTGTTGCTGTTTTATGTCCTAACAGGGCCTGTCCTTTACCTTGAATCACAATGAACTCTGCTTTCACTGAAGAATTTCCCACTGAAATGTCTGCCATAAAGCTTCCTAGGGTGTCCAGTGGTTTTGAACTTCCATACGGATAAAGTTTTTTACTAGATCGCTGTGACGTACATCTTACTCTTTTCTTCTTTAACTCCTCCCATGAGAAGCGATCCAGTACGTTACAACTAGCACTAGAGTCGACAATCATCACAATATCTTCTACTCCACCAATATTTGTGGTAACGGTTGGGTGATACGGTCCATTGACTGTAAGTGTTTCAAGTGTTTCTTGTGGGTTATCCATAGACAATGTAAATGCATAAGCTTCATCAGAATCCTCCTGATCTGTTGTGTCCACCAGTCTAACTCGTGGCTTCGGTTTGCTGCGTCCGGAATATTTGTGACTATAATTGTGAGTCTTTGGTGTGAACGATTTACAGCACTTAGCAAAGTGATCGGGCTTGTTGCATTTAAGACATTTTTGACCGATGGCTGGACATGCTGGATCTGACTTAATGTGTCCTCTTTGACCACACCTATAACAAGTTATACGGTTTGTGTTTTCGTACACTTACTTTATTCACAAAAGCTTCTGAATTCCTTCCTCCTTCAATTCCGGTAGCTTGTTGTTGACTTTGTTCAAAAGCCCTTGCTGTAGTTAACGTTTGCTCGAGTGTCAAATCATCTCCTCTCTCCAGTAATTTCCTACGTAAGTGAGATGATTTGCATTTTTCGATAACTTGATCCCTAATATGTTCGTCTGCATTGTCAAAGTTACAATGTTGCGCTCTCTGTTTCAATCTAGTCACAAACTGATCCACACTCTCTGTCGGTTCTTGTGTCATCAAACGAAATCCATGCCTTTCGAATGGTGTGTTTACTCTAGGCCGGAAGTAGTTGTCAAGTTGTTCCATAGCTATGTCGTACACCGTCTCATCTCCATCAGGTTCGCGAGCCGCGGGAAATGTGAAATATATATCTTGCATCTTCATACCTCCGCAATGCAATAATAATGCTCCCTTCTGTGCCGCATTTTCTATCCCTTTACCGACAACAAATAACTCAAAAGCTCTGCGCCATTTTTGCCATCTGACCCCTACCGTAGTCGGTTCTCCATCACAATCAAATGTAGGAATTCCCCCTAAATCAGTCGTAATTAACTGCGCCATTCTAAATCATAGAGTCTATTCACAATCCTCGTCGCCAATGTAGTATCCTTAAGCACTGGATTACTATAGATTAATACCGATTGTCAATTACCCATCACATGGAACACACTATGCATTTCAGACTCTTTTAATCAAGGGCAATAATCCAAAGATACATTACATACAGAGTTATTGTTCTTACATATAATCATTACATACAGTACGTAGGCCGTAAAACTACAGTTTTTAAGCTTAAAATACCCTTGATTTTTATTCATTACACGTAGTATCTGTAATTAAAGGCTCTTTTTGCAAGGAAACATTCGGCTTGACAGTCCGTACAGCTATAAATTTTAGCTGCCAATAAGGCCCGGTGATAATTGATACTTCATACACTGGCCCTAAGATGTTGGTTGTGTGGTTTTACGTAGACCGGGTTGAGGAGAAGTAAAATTTTATTTCATACAAATGTCAAAGAAGACAGAGAATGAGTTTATGATTGACAATACTTTTGTATCAATTACGTTTACATGCGTCATGTAAAATGTAATTTTAAACCTAATATAGGGATAGGCCTACATACTGTGGAAATCTTAATACCAAAACATTTCTGAGACGTTTTACTTTAGACGTTTTACTTTAGATGTATTACTTTACTTGCCTCTTTTGAACACCCTCACCAGGCCAGTAAAGTGAAATGGTGTGGTTTCTTTGCAGGAATAATGGCGACACTAGATCTCGACGGGAATGTTACATTCTTTAATTTCCGAGGTCGGGTAGGGAGTTTAGGAAAACGTTTTAGGCAATTAAAGTGGTGCATCATTAGTAGTATTTCACAGAATTGTTTTGGTAGGAAAATTTTAACAGAATATATTCCTGAATTAAGTTAATAAGTCCAAAACCCCGCGCAACATTTTATGCGCAATAAAGATACAGTGTGTGTTTTGTATTGGTCTACGATGCGTCAGCCCGTCGAATTTAATGTTCGAAAGGCTGACTTTCATAGCCTTTAAAAAGCTAACCTTGCTATTCCTTATATATTCTTAGTGCTTAGAGAAGTAGTCATATCAACCTTTTAATTTTGTGAACGGCAAAATGGTATGAATCAGAGTCTCGGCTGAGATTCGGCCCGGCTTAACATTTTAGATGACGCCTTCTCTGAATTTCGAGGCAAACGTTAAAAAGTTTTGTAACGGATTCCTTTACATGAATAAAACAAAATTCCTCGATTCAATGAAGGCGTCAATCCAAATATGAAACCTAGCATAATCTATGCTTAAATCTAAACTCAGACTTTTCGCAGGTCTGTCGTAACAGTCCAACAAACTAAAACATTTATTAACAAAGTAATTAACCCCGGTTTCACTCAATTACGCAGTCCTTCTTTCAGAACGTTATGGGTGTGAACAACCGTCGATAAAAATTAAACACCAATTGCCATTATCATAGGAAAGCTAGGGTATATTTTTACACTTGATTCACAAAGAAAGATAACTATGTATTGCATGTATCTTTTCCTAGGTTATAGTCCCTTAAATCTGAACACCGCTCGTAAATAGGCACTGTCCGCCATATTTCTCTTTCATCATCCCTATCCCTGCAACCCGTACATAATTCTAGGTATCACACGGGTAATTGGAAAATGTAAAAATTCAGTCAAGGAAAAAAATAATCCTGAAATATATATGGAACTTCAATTGGTCGATTACCGGTGTGATACTGTCCTTTCCCATTTATTTCATTTTATCAAATAAAATATACAACATGAAATATATCGGAAAGGACAATACCTTGAAGGGACTCTAAAAATGTCAGATGCCATCCAAATTTGCGCCTGAGAATTCACAATCAACTGTCACCACATACCTAAAACCCTGTCATCACACTCCCTCTATTTCTTTAGTTATTGAGGATTTATCTCCCTTAGTCAGACTCTAGAAAATAGCACAGATATAACACATTTGGAGCCTGACACCACGCATGATTTGAGGCCAATTTTTATCCTTATAACAATGAATCACAAAATCATCTTGGCAGCAAATCAGAGTATGTACATGTATATACATTCTTCTTTACATCAAATCAAAAGGATGCCATAAAGAGTTATACATCATTATGCAATCATTGCATAACAAAGAAGAAATTTACCCCTTTTGTTCATACATTTTATATCTATATTGTGAATTATCAGGTAAAAAATGAAATCTGTATCTGGTAAATTTACATATCAGGTAAAGCATGTTTACCTGCCTACACACTTTCATAATAACTTTAATTTAAAAGCAGCATGGTAACACAGGACAGTACAAATGATATCAGCATGTAATGGAGCTCTGATCTGCTCTGACAACCATAAATCTTGCTTTGATGATCAGAACGTTAAAGAAACAACTGGGATGCAACTATTTTTGTGATTTATGTAACATACCACCTGTAGCGCAAAAGAAGCTGTCCAATTTTAATTTGACACACTTAATTATACCCCTCATCAGGCAGTCCCTATAAAATTTGAAGAGAATTACTGAACAATGATGATTGACACGTCTTACATAATTTACAGCAAGAGCAATAAGCATAATAGAGTAATTTAATAAGGCAATGTATTTCTGAGGCATGTTTTCAAGAGAAATCACAAAAGTCCATGAAATAGCACAACACCAAAAAAAGATTCAGGCCAACCATCATCGTTCTAGTTATTGGGTGGGCATCTATATTGTACAAATACATGTTACATAATGTGATTCCAATCATATTTTGATTTTTATTATATAAAATATGACAGGTGTGCTGGGGTTACCATATAAAAATATCAATATCTCCTTCTATATATTTTAACATTGACTAATATTTCAATATCCTGTCATTCAAACAGAAATATCAGCATTTGCATTTTGTAAATAAGGAACTCTTAAAATGTGGGTAGAAACTTTGCTAACTGGATGAAAACATTTTCCGATAAACTGAAATCCATTAGTTCTTTAGGATGAAAACCATGAAAAGCTCCTAGATTTAATCATGATATTATGTACACATGACTCCTGATTACTTTTTTAACTAAATGCATGACACTTATTTTCTGCACAAAATATGCATCTTGTGATACCTTTAAGCCGCAGACCTCTTACCAGTTTAAAGTATAGAGGTCTCACCTGTGTGGACGTACATCTAACCTCGCCGTGTTACTCGGTCACGATGAAATTATCAAATTTTACGCACTTTTTCAAACCAGGAAAATACTAACATCAAATAAACAGGTCAATACATTATTTACAAACATAATATGCACATAAAATGAGAAATAAATGCATAAAATCCAAAGACCATGAAAGGAATACTACACGTCGGTCGCGAGTTTCAGGTGTGCAATTGGGTGTAACGAAATCAAAGGGTTGATATACATGTGTGACGGTGCCTGTTCAGCTTTAAAGAGAAGATCAGATTCATGGGTCCATTTTAATAATATAGTATTTACGTTGCAGAATCAAAGTCATCGTTCATTATTTTATTTAATCAGGGCTTATCTAGTGTTTATACTTTTTAAAATCAATTGTCACTGTTTGTGAATTTATGTGCAAGCTTGTAAAAAATTGATCTGTAAGTGAAAGTGTGCTCAAGATTTATTTAATATATACAAAACGACTATAGCCATTATTTTAAAAAGATTGTATTATAAAATACAAAAAGCACATGTATTTGTCCTATAATATTTTTATTTAAAACCAATCTATGAGTTTATATTGCCTCATACATTTCTGAACTCCGGTTCAAAAGAAAATGGTTATTCACTCGAGAAATCAGTACAATGTTTTGCAAAAAATGATTGATCACACCTCTATTAACCTAATCGATATTTTAATAATAACGATTCGTTTTTATTACCAATATACATTGTCAATCGATTAATTTCGATAAATTTCCTGCTGACAGTTTGTTACATTTCCTTCTGTGTCATCATAGAGATTATTAGTTTTAATTATTCTTCTATTTTTGCCGGGGGGTAGGGGGTCACTCTTATCTAAGATAAAAATGTGTATTTATGTGTATAATGATATAGTATATTTGTAAAAGGTTTTGTTGTCATTAATGAATGACAATATTCGTTAACGAGAATTTTGTTGTTTTTCAAGAACTACATTTTAACAAGCTGCAGCTCAAAGATAAAACTGGAATTGATAGTTGTTGGTTGATAAAGGCTTTATTTTGCAGACTTAAAGATTGATGGATTGGCATAAATATAATTATGTATTCGTTAAGTCACGGATGATGGCACTTCTGTCCCTTTTTATGGTTTTGCAGAACATTAACATCGATTTTCATATTCAATTATTTATGGTCCTATACATGCACCTATTCAAGTATTCTTAAAAGCTGAATTTCAAAATATTTTTACTGGGAAAATGAAGCGAGAATCAACGTGTACACCAGGTCACGCGATCCTCACGTCAGTCTTAGCTTTGTATGCTTTATGACGCGACCTCTAAATATAGAATGGAGCGAGAATTGGTAACCAAACAATGTTTCCTGTTTCTAGTCAATATCAATGAGGTGTTTCGTAATGAGATATGCACGAAAGCGCATACATATGTTCTTGTTAAACTATTCATAAAATATTCATTTTAAAATATATGAATATTACAAATAGAAAACTAATTTTTAACTGAAAATTAGACCATGCTACTTTAAGAAAACCGATTGTAATTCATACTGATAGGCCTGAACATGAAATCTATTTCATAGATATTAAGTTTAATTCCCTTTAATATTGATCGTACTTCAGCATATTGATTTTTATTTTGTTGTTACACATACACTAAAGTTTACCACAAGAGGTAATAATTATACTATGAAATTTTATCGCAGAAAGATGAGTCTGTGTTTTTTATCAATCAAGAATATTCTCTGATTTGCAGTCCTAATATAAAAATTACGTATACTCGTTAACGCAGGATTAAGTGCATGTTTTCTGTAATGCTTTCTTGCTTAATCGGAAAAATCAATATATACCAAATGATAGACCATTGTCTAGAGAGTATACAACCACTTTTGATTTTAGTGTGTTTCACCTGACAGGTGAGATATTTACCTTTGAAAATTAATATCCCATAAGAAAATGATAATTCCCATAGGAGAAATGATTTTCCTACAGGAAATATTGACAATCCTATAGGATTTTCTAAAATTTGTATAGGAATTATATTTTCTGTAGGAGAAAGGTATTTCCTGTAGGAATTTGATTCATACAGGTAGTTTTCCTATAGGAAATTAAGATTTCCTATCGGATTTTATCAAATCTTATCGGAATTGAAATTTCTATAGGAAGTTTTTGTAATCCGATAGGGAATTTCAAATTTCCTGTAGGAATATTGTTTTTCCTATGGGAAAACTATTTTCCTGTAGGAATTTATTTTTGAAAGGTAAATATCTCACCTGACAGGTGAGATACAATGATAACAAAGGTGGTTGTAAACTCTTTAAGCAATGGTCTATCTTATGGCATATTTGTATTTTTCGATATGTGCAGCTTAGACGTGTTCAAAAATGCCACTTGGCACTGGCATAATTATCCGGCACAGTGTTAATTTTGTTGTTTAAATAGCACTGTTGTTCTGTTTAAAATTGAGCAGTCAATTTATGATGAGGACAAACAAGTTCATAAAACTCTGTTTTTAAGTGTTCCAATGTCCCCATTCTACTTTAATGATTTACTTCATCATGGATTGACATCATTAAAAAGGAATATGTAATTGTATTTTTAATTGTATAGCTGTTTTAAAAAGAAAAAAAAAATGTAAACAAATTTATAAAGCATTGAAAACAATTAACAGTCATTTTTCCTGTGCCTTATTCTAATACTTGTAACGTAATGGCTATATATTATGTAATTTGTAGAGGGGTGGCTTGCTGCAACATATAGTATATTCTGTTTCGATTTTTTGGAGGCCTTGTAAACACTCATTGAATATATGAGATAATGTATGAACAACCTGTTGTGATTTACTAGGTCAGGTTTCATGTGCCCCAACAATAAGCACTGTACAGCTGTTTGATAGATGTCTTATAGCAAATAGAATAAATTAAAAAAAACTTCCAATTTTCTTATCAGTCTTTGATTTGATTTTACTTATGTTATTGGTTTTTGTAAAAAGTGTATTTCGCAACAATTTGTTTTAGACAAGTGAAAAAAATTGTACTGAAAGGTTTTTAAGATATATAAAAATTTTATCGTAGAGCTATTAACTTTAGCTTTTATAATTTTAAATGGCAACATTCCAAATATTCGATATCAAAAACGTGTTTAAATATACATGTACATGTCTGTCGAAAGGGGCTTTAATTTAATACGGGTATTCTGGTTAACCAGCTTGAGAAGGTAAGTTTTATTTGTTAGCAACCAGTAACGTTTCAAGAGTTTTTCAACATTCCTTTGATATCTCCCCTGCAATGAATATATATTGTTCAACTCTACTCTCAAGCCCATAGACATAATTTATCCGAAAAAGCGATTGCTTATCATAAATCAAGAATTGCATGCTGATATAATGCGTATCAGTGGATTTATTCATATTCAATTATTATAAAAATGATTTCATAATTGATTGATGGAGTTTTGTTCACAAGCATTCAATTATTAATGACATTCTTAAACTTCTAGTTTGGATTTTAAGCAGTTGAAATTATAAGTCAAACAAAGATTGGGAACAGAAACTGGACATTAAGATAAGTATTATAGAGTTTAAGATATGTAGCTGTAAAAAGACACATATATACATATAACTTTATTTATGGATGATTCAATTTTTAAAAAAAAAATTAAATTACATGTTTTGTATATTTTAAGGCAGTAGACAAAGTTTTTTAAATGGCCAACAGTTTACATTTTTGTCTCAGATTACATTTTATATCACAATCAAATGTCTACTTGTAGTGAAAATGCTCTTGCAAATTGAGATTTATAAATTGAATACCTGTTTACAAAGTTAAAAGTAGATGAAGCAGCAATCTAGATGACAAAGTTGAAACGATCGAGGAAACTGAAATTATAATGGCTTATAACTTTAAATACGATTTTCCAGAAACTAAAAATAAAACAACCAAGCTTGGCAATTTTCAAAGAAAATGAATTTGGACATATCAAATGTTAATTTCGAAGAGTTTAAACTCTATTTATATTAAAAATATAAAGAATCAACTAAATATTGAGGGAAGACCTGTTTGAGACTCGATCTAACTGACCACTTTAAGTATTGATTTTCCGCTTCGAGCATTATGCCCTCTTCAAAACTTAAAAAGTATAGAGTGGACATTTCCAGAATTATTGGATTTATATTATCATTATCGCGGAACGTTACATGTACAATCTGCTCTTTCAGTACTGATTACACTTCACAGCGATTCGAAGGTATGTTTGTTTACGTCTGCAACTGTATGTAAGAATAGCCCCTCGCGTCTTCGGGGAATCCTAAATGACGTACATATTTTCTTACTGTGTAAGTCTAAATATAGCTGGGGAACGATGTATAATAAGGGTTATGATGGTTGAAGATAGATTTAATATTTCTTCACCATTGCATAAACATGAGGCACTAACAACATTACACCGTAGATTACGGATTTGATATATGTTAATGTGCATTTATTAAGCAATTTAAAAAAGTTCTGAAGTAAGTAATTTAAAGTTTGAAAAAAACCGGTACCTAGTTTTACCGGAACAATTATGCAGCTTTGCCAACGCCATCTTGATAAGCATGGATGTAAAAAAGCAGAATTTCCAAAGTATTGTATTCATTTTTAATGCATTGACTGAAATTTAATAAAATAATAGAAATCTGGGTAATGGTTTTTTTAACTTGCATATTTTGAACATTTCAGAGCTAAGCATAGAACATCAAAGGCACGAGGTACAAAAGCTGGATAAAAAAGTCAAGTGTCTTGTATGTAAAACAAATGAACGAGAAATCGTGTTTCTTCCCTGTGGACACCTGGCTCATTGTAAGTCATGTGGCAGTCAGAATAAGTTAACAATATGCTTTGTGTGCAAAGAAGATATACAAGCTAGGATACAAGTGAAAATGGTGAAGTTCCGAGACTAGCAAATGTTTATCATGTTAGCATGTAAACTTTTCAACAATTCATATGAGAAACGTTTGATTTTTTTTATAAAAGTATTTGTAACATGTTTGTAACATTGTAAGCATGTTTTTGGTAAAAGAAAGCCCCATTATTAAATGATTTTACATAATCATATTGGGTTGGATTTTTTGGCGACAAACAGGCAAAGTGGTCCATGGACCATGATTTCAATAAATCTGATTATACAACACCTGAGAATGCTTCAACACAAATTTCAGTCTTTCTGGCCAAAAGGTTTTTGCAAAGATTTTTATTCTATTTTTCCAATGTTGAAATTTAATCCCCATTGTTACCCACCATGCCACCGTGAATCATGATAAAACTTGAACCTACACACTTGAGGATGCTTCCACACAAGTTCAAGACTTTCTTGGTTTTTGACAAGGTTTTTCTCAATTCATTCCTATGTAGAAAACCCCGTATTGTGCCCCCCCCCCCCTACTCCCTTGGTTCATAATTTGAAGAAAAAAAATGATTCTACAATTCATGATGAAGCTTCCACAAAAGTTCAAATAAAAGATTTTTTCTGTCTTTATTTCTATGTAAAAGTTCAACCCCTCATGTTGGCCCCAAGTTACATCCAGGAATTATGATTTGAACACAATTACAAGTAAATCTACACAAAAGAGATTGAAACTTTTGAGGAAGATTGCTTCCTCAAAAGTTTCAATCTCTTTTGTAACTAGATGTTTGAGAAAACAATATTTAAAGATGCTTTGATATTTATCTCTATGTAAAAGTTCAACCCCTCATTTTGGCCCCACCCTACATCCTGGAATTATGATTTGAACAAAATTAAATCTACACTACCTTATGATGCTTCCACAAAAGTTTCCATCTCTTTTGCCACCAGATGTTTAAGAAAAAAATATTTAAAGATGTTTCTGTATTTATTCCTATAAATTCCTATATATGGCACACCCTTATGAATTGTAAAGAAAATAATGAAATCTACATTATCACATTATCTGAAGATTCTTCCACACAAGTTTCAATGTGTATGGCAAAATTGTTGTAGGAAGAAAAATTTAAAGATTTTTCTCTATTTATTCCTATGTAAAAATTCAACCTCCAAGTGTGGCCCTACCCTAGCCCCCTTGGTTTAATATTTGAAAACAAATTATTTTACACCACCTGAGGATACTTTTATAAAAGTTTTAACTTTTCACATCTAATGATTTTTAAGAAAAGGACTTTTATCGACTAACTTCTATTTATTCTCATATAAAATTTCAACCCTCTATCATGGCCCCTCTCTACTCCCGGGGATCATGATGTTAACATATCTGAATCTACAGTAGTTGAGGATGCTTCCACACAATTGTAGATTTCTGGCGCAACAGTTTTTATACCCCCGCAAACAAAGTTTGGGGTGTATATAGAATCACCTTGTCTGTCCGTCCGTCTGTCTGTGCAAAATTCGTGTCCGGTCCATATCTTTTTTATGGAGAAAACATTGGAAGTTCTTACTTCAGACAAACAGTGACCCGAAAGTGTGTCATGACCTTGACCCAAGGTCATATGGACAAGGTCAAGGTCACTGGCAGAAAAAGTTCAAGCTCCGTGTCCTGTCCATATCTTTTTTATGGAGAAACATTAGAAGTTCTTACTTCACACAAACATTGACCTGAGGATGTGTCATGACCTTGAACAAAAGCATTCGATGTTCTTATTTCACAAAAACATTGCTTATGACCTGAGGGTGTGTCATGACCTTGATCCAAGGTTATTTGGGCAAGGTCAAGGTCACTGGCGGGTAAAGTGCGAAATTCGTGTCCGGTCTATATCAGTTTTAAGGAGAAACATTGGAAGTTCTTACTTCACATAAAAATTGCTTATGAACTGAGGATGTGTCATGATGATTATCCAGGGTCAGTTGTGCAAGTTCAATACCATTGTTTAAAAAATGCTTAATTCCTGTCTGGGTCCTATCTTGTAATGGAAAATGTTTAGAAGGTAACATTTGACATAAAGATTGCTTGTGACCTGTAAATATGTCCTGACTTGACCTTTGGTCATTTTTGCTAGTTCTATGTCACTATAAAAAAAAAGAAGCATCCCCTATTTTCTAACAGAGAAATACTTCAGTTTTGATATTTTCTTAGCCGGATGCTTGCTCAGAGTACCTCTAGTTTAGGAAAGAATTTAAACAGAACAAGAGGCCAACAGGTCTTGACGATCACCTGAGTACCATTGCCTTGAGATGTCTTATGTTTGCATTTTAAGCTTCATTTTGAAATCAAAACCTTAATCCGACACTCCTCTGACTGTCTTAAGTTATTTGATGTTTGCAAAGATCATTTCCTTAAAAGGGGGGTGGGTGGGGTAAGGGTCGGAAGAATCTCGGATTATCCAAACCCTAGCTCCAGGGGCCAATAATTGTAAACATTTGGTAAAAAGAGACCTGCATGCCCTTAATGGACACTCTTTTAAATTATTTACAGTTTCATTTGCAATGCACAGGGAATGCAAGTAAATTTCCTCAAATAGAACACATATCTAATTTGATATGGTCAAGTGACAATTTAGCTTGTAGTTTTCACGATGAAGTTTAAAATGTATATTTGTCAACTAGCTACGCACGAACAACGGCAATAGGTTACCGCGTGACTCAGTGACTTTAAAAAATTTAAAAAAAATTAATGTTCACTTTATGGACATTTGTCTTCCCCGCCCCCGCCCTAATAAAAGCGTAAACCCCTTCCCAATGGGTAGTTTATTTCGCAATTATAGAAGTGGGCTATATAAACAAAATTACAATGTATTTGGTATATCTCCAACGACTGTAAAAGTACAGAAGAAAATATGATTTTAAAAATTTTTACCATAATAACCCCCCCCCCCCCCCCCCCCCGCCAGGACAACAACCCAATGACGACCCATGGGCCATGGACATCATGACCATGCATTTAGTTTTTTTTCTAACATTTGTGGGAGTAGAGAAAAAATACTTTTTGAAAATGTGGCCTTTTCTGCATATTTGGCTCCGCTCATGAGGCTCCGAGGATATATCATAAATTTCACAATTTAGATTCCTCTTATCCTAGATATGTTTCAGACCAAAAATGGTGACAATTGACCTTGTTTTTTTTCAAGAAGAATTTAAACATGTAAAATTGTTAACGGACAAAGCACGACGACGGACGAAAACCAATTGTAATAGGTTACCTGAGCGACTCAGGTGACTTAAAAACAAATGTGTTGAGTGAGTAAAAGGTATCCGTCGTCTTTGCACTTTCTCTTCCTAGGGTGCGTTAACCACAAAATGCTTGCATTGTTACTCGCAAACTTACAGATTAAGTTTATGTGAAAAAAACAGCTGCTTTTGACATCAAGACGATCTTCAAAGTTCGTTGCAGCCAAAGGTTTCTGATCCGCACCGCTCCTCACGAATGAGCAGTGCGGAACAGAAACCCTTAGCTAGCGAAGATGGTTGTTGGTTGTATTAGAATTACACGAAATAGTACACGCGATAAAACTTTGTAATCATGGGATTATGACCAAGTTTGACGAAACAACATTTAAACAAAGATTATCCAATGACTCTTTTCATGATAACATGTGGTGATAACGAACAGTGTTCAAATTCAAAAATCCAAAGGAAAATTACAAAACAGGAGCAGAGCAAACCTGGACCTCTTAAAAATTAGAAGTAGGATCAGGTGCCATGGAGCAGTAAGCATCCTCTGCCGACCGGTCACACCCGCCGTGTGCCCAATGTCATATCGGTAAAAATGTCATTATCAGGGATATTGTCATAATTTGGGAAAAATATCATGATCGGGATTAACGGAGCAAAATCCATGGACAATTCGGTATTCAATCAATAGTCCAAAGCAGAGCAACTACGGACCTCTGGAAAACCTCAGAGGCAGGATCAGGTGTCATAGAGGAGTGAGCATCCTCTCTGCTGACCGGTCACACCCGCCGTGTGCTCTTTGTCGTAATCGGGAAAACAAGAGGCCGATGAGCCACATCGCTCACCTGAGGAACAATAGGTATGATAAAATCAGCTTAATGGAGTCATAATACAAATTATCTGGACAATGTAGTATAATACATGTAGATCCTGTATAAATAAAAGTCCATTTTTTTCACCCTATATATTCTTATGTTTATAATCAAGTCCATTTTCTAACAGGATGATTTTATAGTCATATCATCTGTTGAGCATTGCAGTTCTTAAAAAGATCATAAACAACTGTTTATACATGGGATATAAACCTACTTCAAACTCTGAACCCCTACTGAGGCCCAAGTATCGTCCAGAGGCCAAAGTCTAAACAATTTTAAAGAATCAGCGATATGTTTCAGCTTTCCTGGCTGATTAGTTTCTTAGAAGAAGACTTCACTCTCTATATTCCTATGTAAAAGTTCGACCCCCCCCCCCCCTTGTGGCCCCCACCCTACCCCGGGGGTCATAATTTTCACAACTTTGAATCTACACTACATGATGATGCTTCCACACAAGTTACAGCTTTCAGGGCTGATTAGTTTCTGAGAAGATGTTTAGAGATTTACTCTATATATTCCTATGTAAAAGTTGGACCCATTATTGTGGTCCCACCCTACCCCCGGGGGTCATAGTTTTCATAACTCTGAATCTACATTACAGAAGGGAGCTTCCACACAAGTTTCAGCTTTCCTGGCTGATTAGTTTCTGAGAAGATTTTTAAAGATTTACACTATTTATTCCTATGTAAAAGTTTGCCCCCCCCCCCCCCCCCCCCCCCCCCCCCCCCCCCCCGTTGTGGTCCTACCCTACCCCGGGGGTCCGTAGACAATTATGTGATTAATTATAGTATAACAATTAGTATGAAAAACATCAGTCAGCATGCGACCCAGTGGAAGATTGTATTTTCTGACAAGGTCGTTGTATCGACCATAGAACTACGAAAAGATGACTTCAAACGAGACTGTTGATGGTCCTGTTTTATCAACTTGTTTGTCAGTAGCTTGCCTCGCCTTAGAAACTGTTCAAACGAAGAGCATGCCCTTGCGTATTGAAATAACTGAGAGACAAAACTACACAAGAAAGGAAAGTTGACTATAGAAAAATTGAAGTCATCACGTTTATCATAAAGTTTTGTTGTTAAGTTACCATCAATGTCCATTTCCGGTAAAATATCCAAATAATATGAAACAGATGAAGCAGACTCTGTGTTTTCTTTTATTTCAAGTTCACTGGGATATATCAAGTCGACGTAAGTATGGAAGTAACAATTGTTAATTGATAATCGTATATCGTCGATATATCTGTATGTTGAGTTGAAGGCCACAGCGAATGATTTATTTTTTTCACGTACAAGTTTTTGAATAAAGAACCATATACGATAAGGTCTAAGTTCTGCCCCCATTTTTTATAAATTAAAAAAAAACATCATATATAGATATTTTGACAAAACATAAAATTGAATATGCTAGTTACAGAAATCTAAACGTTTTACAGCATCGATCATTCCTTGTGCCTCTATGACGTCACGTTAATGGGCCATTTCCCGCATTTTCTCAAAAGCATGAAAAATTCATCAGTTTTTCTTCATATTCAAGAGTAGGAGGTATAGAGCGCAATGTTGCTCCAAAACCATTTTTACATATATCATTGTTCATATTATTTTGCATATCATATTAAAAAATGGTGTTGGAGCAAGCATGCGCTCGACGTTTCCTATTCAAAAAACTGATAGGGAATGCCCCATTTTGACTAAAATGCGTACTTTTTGTGAAATCAGCTCACTAATAACATATCACATTTCTATTATGACTTCGATTAGACAATTTATCTTTATAAACCTGAAGTAGATATTTGTTAACCTATCTTTTAGCAAGTTTCTAAAGCTCTATTCATAACTTTGGATTTTGAGGCATAAAGACACTTTATCTCGCACATAGTCCTTTTGTTTCATATGAATACAAAAATAGGTCTGCTAACAATGGGGTACAATTGCTAATGGGATAAACAAGGATAGTTTTACTGTATCGTTATGAAGGGGTATTTGTTCTGGATGAATTTTTTCTAACATCAAGTCGTGATTTTATCGATGCATGATTATTTATATCTAAAAAAGTGTAGATTGCAAGTAGGAATTGTTAACACTTTACATGTATACAGTCCCTGAAACGTTCTACTTTCCCACTTGAACGGTGAGCGTACGGTAAACGCACTCTGAGCGATCGGTGAGCGCATGCTGAACGGAATTTGGTGAACGCTAATGAACGGTGAACGTTGAGCGAACACAGAGCGCAAACGGAGCGCAAAGTGATATGCGAACAATATGTGAACGCGTTGTGAACGCAAGATGAACGATATATTCGGAGTACCTCGGAAGTTATCTTTACATTGTATTTCGTCGGTAATCAGGACAGGAAAAAATAGCTAATAATCTACATGTACAGTGCTGCTATCGTGAAAGTTGACAAAACAATTCTATCCTATCTATTTTTTGTATCCTACATCTTATCCTGCAAATAATATCTATCCTATCCTATCTTATACCATACCATTTATGTTTAGGAATAAGACTTAAATAAAACCAAATTTAAGACAATAATAATTTTATCACGAGTAATGTAATAAAAAATGTTTAATTAATACATAAAACCGAAAATCTTTAGATCTTATTAAATCGTACGCGGAGCGTACACAATTACGTAAACAAACAAATAAGCGATTACATTTTTGTTTTTATTAGACATATTATAACACATAAAGCAGATAAAGAACTTAAATTTATTGTTTAAACAAACATTTACATTATATTTTTTTCCTAATCATATAGTAATTAGGTGAATTTATCGGTAATCGGTTGATATGTTCGGCGATAAAAGTAATCACGATTCGGGAAATTATAATTACTTTATAAATCACTTTAAAAACATTTCATTTATCCAAATAAATGAAACGTAACGATTAAACAAAGATAATGTATGCATACAACGTGCCTGAATGAAACGACAACGTAATATTCACGGTTTTGAAAAAAAAAACCAAACAAGCATTCTCAGATTGTTTATGCAATACATGCTCCCTACCGGCACCCCTAATTTTGAAACAATTGCTGTTTTGTGCGTTAACAAAATCTGAAGACAATTCTGTTAAAGATTTCTTTAAAAAAAACACCCTGATAAGTACAATGTATTGAAAAACGAGTCGTTCAAAATCAATTGTACCACCATATAAGTGCATTCGGGTAAATAGAAGCACCAACATAGCACTATAACACGATTACAGGAATACGAGAGATTTTCAAATTTTTAAAATTTTTAAATTAATAAATAAAAAGAAATTGAAGTCAAAATCGATTATAATTGCTGTGATGGAATGGCACAGTAGGACCTGCAAGAAAAATGTCCTTTTCTCATCTTATTTATTGGATCACTAATCTAACCCGATCATAAAAACAGAGTCGCATTTAAAAATTAATTACGTAAATACAAATTATTGATTAAAGTTAAACTATCTATTCCTACTTTATTATGAAGCTACACAGGAAGATTGAAATCAATTCATTCGCCAAACCATCACGAAAAAAGGTCTGGAAAATGAAGAGGGGACAGAAAGACTGACAGACCGCGATAAAGACTATAATATCTCCGGTTTCATTTTAGGGGACTAAAAATCACAGAAATACTTAGGATTCTTTTTTTTTTTTTACATTTTTATGGTATGATTATATCATAACTTGAGAAGTGGAAAGTTTTTTTATTACCTTTATGAAGATATCTATATCAAGTTATTCATCTGAAATCGGAGTTTGGTTGCCTTATCTATTTCAGTGTATGTTTTCTAACGTGAGTTCACGCTTTTTTTATCTCGTCTAACTTGGGTTTAAAAGCATTGGACGTATAACATATGCACTTCGTAAAGATCGTGTACCATTTGGCAGATGTTGGAGAAATAGTCTACCTGGAATATATCTATACACCTAGATTTTTAAGCTCCATGCAAGTATCACGACAGTTTTATCAGCGATTTGTTACAAAAATATATAGTTTGATATGACATCAAGAATATCTGATTTTGTGTTTTAAAAAAATTAGAATTATATATATTATTTCTTGTTCAGAGTGGTCTTTTAAATGGGAAAATATGTTCTTGCATTAAGGTAAGTTGCCTTGTTGATAGGAAGAAAAAATGAAGATATTTTAAGAAATACAATTCTGTCATAAACATTTTAGAATCAGTTGTTACCTCCTTTTGGCACTTCTGGATTTCTGGGTTTTTTATTTCGAATATATAATGACAATCATAAAAAGTAACCAAACGGTCAGATTAAAAAAAATATTGACCTCCTGGTAATATCAAATTCTTTGCCAATGTCAATCCCTTTTAAATTGGCATATCGCGATATATTGGTATAGAAGACAAGATGACATCACCAGTAGGCGCGGATCCAAACCGTTTTAGAATGGAGGTCAATCTGCTCTCATCATAAGAAAATTGGGACAATTCTTTTTGTATAATTCAATATAAACAAAGTATGATGGCATATTATCTAAATATATCTGTATTCTTTTGGAATGACTAGCGGGGTCCTGGTTTTCCGTGGAGGCCAATGTATATTTCTCAAATGTACGGTGCACTTGTATTCAATGTCGCTCAATTCGATAAAAAAAATGCAAGTTCCGAAAGATTAAATATATGAGAGACACTGTCGTGTCAAAAAGTTTAGCGAATCATTTTTTTAAATGCCGTATGGATTACACAAATTGAGATGACAAAGTAACCAACTCGACCATGTTTCTATTGACTTCAGTCGACCCTGTCGACTCGTGGTTGTGGTAACGAATTACTCATTCACACAGGGGGAAAAAACCCGATGATACAATGAGCATTTTAAAGTCTTGATTTATAAACCTATTATATTCTGTTATTAATGAAATACAGGTACATGAATATTATAAAGATACGAGAAAATACATACATTCCCTGGGTTTTTCTTTCATTTTTATTTTCTTTTTATTTGTTTTTTGATAACTTTTATTTTTACTATAGTTTCGTTTTCATAATATTGGAACTGTATCACATTACTGTTTTTTTTTTTTTTTTTTTTTTACATAGGATTATCTTTATATAGATTTTAGCACAAATTTGCTTATTGTTCATGGAAAACATATCAACATGTATTTAGTTTCGAGTACTAGTATCTTTTTATTTTATGTTTCCTGTACGCCATCTTTGATTTGATGATAAACATGGCAGAGAAGAATGATCCAAGTAGTTTACTTATTTTGATATAAAAACATTCTTATGAATTTATCTTTTATCAGTTTTCCTGTTTTTATTAATATATTACGTTAATTGTAGATGTTGTTCAAAGAGAAGAAGCAACAGGAGATGTGAGTCACCAGTATTTCGCCATGTGCAGATTTTGTAGAAGAAGTCATAGTTCATGCGTTTTTCTGCCTTGTTCTCACATTTTGTTTTGTTGGAACTGTGGCCAACATTTTAGATGTTGTGATGAATGTCGGACAAGAGTTGACAGCCGAATGTATGTGAATATGGGAAGGTCTTCTTCCAATGAACCGTAATGCATCACCCTCCCGAGGATAACCGTTTTAGTCACTGACAACACTAATTTCAGTAGTACTTTACGGACTGTTTATTTCTATTTCTTTCCGCATTGAACTTTATATTAGTATTAATTGATAACTTAAATTAGGTTGAGGAACACAAGTTTTTTTTTAATGGCATTGTCTATATTTATTGTGAATTTTCCTTTGAGAATTCCGTGCATTTTAATAAAGTAAAGCAATAAATTCTACTCTAATACATGTATTATTATTTTCTCATTGTGGAAGATGTAAAAGAAAAAATCTTTGAAAAAGAAATGATATATATGAAAATTTTCTAACGGCTAAAAGATGTACCGAACCTTAAACATGTGGTGCTATCTACAAAAAAAAAAAAAAAAAAAAAAACACTCCAAATTTTGATCGGGTCGTAACTTAATACCTTTTGACATTTAGATCAGATAGACGAAGGAGTGCACCACCAAAATGATTTATCTTGACCTATTTTGTATCTCAAGATCAATCATTTCCTGAAAAATATTGTCCGAACCATAACACGAGATTACTTAAACATACATACTTTAAACTTGTATCATAGAGAGATGGTATATAACCTAGCTGAACCGCGCCAAAGTTTTTGACCTTGGCCTAATATTTTAATATCAAAGTAAAATTAAGAAAAAAACCCATTCTCAGTCATTTCTTGAATATACTTCGAAAGAAGGATTTCAAACTTGAAACAAAGAACAATAATAATACACTTAAATGTAATATTGTTAAATTTTAGACCTTGACTTTTTTCTTAACTCAAGGTCAAATTAAGAAAAAATATCCAAATTGTGTCCAGAACATAACTTTAAAGTCTTTTGACTGATAGACTTTAAACTTGAAACAGAGATAGACGATAGCAAGAAGAGTGAAATCTATCGCTAGCAAAATATTTGACCTTGACCTATTTTGAATCTCAATGACATCATTTGAAAAATATTATCCAAGTCATTACATAAGCATCCTTTAAGATAAGGGCAAGTTCCAAGTGTAGATGATATAAAACAAAGCTGAACACTACCAAAAATGTCTAACCCTGACCTACTTTTCCAAGTTTCAAGATTAAATTTAAAATGATTTAATTTTTTTTTTATTTTTTCTACAATCCCTGCTTCTTTAATGGCCCTAATGAAACATAAAAAAGAGAACTTATTATTGAATTAAAGATTTTTGCCGAGTGTCAGAGCTATCCAATTCAGTAACCATTGAACTTTTAGTCAAAATTCATTTGAAAGAATTACACATTTACTATGTAAAATCACATTTTCATTGATCCTAGTATAGTGGTTATTCTTTAAAAGAATCAAGCATTTATTGGGTTTTTAACTAGAGCGGGTTAATTACCGATGCAAGCATTTACTGGGCTTTTAACTAGAGTAAGCTAATGAAACGACAGTTAACTAAACACCATTGAGATTGTGACCATTGTGTCCTGTTTAATAAATGACATAAAAATTAAAAGAATTTAAGACCTTAACTTCTGACTTATTGTTTAGACTAACATCTTAACACATCTTATATCCAACAGGCAATACATGGGTGTAGTTAGTATAAGGCAGATAGAACCAAAATGAATAACATGGGCCTTCATAGGATTTTACATAGAGGTCTGCTATGACCTTTACCTTTCCACATAACTTGATTAAAGGTCACTGCATTACCCTTAACTAAGAATTAAATTTATAATTTAAAATGTAATTATATGCATTAACACTATACATGTATGACCATTTTAGCCCTGCCCCATGGTCAAAACTCCTACCTATGGGGACATGAAATTTACAATCTTTGCAGAGGGATTTATAGTTTTTCTAAATATGTACTCAATTTGTATTTAGTGCCAGTAAAAATAAAGAAGAATTCAAACATGATATTCCTTTATACTATATGACCGTTTTGGCCCCGCGCTAGAGTCAAAACCTCTCCCTGTAGGGACGTGAAGTTAACAATTTTGGTAGATGGCTTAATAGTATTTTTAATATGCAGTAAGTTTCTATTCAGTATCAGCAGAAGGTATGAAGAAAATTTTCAGAAATTATATGCATTAACACTATATGACCGTTTTGGTCCCGCCCTAGGATCAAAACCCCTACCTTGGGGGACATACAATTTACAATTTTGGTAGACGGCTTCATAGCCTTTTTAACATGCAGTCAGTTTCTATTCAGTATCAGCTGAAGTTATGAAGAAAATTTTCAAAAAGTATTTGCATTGACACGATATGACCGTTTTGGCCCCACCCTAGGGTCAAAACCCCTACCTTGGGGGACATAAAATTAAAAATTTTGGTAGAGGGCTCCATAGTCTTTTTAATATGCAGTCAGTTTCTATTAAGGTCAGACGCCACGTTCCTCAATTTGTATATGATTTTTTCGAGGAATTTGTTATCGATTTACTACTTGATTTACTTTCAAGCTTTCTTGCCAAAAAAATTAGGATACCTTACCAGGCGTTTGTACAAGGTACTAGAGTATGCAATTTCCTTAAAAAAATTTATTGAAAACACACGAAGTTATTTTAAAAAAACTTTTGGCATATATATATATATATATATATATATATATATATATATATATATATATATATATATATATATATATATAAAGATATAAGTTCCCGGATTGTCGGGCATCGTCCTGTGCCAGTCCCTGTATCCACTCAATCTATTTATTCAACATTTATTCTAGGATAAAGAAAAAAATGAATACAGACTAAGAATATCACGGCGAGAACCAAAATATTCCACAATTTGCTTTGTAGTCAAAGGGCTTTATCAGTCATATATTCCCCACGTTATATAGCATGACTACTATCATTATGTTGTTTCGAAATTAAATTGATTGTAAATGTATCAAAATTGGAAAAATACAATATCCGGTGACACCTCATGTATTGTAGCTTGCAAATGAATTTAAGTGTCTGTTCTATACAAAATACTGTGGAATCATCATTGTTCGTGGGGGACCAATGTTCGTGGCTTTCATGGGTAACCCTTACGAATTTACATCACCACGAACCTGTACACAATCATTTGTTTAATATTTATTAAATTTATCCCGATTACACTAGCAACGAAATTACATCCCCATGAACCAGGAAAATTTTGGCTACCCGCGAACATTGACCCCCACGAATAAAAATGATTCCACAGTAATCGAAACGAATAAATTGAATAAATACTTCATCGACAACACATATGACGTTTTTCATAAAGGACACTTTCTGTAGTCAAATTTTAATCGATTTATCAATATAAAACTTCCATCGAAGTTTTAAATTAGTTTGTCGGACCATCCTTGTCAAATTTGAAATCCCAAAATTTTAACAGTGTAATTATTAGCAATATTGCTGAAAAATGAGAGGAGAGACAGAGAAAGGCTCTAGAGATAGAGAGATCATTAAAAACCATAAAAATGATTACAAATTTTATAGTTATATGTTATATCCCACTCAATGAGTTGTGATGGCTGCGAGCATGGTTATGTTTTGTCCCATGTCTCAGATATTGCATATGCACATAAAAAAGTATAATCCGGGACACACCCTTTTGATTTGATGTAAATGACAGCATTTATCATGTTTATCTTTGTAATTATAGTGTATCTTTTTTCTTTTAATCTACAGGTTAAGTGCCTGCTGCCTCCAGATGATCTGAAGATCAGGAAAATAGAGAATATTGTCAATTTGATATTGCTAATGACGCAGTCAAGTCCGCTGAAGGTACTTAATCTTTGTCCTGTGATAATTAAACTTGCAACTGGTCCTCTATATGTAGATATATTTGGTTTTACCTGATTGAAAGTGAAGCAAGGTCATCTAAATAGCTACAATGTCTTGTGCAAACGTTGTATAAAGGAAAGGTTTGTATGGGCATCTTGTTACAACACTGATTATTTGAAGTGGTGAGAACCTCCGAAAAAGAATAGGAGTTCGAAATATTATAAACTTAACGAAATGTCTTTTACCCTCTCAGAGAGAATGATATTTGCAGATATCCCCTGCAAATCCCATGAATTTCTTATGCTGGAAATAGGTTTTTCAGATTACATAGAATGTTGATAGTTTCAACTCATACAGACGTTCATTTGTTACATATGTGTTTCTGATTGCTGTCCACTGGAAAACTAAGTGTCTCTGAAGTAACACCAGTTAGTAACAAAGGCAGTTGGTTTTTGGTGATTCTGTTTGAAATATTTTGATGCATTACATTTTTCACGTGTATGAGGCTTGATTGACCCTGGTTTCCTGATTATGTTGTATAAGTTTTATTGCTTTAAAAAGTATATCACATGTGACTTACCGGTATGATAGTACATATTTCATTTAATATCATTTTACGTAACAGCGTTTTGTAGGACTAAAATGCATTTTATGGCTTTTAAAGAAACTGAAAGTACATGCAACTGTCCTTTGACATTGTATATATAATTAAGAGATAAAGGAAACTGTAAGTTGTGTTTGAAATTAGTAGCAAAGTGATGTTATATGTACAATATTAGAAAATATTTCATTTTTAGTATCACTTTAAAGCACATTCTTAAAATAATTGCATTGAATATATGTTTAATGAATGCATAATTGTTGCAAAAATTGATTCGTTTAATACACTTTATGTTTATTCTATTTTAGTTTCAAGACCATGACATTAACGAATATATCTGAATGGAATGCATGAGGATTAGGATGGAACCTTATTCTGTCTTTTAACAAACTCACACCATCTTTTAAAGATTTATGCACCCAACCACAGAAGAATTTGTTCTAAACAAATCATTCATAACATTCTTATTTATGTTACATAAAAAAGGTTTGGGCTCTTTAAGTGTTACTGGATGAAATGTTTTAACAATAAGTGTTTACATAATGAATACCAGCAAACATTTTATCGAGTACACTTGTTTTGTATTTTTCTTATCCATCTAACATATGGAAACAGTTATCTTAATTAAATTGAAATTTAGCATTACTTTTTTGTACAACTTTTTTAAATACCGGTATACTCTTTTATATACAAACAAAACAAAAATACTCAGTAACAATGGACATAATATATATAAATTAATATTAAAAGCAGTGTATAATGAATGTATAAGTTTTGTTCATGAACATAAAAAATTGACCAAAAAATATTCATTTTTAGCCATTAAATACAGTTATTAATATTTTTTTAGAATATTAATTTAAGTTGAAAAAGGAATTAAAATATAAAAGACTTCTTTCCCCTCGCGCAACTTGTTGCGAAGAGGATATAGCATTACGGCTGTGCGTGTGTGTGTATGTGCGTCTATTTTAACCTTATGGGCAAGATTTACAGAAAGCCCTCGCATGCATGTTTATCAAACTTCGCACATTTTGTTATCATGGTTAAAGGACAAACCCTATTCATTTTCAAGTAATTCTGTTAAATATTTATTAAAATATCGTTAAAATTACAACAAGAAAAACATAAATTTTATGTACGACTTGACAGTAGACATTTCTGGTACAAAAGTGAAAGAAAACATTTCAAATCCACAACTTGATATTTTGTTGGATTTAGGCATTGTAAAGGTAAGAAACAAACGTTTTTTAGAAATGGTGAGTTAGACGGATGTCCAAAATGAAAATTTGAAGCGGGCAGGACATTAAGTTCACTCAAGTTTTATCAGAACAAGCAGCCGTCTGAGCCGAATTTCGGGCTATATTTCCCGAATTGATAGAAGTGAAACAGGTCCCAATGATTAGAAGAGGATTTGACAAATACCGTCAACATTTTTCAGCGGGAATTTATTTCAAGTAAATAGCTGTAGATTTGTTATTCTATTTTTAACTAGATCTTTAGCTACGTTTCTAATCATTATGACATATATTTGCATGCACTAATCGCCTGAATGTATTTCATTGAATAAAGCGAATAAAACTAAATAACTTTACTTTAAAACATACATGTATGTGGTGTGTTTCCGCTAGGACTAGGGGGAATTGTATAACCACGTTAATGAAACACCCCCCCCCCTTTTTTTTACCAATGGATGTACACCCTAGAGCGTGGGGATAGGAATAAACGAGATAATTTAATTCAAAGTGGTTTTAAGAAGATACATATTTAGTATCTTGAATTACATGATGCATTTCTCCCCACACTATTTCATGTCGCGAGTTGATGGTCCGCTTTGCGGTGGCCTTGTTCCATTTTATTTAAATTTTTTAAAATGAATCCATTGAATTTTTTTTACCTTTTTTTATTTAAAATTGCTGTACATTATATCATATCCCTACAATATAAGACTTAAATTTTGTTGAAGAGTATGTTTATTAGTTTGTTTTTTGTTTTTTCTAAGAAAGATATATGCAGGGTCATTAATTTATTTTCATAGTATGAAACTTGATACAAATAGGCCTTCTGCAACCTTTTTTCATTGTTATTGATTTTGTGAAACGAGTGTAGTGATTTTTTTTATTCCCTTTCATATGAAAAATGACATCTATATCTTAAATTGCTGTACAGTATATCCTATCCCTTTAATATTTCACTTTACTTATGTTGAACTGCATGTCTATTTGTTTTATGATTTTTTTTCAGAATTATATATATGCAAGGTCATTGATTTATTTTTCTTTATAAGAAAATTGATTTTTTTTAAAAAAGAGAACTCATACAACCTGAGTATGTTTTTTTTCAATATACATAATACAGTGTATTAATTGTATGTAGTTGTGTAGATTTATACCTACAAGCAACATACTTTAAATATTCACCAGGTACATGTATCAGCTTACTATATTTGATTATGTACTTTTTTGTTATTATTTTTTAAACATTTCTCTTAATTATAAAAATGTTATGTTGACAACAATGCCATATACATATATTTTATTGTGTATTGTTTTGATATAGTTTTGCAATTAAATTTAATATGTATTTTTCATGCCTTTTATTCATTGTTATATGTATTATGTATAATTAAAATACTTGCAAAACTTGTCTCTATTTATTTGTGTTAATAAGATTAAGAAACGGACTATAGCCAATGCACGTTTTCAGGAGTTGTCTCTCTTGCGACGAAACGAAACAACGAATGCTCCCCAGGGTTCATGACACTGGATATTGAGTAGGCTGTGAGGTGTGTATTTTTTGTTCTTGTGAAGCAAAATTTATTTTTTTAAAAACTTGTACGTGAAAAAAATAAATCACTCGCTGTGCATTCAGGTATATCGACGACGTATTATCAATTAACAATTGTTACTTCCATACTTACGTTGACTCGATATGTCCCAGTGAACTTGAAATTAAAGATACCACACAGTCTGCATCATCTATCAAAATTAGAAAACTACAATATCTGGTGACACCTCATGTATTTTAGCTTACAAATGAATTTGAGTGTCTGTCCGAATCAATATAATCGAAACGAATAAATGGAATAAATACTTTTGTCATCGACAACACACATGGCGTATTTTCACAAAGGGCGCTTCCTGTAGTCAAATAATAATTGATTTATCAATAAAACTCCCATTAAAGTTTAGTTTGTCGAACCATCCTTGTCAAATTTGAAATCCAAAAATTTTACAAAAATCAATAGCATCAAAACTTACGACTTTTCTGCACTTTATACAACTATCCCCCACGATAAATTAAAGTCCCGTCTTTTTGACATCATTGATATCTAATTTTTTAATAAAAGTGGATCACGTAAATTTACTTACCTTGTCATCGGTCATTTGCAAAACTATTTTGTTAAAAGCCATTCGGATTGTGCACACTCTGAAGTGGATATTAAAAAGATGCTTGAGTTTCTGATAGACAACGTCTATGTAGTTCTTGGAAATCAGGTCTACCAACAATCTGTTGGAATTCCCATGGGTACCAATTGCGCCCCATTGTTGGCAGACCTATTTATGTGTTCATATGAAGCAGAATTTATTCAAAAACTTATACGTGAAAAAATAAATATGAAAGTATGAAAGCAAAAATTTTCTTTCATTTTAGTGAGAATGTAGGTTAGTCTAAAACATTACAAAGGATGGAGGATACATAAAATTATAACACTTTCTATTTCTTAAGAATTGATCATATATCATTTATGTTATATGCTACAAATCTTGGAAAGTGAAAAATTTTATTGAATCAGCGGTAAATATTTCAAAGAGGGGTTGGACTGTGGGGGGGGGGGGGGGGGGGGGTTGGAACCCTCCTTTCTTGGTACATCTATATGATTTTTCAATTTCATAATTACTTTTTAATTTTCATAAAGCAGCTATTGTGTGTCGAAAATATTGGCTTTTAAAATATCTCTTTCTCTATATTGTCAACAATTCTTTGAAATATGATAATTAAGAGTAATATTGTACAATGTGCATTTCATTTTTCGAAATATCAAAACCATTAAAAATAAACAAACCATATTCTGAAAATTAACAAAAACAATGTTACCTGCAAGGAAATATAGAAACAAATCAAGAATCAGCAATAAGTAATAAAAGAAGCATGTTAAAGGGCATTAGATGTAAACTTTTTCCAAAAAAAGATCGCATATTTTCGATTTAGTGTTTGCAATATTTTTTTCAATTATGATGTACACATTTGACTTCATATGTGACCTTACATACTAGCTGCATAGATCTAGATGTGTTCTTTTTCTAATGTAGGCCACACCGTTTATTTTAGTTTTCCTACAGAAAGATGGGGTTTTCCTCCCAAAACATCTACCAGTATTTGATTTTCATCTTCCAATAATCAGTCATTCTGACAACGGATCATCGCCTAACTAACGGTCTTTTATATTTATTTCAAATTAAAACACCGAGAATATAGGCCTAATGTCAAGTGTATTATTTGGTTCAATATTGAATTATAAACGCGAGATAGACCGGAATGTAGTTAATAAATTAAATAAGAGTCAGATTGAAGGGGGGCATACAAGTTGAGATGATGCCTACGGTAGCGATCTCATAATAGTACATCGCGTAATATTTGTCTTTTAAAAATCTATGGCATATTATCAACTCATCATAAGAAAAAAATAAAACATTTATTTTTACTTTGAAATATTACTAATTTTCAACTACACGTTTATGCATGAATTTTGTAATACATGATTGTTATGTTTGAGTTTCTTGTACAGTCTTAACAAAAAACGTAACAATAGTTTTCTAGAAGTTTTTGTTTAAAACAATTTTTTCTTCTTCTCGATTTAATCCTCGAGACCGAGCACACACCTGTTACGGTGTCTTACACCATCGCGGTAAACTCGTAGCCCCGCGATCACCGCGACGATGTATCGCGGAAAGGATTAAAACACCATCACTGGGTCACGGGAAAATACGGAATCCGCGTTGGCCGTAGTGTATAAAGACGGTGGATCCCGGTGACCCCATAGTCTTAAGTCTCATATTAGTGTCTTTCAAAAAATAAAAGAGCTAGGCCCACGAAGGGTCAAAATCGGCCCTGTCATGGAAATTAATGAAATTGGTGGAATATATTGTTGAACTATTATATTTTACATCTCAAAAGTTATTATAACAAAATTAATTAAAACTGTGTTTTTACAGTCGGTCAAATGTCAGTATGTCTGATTGAAATTTCTACAAAAAGTAACACATCCATTTATTTGCAACATGTACAGTCATGTATATATATATATATATATATATATATATATATATATATATATATATATATATATATATATTAGGATAAATACTTTTAATCATAAATTAGATCCTTAAAAATTGTATTTGAACATATTATCAGCAATAATTAAACAACTTTAATCTTAAAAAAAATATTGCATGTACTTAAATAGCATGCTATTTTTAGTCAAAACACGAAAGTTGATATAAAAAATGATTGTTAAATGCATATAAATGACTAGATATACACACTGATATTGACCATTTAAACAATCATTTTTAAATAAAGTTTAATTCATTATATACATTTTATTTTCCATTTTTAATAAGTTATTGTGAGTTTTGAAATCATTATCACAACTTTGGAAAAGGTTTCCATGGAAACGACTTGTAATTATCGTGACAATTAATGACAAAGGTAATAAGATTTTTTGGACGTATCGCTTTTCTGAAAAGTATATATGAATTTAAAAATTACCTTCAATAAGTATTGTAAAACAATAAACAAAATATTTAGCTTTTAAACATGAATGCTTCTATCTACCTACTGACTACTCAATATAAGTATCATATGACATGTCTCACAAAATATTTATAATGGAAATGATAATGATATCCTGATATAATTTGTTTATGAGGAAATAGGTCACTCTTCAACAATGCTGTCATCACTATCACTGCTGTCAATCAACTGTGGCATATCGCTGGCATCTTCTAAGTAAGCATCCCACTTTTTAACACCAAATCTGATATCATGGTTGTGTCTTGCATATCCTAAGTACCAGAGGATGGAAGCGATATGTGCGCAGACTCCAACTACCCGAGCTCCCGATTTACATTTACAGTAACAAGCAGTTACTGCACTTGCGTCGTACTCTATCCACAAAAGGTATACCTTGGATGCCACATGATGACTTTGTATTTTGATTCTGATTAGGCATTCATCTTCTTGATGGACAAAGAATTGAAAGTTTCCTTCGAGATGTTCATGAATATAACTTGAACTCATACGAATCTGATAAACACCACAAGTAATATTTTGCAAGTCTTCTTCGCTAAGTCTTGGAAAGTCATCCAGGTTATTGCTTGGTTCCTTCCATACAGCAGTTCGCTTTCCCAGATTCTCATCTTCAACTCTTTGCTTCAGGGTGTTGATTCTATGGGAAAGATGAAGCATCTTTGCTGCCAACGCCTCGTCATTGTCTTGGCCTGATTAAGAAAAAAAATGAATACTCTAAAAATTTGTATTGTGATGTTATAAATCATTTACCAATTTATAACTTTCAACAATATTACTCCCATACACATTAAATCAATAAATTGCATCAAATCATTGAGGCCATATATAAACTCTGGATCTAAGATATAAGTTTTTGTTTCAATGCAATACCTGTAGCAAGTGGAGGTAGATACTTGTTTGCTAGGGCACAAACAATGCAGATATAATCCTTGATATATGGGACTTGATTTGTTAAGAGAACATTTGCAAAATACCTCCAGCTTTTAATTCTTGCATTGGCTGATTCAACCACCCAGCGTACCTGGAAATAAGTGACTTACATTATACAATTATAACAAACGTATTTAAATAATTCTTCATTTTCATTATTTTTTTAACTATTTAAATATACATACGTACAAATATTATTTCTATTAAATTAAGGGTATTTCAAATTTTTTATTTACCTTGGTCACTAATCTACTTGTGTTGGCTTCTTCTGTTGTCATCTGGGCTTGTCCCTTTGGTATAAAGGAGGGCATCTTTGTGTTAATTCCAAAGTCTTCTAAAAAGTCTAGGGAATCACGAAAACCTCTGTCTACAATGAGTATATCCTCTTTCTCTATCCAATTTTTGATATCTTGTTCATTAGAAGCCAGCATGTGATTAAGGATGGACCCATCATTGTTCTTTGCGTCTGCCATGTAAGGACCTAATATGGCTATAAAATAACCAGTCGTGGTAACAACAATTAACCATCGGTTTTACCAATGGTCTACCTTTGTGTAGACTATAGGTCCGTCTTTGAAATTGGAAATTTCCGCTTTTTTGAAGGTAAATATACGTTCCGTCTAAAACAAGGATTGCCTCTGACCTACTGCCAAAGAGAGTCTGTGCAAGCGGTCTGGTGTGATTTTCGATGACTTCAGCACGGCTGATGTGACCAAATCCTAGGTAATGGGGTACAAAGTTTTTGTTTAATGCCTCACGAACATTTGCAACTGCTCTTTTGATGCTTGACTTTGATATTCAAAAGACTGTAGATAACACTTTGCTTGAAATACCAGTTTTCAATTTAAACAGAAATATGCCCAAAGATGTCCTTGTGGTTCTTGCTGGTGTATTTCTGATTGCATTTGCAGTGTATGTATGAAGATCATTAAAATCTTCTTTGCGTAATCCTGTGAGGTTTAAATAATCTGTTTCACTGAGAATCTTAACATCATCAAAGTTAATTCTAGATTTTTCATTACACAAGGCTGCATCCCTCAAGTTTTTCAAAAGATTTACAATTGATGTTCTGTTGAGAATAACATTATCGTTTGTACATTTCATGGTAGAAATCGCTTCACTTGTAAATGAATCTTCCTGTAAATGAGCCGGGCAACAGCGACTTCCAGCAGGAATTATTATTTCATTGTAAATCTTGCATTGGATGGTACGTTGATAAGCTTGTGACCAGGTTTCTTGCATAAAAAGCAACATGAGTGGGTTTTTGATGTTGATGGTATTGATAACCTAACAGAAGGTGGACTAGATAGATTAATGTCTTTTCTAGGTTTTGATGTTGATGGCGTATAATCATCATCAGATTCACAGGATTCCGTGCAATTAACTGTCTTGGAGGTAATCTGTTCCTTCTGTCTATAATATCTTCTTCGACATTTATCGCAAATGACATCCTCAGATTTTGGTTGAACAAGAAAGTTCTTGGCCAAAAATCTAGACAATGAATGACATACTCGTCTTCTCTCACCAGGCTTAGTCCTTTTGTTGCAAAGAATGCAAGCATAAAACTTGTGGCCAACAGGTGGCATTCTGAAAAAAAATAATAGCAATTCTTTAGAAGAATAGAAATATATAATATAGAACTAATTTTTGTTTACTTATGTTGCTTCATTATAAAAGATAAATTTATTCTAAAATAATTAAAATTAAGTCTATCGTCTAGTATCTGCCATAACAATCGCAAACAGACACTACTGTATATTTTAGGGTCATTTTTATTAAGAAAAAAATAAAGATGATTTAAAATCTTTTATAAAATTAATCATAAATTAAAACAGATTAGTGAGAAATATTTCATTTTATTTGATATAATTTAAAACATATCTTATTGTAAATCAACATCATTTATTAGTTATTACACAGAGTTTTGATATATAATGTTCAAAGAGGTATTTCGGGTATTTAGTACTTTTACTTTTGATCTGTACTGTAGATAGATTCACTTTGCATAAGATCGGAGCTTGGCCTTAACAAAGTTTTTGCAAAAAAAATTTATAATTTAACTTTAAGAGGAAGCAGTATGAATTATAATCACACATATATCAATTGCGAAATGCTAGTTAAAATGCTCATCATTTCATAACCTATATTTCGACTAGACCCCGCTATTTTTTTTTTTTCAGAAATGATCGAGGGACCCTTTTTAATAGCAATTGTAAACCTAAACTTAAATTAATCATTTACTGCAATATATACTGAAACAAAATATCAAGAGGTCGATATGTATACCGAAAGAAATGATGTACATGCCTTGAACATTATCAAACATACTATTTACGTTGTACACAGCAGACGAGAGCTGCTACAGTACCGGTCATGCATTCATGTATGTTTACATGTTTCTTTAACAATTAATGACGAACAATTGTCAACTTATGATTAGATTGAATATACTTACATGGTGTTATCTTCTCATTTTCAATTATCTGTCTTCGTAAACGTAAACGGTGTCGAACTGCATCATGCATGCAATGATAAATAAGGCCTATCGAGTTGTCGTCTGTTTACAATCGAAACGGGGTATGGCTAATAACAGTAAACACACTGTACACAATGTTTTCCTACTGAAAAACCATTTAAACTGTGACATACATTTTTTTAACAAACAATTATCAATTAAAAGACAAGAATATGGTGAATATATCTCGTTATAACCAACCCATAGACATAATTATAAATAATACGTATAAATATTGAAAATCAATGGGTTTTTTTAATTTTAGTAAAATGTCTATTTTAGATATGAGCACAGGTCTGCCCCACAAAAAAATTATAAAAACCAGAAACTTTTTAATATTTTATTTAAACTGACATATAAATAAAATTAGGGCAGGCCTGTGCTCTAAGTGATATTTGAGAATTTTGTTCTAAAAAAGTGATAATTTTGAAAAAATTCTGGATTCTCATAAAAATTAGGGCGGTGGTTCTCTGGTATACCTGTACAAAACCTCAAAATTTTCTCACCAATAAAAAGTATAATATCTAGGCAATATTTAAAGCAGAAAATAACTCATCAAAACTTTTGTTCTATTTTGGGCATTTTACAGGGCCGATTTTGACCCTTCGTGGGCCTAGCTCTTTAGTTTTATGACACCAAATTTTATTTCTTAATAAATATTTGTGGAAAGACATATGATCGATGTAATTCTTCTGCTTGAATATTCGGGTAATATTTACAAATAATTAAAATTAAGCGAGAGAGAGAGAGAGAGAGAGAGAGAGAGAGAGAGAGAGATCCACAGACATCGTTATTCCTTCCTTAAAAAGTTTTTTTTTAACATCTACGTCCCTTTCCTCTTTTCCAAAAAAGCCTTTGACATAATCACAGAAATAGCCTCTTTTTAATTTCCTCTTAGTTTTTTGGACATTTTTTTGGACAAGTTTTCCAATATGTATATATATATATATATATATATATATATATATATATATATATATATATATATATATATATATATATATATGGACTTTACTTGATATTTTGGATTAATTCAGTCTCTACACAACTGCAGTGTTTGAGTTCAGGTAAGAAATGCAATTGGTATTTATTTATGATTTAAGCCGAAATTGTGTGGGAGTGAATCACTCCCGCACTATCACCATTAAGGAGAGGTTTTTATCGGGGTTGGGAGGGGTTTGTGCAGACACGTTCTTTTCATCATTATGATTAGGTTTTTAGTACCCAGACCGATTTCAGTATAAAGATGTCCTTGTGTGATATTTACTTATGGTTTTTATCACTAATTTTGTGTTCATATTGTAAAATGCAGTAGAAAAAGAAAATATTTGTAGTCAGAATGCTTATAATATAAAATAGAAATGTCATGAAAATAAGCATAACTTGATCCACATACGTATACTTATACTGTTTAAATGCGATGAATTCCACGTACCCGCTTTTTATCAAGTTTTTTATCAAACTGTTTAAAAAAATTGAAGTGTTTAGCACTTTATCTTACGGTGTCTGGTTAGAGCCATTTGCAAAAGCTAACTGCTTATTGGGAAAACCACCGCAAGCTGTCACTCGTCACGCTAACACAACTTTGCACAATACGCTATCATTGCTCTAAAGCGACTTCACACAACTCGAGTGTCACAAAATTATAACTCGATGACGCGCTGTGACACACGAACTTAAGCGCTGAGACACAATCCATGTCGCACTAACACAACTGCATAAAAACGTCATCGCGCTAACACATCTAAAGGACTATGTGCGGTATTATGCACTTTTCGCCCCAAAATTTAAACTTCTATAGAGAGCTTTATAAATAAGGTTGAAGATAGTTGAAATCATATTTTATCACATGTTTATCTCAATATACGGTGGATATCACTCATGAGATAAATTTTTGGTATTACACTGTGTATTCTTACGCCACGTGACGTCATAATTAAACATTACGTAGGTTTAGCCAGTTGATTGACGTATAATGAAAAACTAAAAAATAATACAGTTGAATAGTGAGTTGTAAAAGTGAAGCATTTAATGTTGTTTATTTATTTTTCATGAATTCATAAAGAAATTGTTAGAAAATGAAATGTTTGTTTGTTAAATTTCAAGGAACTTTTTTTCCATGCGTAAAGTTGTTGACGTCTCGTAGTTAATGTGTTGTGCGGCTCACAATTACAATTTGTATAGAAAAAATTGAGATTAACAAAAAACGTTGTAAAACATGTGATAAAAAGAATCTCTCATGATTTGCGATGGTGTATGATTTTTATCCAACTCGTTGTGTGTTTTCTATCCCCTCGCCAAGGCTCGGGGATAGAAAACACACAACTCGTTGGATAAAAATCATATACCATCGCAAATCATGAGAGATCCTATATATAAATAAGAATGTAAAAAGTGATCACCCCAGTGACGTCATAATGTATAAATGACGTCATGAAGATTGTCTTATTTTGATAAATTAAATGTTTTGGAGCAAAATATGGGTGTTTTCTGACGATTTTTCGTTTGGGAAACATCGAACGCATGTTTGCTCAAGTACCATTTTAAACTATGATGTGTATAATTATAAGAACCAAAACATATGAAAAAATAGTAGTTGAGCAGACCTGCGCTCTATACTATCGAAGGCAAAATACGAAGGAAAAATGTCGACATTTTCATTTGTTTGCAAAATTGCGGGAATTTGCCAATTTTTGTGACGTCATAGATAAACAGCTATTGGACAATGATGACTAATACCAAGATTATTGTGATAAACATCCTCTGTAAAATGTTTTATGAAGATTTGATTTTAATACGATACTATTTAAATATTAGTTAAAACTGGAGGCAGATATTTGAAAATACCAAATATTATCCTTGTTATTGCGCAACAATGAGTGCTGCAAGGGTTGTGTTTAAAGCGACGGCTTGTTATTTGAAGCTATATGTTTAACACGGCGTGTTGTGCGAACATTGTGTAAGCAACGGTCTCTTTAGCGCAACAGCGTGTTGCATAACTTGTATAAGCGCGACAACTAATGGGACTTTTGTTGGGTTTTTGCAATGATGTTATCCGAACACCAAAGCATGCATATGTCTTAATCGGATCGCAGTTTTATATGAGCTTGATTAACCTTTTCTGTGACCCTTTTTTCCGCAAAAAGTTTAAATCTGTGTCGCTACTGGATGGTACAAAATTAAATTTAGTATGTGAAGTGTAAGTAGTGCAAATGTGACCCAAAACTGGTTTTTATTTAGTGTTTAAAGAGAGACCAATTTTGAAAATACCAACTTTTTATATTTATTTGATCTACCACCGATTTAAAAGATTACAGCTTGGATGTTTGCACAGCTAGAGAATACCTGAAGATAAGTAAGAGTAGTATGTAATTCAAATCTTATTTGGTTTTGATTTTAAAATTAACTGAAAATGATTCAAAAATAATTTTCTTATTTACTAGATTATCAATAAAAAGCATTGCAAGGTAGGTTTAGATTTGGATATAAAAATTAATGTTACACATATTTTACATTATTGTTTATAATTTAATTAGCATGGTGCAATTTTTATGATTTAAAACATAACCAATTACTTAATTTATGCGGAATACATTGCCCTTTCGCGTCGTTGCCTTCGTTAGTTCTTAATAAACATTTGCTAACTACTTTTCAATCTTTTTCGAATTACAAAGAGTATATTGCCTTGATTTCTTTTTTATGTGCCCTGTTATCGTCACAGTGTGCAACTTGAATAAAGGTTTTTCATAAAATCAACAAGCAGTTTTAGATCAATAAAGTCCATTGGCAAAGTATATTGATATTGTCGCTACATATCAAAAAAATTTCATCCATAGTGGTCTTCAAAAATCACTTGAGATTATACTTAAGAGAATAAAGAGAATGTCCTTGAAGTAATTGAAAGAAATATCCGATAATCATTGAGTTTGAATATATGAACATGTAACTATTGAACATTTAGTTTGACATATTTCAGATATTTTGAGAATCATTTCATATTTGTAGAATATCGAGAGAAAACATTGTAAAAACTTAAAATTTTTGGCAAATACATTTTAGTAGAAAGAAATGGTTACAAAAACTATTTATCTATTTACTACAAGTATGAAAAGGATAAGGTTATAGTTATAATATGCATGGGCTCGAATATTTTAGCTTCCATACCTGTGAATCGGGAGAGAACTGTCTTTAAATAGCTTGGAATTTCATAAACAATACAAACATTTGAAATCGGAGGGGGGGGGGGGGGGGGGGGGGTCACCTATGTTAATTTTGATTTCCAAATATACGACATAGAAACCTAAATATCAATATAAATATCATGCTAGGTTCATATGTTTTTGTCACCTGATCACAATTTTATTGAAAACATTTCCGAGCTTTACTCTGATTCATTTAATAGGAAAACACAGGATGATAAAAAATTGGTGGTTTTATTATACTGTAGTATTTCAAGGACGAAGAACTTACCGGCAAGTTTATCGATTAAGTACATGTAAGCAGTATTTAAAAACTGCATGTATATATGAGACATGCAAACTACGGCCCCGTGTATTGATTTTCTCTTTGCATAACAAAGGTCCACCCAGTATCAATATTTTTAATGCAAGAGTGAGCATCCAGGAATGTTTTATTTGCATATTAAAAATCAAACAAAAGCTGTAATGTATTGATGCAAACATTAGTTTTTAAATGGTTACAGTCTATTTTCGGCCACTATATGAATACGTATTAAATAACCAGATCGGATGTCTCTATTTGCAGATTTTATTAGTGTATGGGTCTCGAAAAGAAAAGTTACATTATTATGGACTTTTATCAGATATAATTATACTGTGATAATGGTTCTCTGTCTTATTACTAGTACATGTATAGATATATATAGAGTATTGAATATGTTTATTCTTATACATTAACTCCGCTATAAAATATCACTTTTCTTTCTGTGTAAGTCAAAGTGTTTTACTCACTCTTTTATAAGTAAGAACTTCAATTCCTGGGTTGAAGTTTGAAAAATGAAAAAACCCAAGAAAAGCATTAATCTTGAATAAGGATAAGGCTACGAAGCATGAGTGAGGCTAAATCTGTACACAAATACGATTACTTTCATAGTGCACACACAGGTGTAATGATATATCTACAATAATTTCATGAAATATCACCTTATTTGTTACCAGGACAGTATTATTTGTGCATTTGTCGTAAGGTAATCGCCGTACTACTCTGTATCAATCTTTTAAAGGGCATGAAAAATGATTGATTGTAAATTTGTATAAGAATCAATTTCAACTTTACATGAATCGAAATACCTTTCTTGTTAGCTCACCTGGGCTGAAGGCTGAAGTGAGCTTTTTCTGAACAAGATTTGTCCGTTGTCTGTCGTCGTCGGCGTTGTCGTAAACTTTTCACATTTTCATCTCCAGAACCACTGGGCCGATTTCAATCAAACTTGGCACAAAACATCACTAGGTAAAGGAGATTCAAGTTTGTTCAAATGAAGGGATGCGGCCTTTTTAAAGGGGAAGTAATATAGAATTATAGTAAATTTGTTGGTAATTTTCAAAAATCTTTTTCTCAAAAACAATTTGGCCAAAAAAAGTGGAACTTGTTTGGAAGCATTATCAGGTAGTGTAGATTCAAATTTATTCAAATCTTGGTTCCCGAGGGTAGGGTGGGACCACAATTAGGGGCTGAATTTTTATATGAGAATATATAGAGAAAATCATTAAAGATCTTCTCAGAAACCATTAGGCCAGAAAAGCTGGAACTTGGTAAAAGCATCCTCGGGTAGTGAAGATTCAAGTTTGTACAAATCACGACCCCTGGGGGTAGGGTGGGGCCACAATGGGGGTATCAATTTTTTACGTAGGATGATATAGAGAAAAATCTTTAAAAATCTTCTTCCCAAAATCTATTAGGCCAGAAAAGCTCATATGTGTGGAACATCCTCAGGTAATGTAGATTCAAGTTTGTTCAAATCGTGGTCCCCGGGGGTAAGGTGGGGCCACAATGGGAGGATCAATTTTTACATAAGAGTGTACAGAGAAAATGTTTAAAAATCTTCTCCACAAAAGTCTATTAGGACAAAAAAGCTCGGATTTGTGTGGAATCATCATCAGGTAGTGTAGATTCAAGTTTGTAAAAATCATGGTCCCCGGGGGTAGGGTTGAGCCATAATGGGGGGGGGGGATCAATTTTTACAAAAGAATATACAGAGGAAATCTTTAAAAATCTTCTCAGAAACCAATAGGCCAGAGAAGCTGGAAGGTGTGTAGAAGCATCCTCAGGTAATCTAGATACAAGTTTATTCAAATCATGATCCCCGGGGTATGTTGGGGCCACAATGGGGGGATCAAATTTTTACATAGGAAGATATAGAGAAAAATTTTTAAAAATCTGATTGAAAAGCGTTGTGCCAAAAAATCTGAAACTTTTGTGAAGGCACAGGTAGTACAGATTAAAGTTTGATCAAATTATGAAAAGTGTGTTTGTGTGGTCTGTATTTAATTGTCAAGATATTTTGATTTTGATACCGTAATGCTGATTTGATCAATGTTATGGCTATTGTTGCTTAAGTGAGCGATATGGCACCTGGGCCTCTTGTGATATTGCATGTACATGTAAGTACCTTATCAGTTTCAGTATATGTCTCATACTACGTGCAATGATCTGTAGAATTCTGAAACTGAACCCTTTTTTCGCATAATTTGGTCGTTAAATTTTGATTTATGATACCTGATACACCAGAATCAATACACAGCAGCCATTGTATGAATCGTACCTTTGGCTGGTGTATGTACAGAACTTTAAATATTTTATATTTGAATAGTATTGTTAACATCTACATTATTTAAAGGTAGGAAAACTAGCCAGCATGATTTGGTTACACGTATTTTTTTAATCCATGATACCCAAGTAGGAGGCATCGTCGGGAGCCAACTAAGTGTTAAAGGATGGTTAATATGTTCTGTCACTAAGGTAAGCTGTCTTACTGATTTTCTTTGAATACAAATGTATTTAGCTGAAATAAAATCAAACATTTTAAAGTAAAAACATCAATTACACGACATTGGAAGGTTTTTGAAAATAACAAGGTCAATTGTTACCATTTTTAGTGTGCAGCATCGATCTCAGTGGTAAGAGGAATCTAAATTGTGATATCCATGGCATTTCCACCCCCGGGGCCTTATAGGCAAGGCCAAATATGCAATAAAAGGTCGAATTTTAAAATATTTATTTCTCTACTCCTACACATTTGGGGGGAAAACTAAATGCATGGTTATGATGTCCATGAAGACCTCTACCAAAATTCTGAAATTATAGACCCTGGGTCAGGGGTTCAGACCCTAGGGTGGGGTCAATATGGCCATATAGTAAAATTATGATGTCCACGAAGTCCTCTATCTTAATTGTGAAATTCATGGTCCCTGTAACAGGAGTTCAGGTCATTGAGCGGGTCATATGGCCATAAAGTGAAAAAATATTTCTTTTTTTCCAAATATATTTGAGAAAAACTTAATGTAAGGTTATGATGTCCATGAAATCATCTATCTTAAATTATGAAATTCATGGTCACTGAGATAAGGGTTCAGGCCATAGGGTGGGGCCAATATGGCCTTATAGTGAAATGTATTGATTCAATAATATTGTCCTTAATATCACAGTCGTGGGAGATAAATCCATGCATTGTTATTTTGTTCATAATGTCCTGACGTTAAATTGTAAAATTCACTGCGAATGCCATGGGGCGGAAGTCGAGGATTTTTTTAAGGGGGGGGGGGGGGGTGATAAATATGGCCATATTATGAACATATATTTTTACTTCGGATAATTGCTGTGTGTCATACATTATTACTTTTAACTTCATCTTGAAAACTACATTGTTAATTGTCACTCGGCAATATTTAATCATATTTGTGTTATATGTTCTACTTTAATATCCCGTGCATTGTATACTTGTAGAAATAAGCTGTGTGCATTTTGAGTGTATTATAACTGAAACTGTGAATATTTTAAAATATTGACTATTAAAGGTCTGCAGGTCTCTTATTACCAAAAGTTTACAATTTTTGGCATCTGGAGTTAAGTTACAGATAGGTATAGATAATCCGAGATTCCTCCGACTCTTGACACCCCCCCCCCCCCCCCCTGCCCCTACATTTTCATGAAGAAATGTTTTTCAAACATCAAATAATAAAAGCGGGATAACAGTCAGAGTAGTCTTAGATAAGGATTAGGGGTAAGACTTCTAAAAGTGGTTTTTAAAAGCTTAAAATGCAAACATGAGGCTCTCTGACATGTCAATTTAAGGGCTATGATACTCAGGTGACCGTCAATGCCTGTGGGCCTTTTTTTAAATGGAAACCCATCATCTAATGTGTAATTCAATTTCTGTTACGCGCAATTTCATGGGCTACATTTTAAAAAGTATAACTTTCTAATATAAACTTTTATTCACATAATGTTCTGATTGAAATTTGCACAGTTTGTGATATTCTTATGTTTATAATCAAGTCCTTTTTCTAACAGGATGATTTTATAGTCGTATCACATGTTGAGCATTGCAGTTCTAAAGAAGATCCTAAACAATATTGTTTATATATATAATATAAACCTACATCAAACTCTGAACCCCTTGTGAGGCCCAAGAATCGTCCAGGGGCCAGAGTCTAAACAATTTTAAAGAATCAGCAATATGTTAAAATGCTTGCAAATAAGTAAACCATATGTGATAACATTATGACAGTATTTGTGAATAATTAAAATGTTTTCCTTTGTACAATTGGATCCCCAATGTGGCCCCACCCTACTCCTCAAGATTTTGATTTAAACGAATTTGAATCTACACTATCTAAAGTTACAGCTTTTCTAAGCAAATAGTTTTTTAGAAGAAGATTTTTAAAGATTTTTCTCTATATATTCCTGTAAAAATATATCCTCCCCTCCCCCCCCCCCCCCCTTGTAACCCAATGCTACCCCCGGGGATCATCATTTGAACACATTTGAATTTACACTACCTGAGGATGCTTCCACATACGTTTCAGGTTTCCTGGCTGATTGGTTTCTGAGAAAAAGATTTTTAAAGATTTACTCTATATATTCCCATGTAAAAATTTGACCCCCCCCCCCCCCAATTGTGGCCCCACCCTACCCCTGGGGGTCATGATTTTCACAACTTTGAATCTTCACTACCAGAGGATGCTTCCACATAAGTTTCAGCTTTCCTGGCTGATTGGTTTCTGAGAAAAAAAAATTAAAGATTTACTCTATATATTCCTATCTAAAAATTCGACCCCCAATTGTGGCCCCACCCTACCCCGGGGGTCATGATTTTCACAACTTTGAATCTACACTACCTGAGAATGGTTCCACATAAGTTTCAGGTTTCCTGGCTGATTGGTTTCTGAGAAGAAGATTTTAAAAGTTTTTACTCTATATATTCCCATGTAAAAATTCGACCCCCATTGTGGCCCCATCCTACCCCCGTGGGTCATGATTTTCAGAACATTGAATCTATACAACCTGAGGATGCTTCCACATAAGTTTCAGGTTTCCTGGCTGATTGGTTTCTGAGAAGAAGATTTTTAAAGATTTACTCTATATATTCCCATGTAAAAATTCGACCCCATTTGTGGCCCCATCCTATTTCCGGTGAGCTCATGTGAGCTAAAAAATGATAAAATAAAAATTAATTTTAAGTAATATATTCAATAGCAAAATAATTTATTAGTCTAATAGAATCTGGGTTGAACAATTTTTGCATTTTAAAGTGGTTTATATAGCGTAAGCTGCCCAAACAATTTATACCCGTAAACAAATTATGTAGCTGTTAAATAATAATATCAGTACCATTAACATTTCTTTTATTAGTATTAATTGCTTCAAGGTTTGGTATTCATAAAAGGGACAGAAATTGTTTTAAGTCAACATTTTAAATTTTAAAATTCGATCCTCCCACCACATTGCAAATGTCCAGTCTAGAATGTTGTAATAAATGACTAGATAATTTAAAAAAAAAAAAGACTAGTCCTACGATCGAAAAAAGGTCTCAATTTATCATTTTGATGCCATACACATTTGTGTCTTTAGTTTTAAGGAAGTATATATGAGTGTGACTAAATTTGAGTAAAAGTTCGCCTATTAGTTAAACCGGTTATATCGCAATCCGCCATCTTTACAATCATGGAAATGAAAATACAGCATTTCAAATGTATGCTTTTATTTCCAATCTATTCACTGAAATTAGCAGTGCTGCATGCAGTTGTTAACTTAACTAAGCAACTTGTTTAATATTTCAGCTTTAAACAAAGAACAACAAAAAGAAGAGGTAGAAAATTTGCGTAAAAGAGTCACCTGTGTTATTTGTAACACAAATCGACGAGAAATTGTTTTTATTCCATGTGGACACCTAGCTCTTTGTAGCTCATGTGACAAAGAGAATGAATTCGCTATTTGTTTGATGTGCAAAACACTTATAAAAGATCGACAAAGGGTCAGAATGATGAGATTACCGAGAATCAGTTGAGATTGACGATGTTAATTAGCACGCAAAAATTAAGGATTGTGTTGACGATTTTGACATTGCAAGGAACTCATGAAGACATATCATAATTTATATATCAAATATTAAGAATATACCTTGAAAGTCAAAATGCTATGTTCATTGATACTTTTTACATTAGTATCCCCGTATCAAACACAAATATTTCAAAAAACTTTTCTACGTAAACGAAAGTATTCATTTCACAGTATGTATCTCATAAAATTTAAAACGACAAAATACATGATTGTATAAACATATGACAGTTTGGTTGTCTGATGCAATTATGTGCTACTCGGACTTTAAAAAGATGTATTGTGCAACGGTGTCTCTTTTATTCCATTTTATTTCAATGCAGTTACAGTACCAAGTGTTTGTTTGCTTTTTTTAAAGAAATTGCTTTATTAGGAATTTTTTGCAGAAGTTTTTTCCTATTTTAGATTTTGGACACCCATATGTCTTTATAATTATAAATTTTGCATACTTAAATATATATTATATAAAATATATAATATACACCACCATTCTTTGAAGTACAAGTAAATCATTAATTATGTATTAAAAATAAAGAGGTGTGCATAAATTATAATTAATGGACTTAAAGGAAGTATTCACATGGAATGAGAAACCCCTCAAAAGCTTAAAAATTCCCATCTTTGCGAAGATAATTAGAGCAAGAATTCAAGCATACCCTAATAAAAATAAAAAAAAATAAAAGGACGTACAAAGCGAAGTATTAATAACTTACGGATATGAATCTCAACTATTTTCAAGATATTTTCTATTATATTCCATGAATTGTGTGGCCCCTAACGCAATTGATAAAACCATTGCTTAATGCATCTTGACATGAGAAGATTCTTAAGGGTTTTTCAAGATCTTGGACGAAATATAAAACGAAGTTAATTGATCACTCAGAGCACACAAAAATAACAGGAAGCTCAGAGGCCGAATTGATCATCTGAGCTAAAATGTCCAGCGGCAGCTGAACCCAAGCCCAGCCCCCTTCTCTCTCTCTCTCTCTCTCTCTCTCTCTCTCTCTCTCTCTCTCTCTCTCTCTCTCTCTCTCTCTCTCTGACACCAGATGTAACAGTTTGCTTTAAAACTGAGACTCTTCAAACGATATTGCATCCTTTTTGGGAGTTGATTTTAATCAAATTTCCTATGCAGTTACTCTGGCAAACCTGAAGTGAAACAGTGTTTGGACCTAAGCACAAATAATCATCACTAACAAGACTTAGTACTTAAAAATAATCGATAAATTCGATATAATTTATTTAGAAGCATTGTTTTTCAAGGAAACTAATTTATAGATACTTGAAAATAGTCAGATTTTAAATGATACGAACAATTAAGGTATTTTTGTAGTCGTGTGTATTCCTACGCCAGAATTCAATATTGCTTGGATACACTTTTCCAGAAATGTTTTGATTACTGATACATAATGCATCGTTGAGTTTGATGGCGTTAATTTAATCTTTATGTGCTTAATTATTCTAATACAGCTAAGGAACTACTTGCGATGCGAAATTACATACCGTTGATTTTAAAATAAGTAATAATAAAATCAACTCCTCTCAGTACTTCAGTACTTTGATTCCAGATTATAGCTTGTTTTCTTCAGATGAATATTTTCTATATATTTATATGCAATGTTCTGTAACCTTCGTGCTATAAAGTCTGACTTAACGTTCTTTGCTTTGATTTAATGTTAATTTCACAACCCCCCCCCCCCCCCAAAAAAAAAAAAAAATTAAATTTAACATCGTCCACATTAGTTTCAAAATTGTGTCTTTTAAATTTTTCATAGAAATGTGTTTGGTCTTCGTCCGTCGTCCTATGTCGTCATTAAACAAGTTTACACTTTTAACTTCTCTGAAACTAATAATGTCCATTAGACTCAGCCCTCTACCAAATTGTGAAATGCATTGCCCCTGGGCAGTTGCTCAGGCTCTATGGCCGGGCAAATAATGCCATATAGTTACCATTTATTTAATCATAGGAAATCTTATTCCCTACTCCCATATAAATTTTCCAAAAATAAATACATGGTTATGATGTTCATTAAACCCTACTTCCTAAATTGTGAAATTCATGGCCCTTGGATCTGAGGTTCATGCCTTAAGGCATAGCCAACATGGCCATAGAGTGAACATGTATAAACCTGGGAAAGTCTGCTCTACTTCAACAATAGTGGAAAATAAACTAAATATATGATTATGATGTTCATACAGCCCTGTATCAAGTTGTGAAATAAGTGGCCCCTTGTGAAATAAGTGGTATGGGGTTCAGGCCCCTGGCGGGACCAATATGACCATAATATAAATTGAAGATGTATTTAATCTTAGAAAAATCTTCTTCTCAAACACAGCAGGTGGAGAAAAACTGAATGCATGATTATGATGTCCGAAAAGCCCTCTACCAAATGTGTGAAATTCTCACCCCTGTGGTAGGTGTTCAGGCCCTTGGGTAGAACCTATATGGTCACATAGTGAACTTGCATAAAACTTTATAATTCCTTCCTATTTACTTTCACAGTGGTGGGAGATTAACTAAATGCATGTCCATTATGTCTTCTGAAATTGTTTAATAAACATTTACATTTCTAACTTCATCTTTAAAACTATAAGGTAAATTATATCACTTGGCCATATTTTAATTGTATGTTCTATTTTAGAATTTCTTGTGCATTATATGCTTGTAGAAATAAAGTATGCATGTTATGTGCATTATAAATGAAACTAAGATTATTATATAAGATTGACAATTAAAGGCATCCAGGTCTCTTTCAACACAGGTGCTAGAAACTAGATAACTTGAGATTCCTACGACTCTTGCCTCCCCCACTCCTTTATAAATTGATGTTTGCAAATATAAAATAATAAAAGCAGAGAACTCTCGGATAAGGTTTAGATTCCATTCTTCATTCTAATAGGTCCATTTAAGAGCTTTGGTACTAAGTTGACCGTCAAGCCCCTGGGCCTCTTGTTAAAAGAATATTAAAGAAAAATACGTTCATTCTTTACATTTTTTTTACCCCTGTACCTATGGCAGGCTTATTGTGTAGATTATTATAATCAACAGTGGTGTCTCTACAAAGAGTGTGACATTTTCATCGTTAGGGACATCAGTTTTTTTTTTAAAAATGGTAGGGTTTTGTGAGAGATGAAGGTTTATCGCTAATTCGATAATAATCATCCCCCACTATAGATGTGCAGTACAAAATGTAGTTATGATTCATAAATTTTTTTCTTAACTTTTGCGGACAACTATGATAAAAAAATAAAATCTGTTGGTAAACCGAGTCAAAGCTAAAATCGAGCCGCTCTTTACATCGATTAACCCTAGCCTTCATTAATATCACATATTAGCCATAAAGATATGAGTAAATCAGATTATCCATCATTAAGAGTTTTACTATAATCTGTCCCAAGTTATTTTTGCCGCACATTTTCTCAAATTATTCTATATTTATAAATACCTTTGGATTCAAACGATGTTCATCAAATAATATGAAAAAATTCCAAGATTTACCTTTAGAAACGCCCCCTTCAACTTGTCAGGTTTCAATACACAACCCGAAATAGAAAGTCTACGGGAATTTTGCATTGTAAACAAAATCAAGTACCCCGGATGATAACGTTAAAAAATTGTGCGAGGTGTCCCGAGTACTTCCAAAAGGAGAAAAGATGTAAACATTTCCCATTTTGAATCTCCGTAGGGTTTTTGTTTTTGTTCATGTGAAATTCTCCAGGGATAAACAGATGATGTATCAATGCAGAAATCTTGGATTTTTTCCCTTTTATCAATTTGAATTGTACTTCTTTGGCAGATATGTTTATTTTAATTAAAAAAAACATCAAAAAATAACGGAAGCAATAACATGGGACAAACTATAGTTTATAAGTATGATTTGAACCTAAGGCAATTTAAATTAAATTCAGATTTTAAAAAATAATATGTTGACCAGGAAAACTTTTATTTTGAAAGCCAGCTTTGATAAACCCATCCGTGGATTGATACATACAGATCTGAACGTCTTTGATGATAAGTGATTTAATGGATAATTTGTTTTAAATGATTTAATATTTTATTGGATCATAGTGATATTACACAACTGATGTTCATTAAGGTGTCTTTTATACATTTTAAAATTCTACGGTGTTTTGTTGCTTTTATTTTTGTGGAAGGGGGGGGGGGGTATTTTCTTGAAACCTAAGTTGTACATAGCAGTGAATTTTGTTAATCATGCGCCATTAATTAAGAAGATTTCTTTTAATAAAAAGTATTGTTTAAACTCACATGGTAAGTAAGAAAAACATTAAAAAGTGAGACGAAAAAAGCTCGATTTAGATAATGAAGTCATTTTTCATAAGTTACATTTTATAATTTCAGTTATTCGGCTGCTTTATATGTTGTTATTATGCTAATTGCACAAAAGATGGGTTTGCAGTCTTAAACAGCATCACCTTTGTCCGTTTGGACCTAAAGTGGTTACTGGTTTGTTTACGTAATAACTCGGACGTGACTGACAACTCGGGGAAACATAAATGTAAAAGTAAATCGTCTCCTCAGCGTAAATTACAAGTTGCAGTTATTAAAGTTTAATACTAAACTTGACCGATTTGATATTTTCTTCCATTTCTATATCTGACATTGACATGACGGCCGCCTACGTAATACATTAGTTTATTTTTGGATATCGGAAAAGCCCCCAAAATACAATTGTGTCCTGGATATTATTTGTTTATATTTTAAAGTATACTAGTGAAAATATATCTCTTACTTATTATTTATCGAATTTTAAAATTGACAAAAATAATTAAACAATATGTTAATGTATTTTTTTTAAAGCTTCTTGGTCCGATTTCTTGGCTATTGCGGTACGTTATCTACGGAAGCCTGTTAGTGCCACATAAGATATACAAAAAGAAAAGTCTATATAAGAAAAACTCATTGTATATATAAAAACACACACATATTATTATATTAAGAGCTATTAAATCTTAAATTGCCAGCCTCGGGGGCATTTATTGCTGATCCTCTCCTCCGTAAGCGGGGTTTATCATGCAGACACTGGGCTGAACTCAGTGAAAGGTCACTCAGTGGAAAATTTTCGCTTTATATATTTATCACTGTTGCTTTTATATATCACAGTACTGTTTATATATATATATATATATATATATATATATATATATATATATATATATATATATATATATATATATATATATATATGTGTGTACACGACCTAGCTTTATACATATACATATATATATATATATATATATATATATATATATATATATATATATATATATATATGTACACGACCTAGCTTTATACATATACACAATTCTTTATATATATTGGTAATTCCTTTATATATAGAGCTGCTTATTTTATATACTTGAGTTTATCTTATATAAATGTGTGTGATTTTATATATACAATGAGTTTTTCTTATATAGACTTTTCTTCTATATATCTTATGTGACACTAACAGGCTTCTGTAGTTATCAAATAATTTTCCATACAAACCAAAAATCTAAAAAAAAAGAAAAAAAAGTCATAGACTTTCATCTATTTACACCAGCAGAATCGGTCTCTTTTCAACACAGAAATATTTAGAGTAAATTAAAATTAATTCTGTATGCAATACGGGAACACCAAAATATGCATTATGGGCTTGTCAAAAAAAGGGAACCGTTTGGTTTCGTTCCCCGATTGTATTCAACCCGCATATTACACATGATTGTAAACAAAACATGTGATCAAACATCATAAAGATTAGTAAAAAAAATGTGCACAGATTTAGTTTTGATTTGCCAAATTATTTTTGGAATCTTATTTCTTTATTTATAGCGAATTTCAAAGTCGTAATACAACCATACCCGCCTCGACGTCGGGTGCGAATCTAAATAGGGCTAAATAACGCAGTATCCATTTATTTAAAGTCTGTCGGACTAAACAGATAAATACTATAATTTCATTTACGCCATATTGGATTTGAGCGGCATGGAGCGAAAAAGTATCATTTGTAGCGAATTTTTATAATACTACTTAGAATTTTAGATTTTAATGATTTTTAACTATGAGTTAAGTGTAATAAATTGAATTATATTGGATTTTATATTTGTAGATATTCCTCTAAATGCACTACGTCAAGAAAACGAGGAACTTCGGAGAATGCTTTATTGTAGACGATGTAGAAGGCAGTATCGTTCCTGTCTTTTTCTACCATGTGGCCATCTACTATATTGCTGGAATTGTGGTCAAGGTTTCAGGTGTTGTGAGGTGTGCAATGCAGTCATCATGCAACGATTACATGTAATCATCTAATATGCTCTGCTAAACTGACCATACTTCCGGTGAAATTCATTTACTGTTGCATTCAACCCTTGACTGTGACAGTTATAAGACGCAGAAGACTTTGGACAAATTAAATTCAATATTTTTGGTATATGTCAAACAACTACTTTGTTTCCTTGATTTAAAAGGAAAGATTAACTTAATGAAACCAGTGATTGTCTTTAAAGTTGCATAATACTTTACACAATTTGCATTTGATATTTTTTCTCTTTTAACTCTCATCAACAAGTTTTTATTTGTTCTGTAATAGTTAAGTATAACTATTGGTAACATAAAAAGCAATTAAGTTATCTTATCTTATTCAAGTTTGTTTCTTTAGTATCAAAACGCTTAAAACTTGGGCGTACTCACTTTAATGGTAAATGATAAGTTTACTGAATCAACAACAGATGTACAACACTTTTTAGCTCACTTGAGCTGAAAGCTCAAGTATGCTTTTCTGATCACTTTTTGTCCGGCGTCCGTCTGTCTGTCTGTCTGTCTGTCCGTAAACGTTTTACATTTTCGACTTTTTCTCCAGAACCACTGGGCCGATTTCAACCAAACTTGGCACAAAGCATCCTTAGGTAAAGGGGATTCAAGTTTGTTAAAATGAAGGGCCACACCCTCTTTCAAGGGGAGATAATTAAAAATCATTGAAAGTTTGTTGGTATTTTTCAATAATCTTCTTCTCAAAAACCATTCGGCCAGAAAACCTGAAACTTGTGTGGTAGCATTCTCAGGTAGTGTAGATTCAAGTTTGTTCAAATCATGATCCCCGAGGGTAGGGTGGGGCCACAATGGGGGGTTGAATTTTTACATAGGAATATATAGAGTAAATCTTTAAAAATCTTTTTCTCAAAAACCATTAGGCCAGAAAAGCTGAAACTTGTGTGGAAGCATCCTCAGGTAGTGTAGATTCAAATTTGTTCAAATCATGATCTCTGGGGGTAAGGTGGGGCCACAATGGGGGTTCAAATGTTTTACATAGGAATATATAGAGTAAATCTTTAAAAACAATTTTCTCTGAAACTGATCAGCCAGAAAAGCTGAAACTTGTGTGGAAGCATCCTCAGGTAGTGTAGATTCAAGTTTGTTCAAATCATGATCCCCGGGGGTAGGATGGGGCCACAATGGGGGGTTGAATTTTTACATAGGAATATATAGAGTAAATCTTTAAAAATCTTCTTCTTATAAACCATTTGACCAGAAAAGCTGAAACTTGTGTGGAAGCATCCTCAGGTAGTGTAGATTCAAGTTTCTTTAAATCATGATCCCCGGGGGTAGGGTGGGCCCACAATGGGGGGGGGTTGAATTTTTACATAGGAATATATAGAGTAAATCTTTAAAAGTCTTCTTTTCAAAGACCATTTGGCCAGAAAAGCTGAAACTTGTGTGGAAGCATCCTCAGGTAGTGTAGATTCAAGTTTCTTCAAATCATGATCCCCGGGGGTAGGGTGGGGCCACAATGGGGGTTGAATTTTTACATAGGAATATATAGAATAAATCTTTAAAAATCTTCTTCTTATAAACCATTTGACCAGAAAAGCTGAAACTTGTGTGGAAGCATCCTCAGGTAGTGTAGATTCAAGTTTCTTCACATCATGATCCCCGGGGGTAGGGTGGGCCCACAATGGGGGGGGTTGAATTTTTACATAGGAATATATAGAGTAAATCTTTAAAAGTCTTCTTTTCAAAGACCATTTGGCCAGAAAAGCTGAAACTTGTGTGGAAGCATCCTCAGGTAGTGTAGATTCAAGTTTGTTCAAATCATGATCTCTGGGGGTAAGGTGGGGCCACAATGGGGGGCGGGGTTCCAATTTTTCAAAGGAAAACATTTAAATTGTTCACAAAAATTCAAATGGTTTTAACATATGGTTTTACTTATATGCAATCATTTTGACATATTGTTGATTCTTTAAAATTGTTTAGACTCTAACCCCTGGGCAATTCTTGGACCTCAAAAGGGGTTCAAAGTTTGATGTAGGTTTATAGTCCATATATAAACAGTTGTTTAGGTCTGATTATCTTCTCGAGAACTGCAATGCTCAATATATGATACGACTGTAAAATCATCCTGTTACAAAGGGGGTCAATGATAAACATAAGAATATGCAGGGGTATTTTTTTTTATACAGGATCTATTATACGACATTGTTTAGATATTTTGTATATGACTCTATAAAGCTGAATTTATAATGTCTGTTGTTGCTCAGGTGAGCGATGTGGCCCATGGGCCTCTTGTTATTTTTGTTAAACCTGTCAGAGTTGACCAAAGCTTTTTTCGTGGTTTACTGCACAGTAATGCAATATGTTTAAAGATGTCGAGCAACCTGTTATATTATAACTGACTCGATCTTTCACTCTTTTATAACCTGTCATTTAAACTTTATTGAATGTTTATATTGATATTCATTTTTCTTAAATTTATCAATTTGACATGATGCAAATCACAAACCGTTTAAGAAAGTTGTCATTTCCTTCGATATAGCACAAAGATAACTAAGAGATTTTAGGTCACCTGAGTCACTTAATTGACCTACGGCCATTGGTGTTCGTCCGACGTCGTGCGACGTGTGTTGTCCGTTAACAATCATAGGATGAAGCTCAGTCATTCAGTCAAATGAATGTTGTCTGAAAGGTGACTTAATGGCAAAACTCTGAAAGTCAGCCACCTTTTAGTCATCTTTCAGTTGACTGAATTGCAGAGCTTCATCTTATGAATTTTACATCTTTAGCCTTCAATATTTTGTTTGAAGCATCTTTAGGATAAGAGGAATGTAAATAATGAAATTTATTACCTTACCGTCACATGGACGTCATGGGCGGGACTGAACATACAATAGAGGACACATTTTTAAAAATCATCTTTTTCCACTTATGTGGGAAAAAACTAAATGCATGGTTATGATGTCCATGAGGCCCTCCTGCCAAAATTGTGAAAATCGTTCCCCCTGTTATATGTTTTAGATCTATCATGGGACCATTATGGTCTTTTAGTAAAAATGTATAAAATCTTTTTAAAAAAGCTTCTACTCCAATCCCATATATAAATCATAAAAAAATATATGATTTTAATGTTCAGGAAGTACTCTACCTAAATTGTGAAATTCATGACCCCTGGGTCAGGGGTTCAGGTCCTAAGGCGGTGCCACTATGGCCTAAGGCGGTGCCACTATGGCCATATAGTGAAAATGTTTTATATCGTAGAAAATCTTCTCTTCTTCCACAGTAGGGAAATATAAACCAAATCTTTTGTTGTGACGAAGCCCTCCACCTTAATTGAAACATCCATGACCCCTGGGTCAGGGTAGTGTCAATATGACCACATAGTGAAAATATATAAAATGTAATATTTTCTTCTGTACTTTCATCGTGGGAAATAAACTAAATGCAATCTTATTATGTCCATAATGTATGTCATCGTCTTAAATTGTTGTAACTAATTGTATACAGAAGTCCAAAGTAAATGCGTTTAATTCCTTTGCCATCACAATTCTTTGATAGCTTAGCTTAAGAGGATTAAAAATTGCAACTTTAATAACAAGTGCTCAAGTGCTATTAAATCTCTCAACATTTTCGTGTACAAACCTTTAATTCTGTAATTGACAAGTGACTATTTAACGCCTGCAGATCATTTTTTACCAAAAGCTTACAATTTCTGGTCCCTGGAGCTAGGGTATAGGTAATCTGATATTCACCCGATCCTCCCCAATTTTATTTTAAATGAATTGATGTTTGCAAACATCAAATAATAAAAGCGGGAATAACAGTCACATGAGTCTCGGATTAGGATTTAGACTCCTTGAAATGCAAGCATGTGACTCCCTGACCGGTCTATCTATGGTCTAGGATTCTCAGGTGACCGTCAAGGCCAGTGGGCCTCTTGTTTTCTTTTATATGTTTATATACCTTATATTTATATTTTCCTTATTTTAAAAAAAAAAGATTCCGTATCCACGTATTAATTTCATTTTTAAAAATACTATTTACATAAATCTCATCAATTGGGCTTAAATTTTTCACTGATTTTGATGTAATGTAGAGAATTTTAATTTTCAAATATTAGTTTTCATTAACATTCACATTCGTACATCATTATAGTATTTGCCAATTATTATTAATCAATTTTACATAATTTCAGAGGTTTTTAGCTTACCTGAGCCGAAAGCTCAAATGAGCTTTTCTGATCACATTTTTTTCTGTCGTTCTGTCCGTCTGTCTGTCTGTCTGTAAACTTTTCACATTTTCAACATCCTCTCCAGAACCACTTGTCAAATTTTAACCAAACTTGGCACAAAGCACCCTTAGGCAACGGGGATTAAAGCTGTTAAAATTAAGGACCACAAACTTTTACAAGGGAAGATAATTAGAAATTTTGGAGTAATTTTCAAAAATCTTATTCTCAAGAACCATTTGGCCAGGAAAGCTGAAACATATGTGGAAGCATCCACGGGTTATGTAGATTCAAAGTTATAAAATTATGATCCCCGGGGGTCAGGTGGGGCAACAATTTTGGGTAGAATTTTTACATAGGAATATATAGAGTAAATCTTTAAAAATCTTCTAAAAAACCATTTGTCGGGGAAGCTGACACTTATGTGGAAGCATCCTCGGGTAGTGTAGATTCACGTTGTGAAAATCATGATCCCCTGGGGTAGGGTGGGGCCAAAAAGGAGGGGGGGTTGAATTTTTACATAGGAATGTAAAGAGTAAATCTTTAGAAATCTTCTTCCCAGAAACCAATCAGCCAGGAAATCTGAAACTTGTGTGGAAGCATCATCAGGTAGTTGTGAAAATCATGAACCCTAGGTGTAGGGTGGGGCCATAATGGGGGTCGAATTTTTACATAGGAATATATAGAAAAAAGCCTTTTAAAATCTTCTCAGAAACCAATCAGTCAGGAAGGCTGACATTTATGTGGAAGCATCCTCGGGTAGTGTAGATTCACAGTTGTAAAAATCATGAACCCTGGATGTAGGGTGGGGCCACAATCGGGGGTTGAATTTTTACATAAGAATATAAAGAGTAAATCTTTAAAAGTTTTCTTCTTTTAAGAAATCAATCGGTCAGGAGAGCTGAAACTTGTGTGGAAGCATCCTCAGGTAATGTAGATTCAAGTTATGAAAATCATGATCCCCGGGGGTCAGGTGGGGCCATAATTTGGGGTCGAATTTTTACATAGGAATATATAGAGTACATCTTTAAAAATCTTCTTCTCAGAAATCAATCAGCCAGGAAAGCTGAAACTTGTGTGGAAGCATTCTCAGGTAATGTAGATTCAGGTTGTGAAAATCATGATCCCCGGGGGTAGGATAGGGCGACAATAGGGGGGGGGGGTGAATTTTACATAGGAATATATAGAGTAAATCTTTAAAAATTCTCAGAAACCAATCAGCCAGGAAACCTGAAACGTATGTGGAAGCATTCTCAGGTAGTTCTGAAAATCATGAACCCTGCAGGGTGTAGGGTGGGGTCTAAATGGGGGGGACGAATTCTTACATAGGGATAAATAGAAAAAGGTCTTTAAAAATTTTCTTCTCAGAAACCAATCGGCCAGGAAAGCTGACATTTAAGAGGAAGCATCCTCAGGTAGTGTAGATTCAGAGTTGTGAAAATCATGATCCTCCTGGGTAGGGTGGGGCTACAATAGGGGGATTGAATTTTTACATAGGAATGTATAGAGTAAATCTTTAAAAATCTTCTTCTTAGAAACCAATCAGCCGGGAGAGCTGAAACTTGTGTGGAAGCATCCTCATGTAGTGTAGATTCAAAGTTGTGAAAATCATGACTCCGGGGGTAGGGTGGGGCCACAATTGGGGTCGAATTTTTACATTGGAAAATATATAGTAAAATCTTGAAATCTTCTTCTAAAAACCCATTTGCCTTAAAAAGCTGTAACTTTAGTGAGAGGAACCTCAGATAGTGTAGATTCAAATTCGTTTAAAAATCTTGAGGAGTAGGGTTGGGCCAGATTGGGGATCCAGTTTTACAAAGGAAAACATTTTAATTATTCACAAAAACTGAAATGTTATCATATATGGTTTTACTTATATGCAAGCATTTTAAATCTTTAAAACTGTGTAGACTCTGGCCCCTGGACGATTCTTGGGCCTCTGAAGGGGTTCAGAGTTTGATGTAAGTTTATATCCCGTATATAAACAATTGTTAAGGATCTTCTTGAGACCTGCAATGCTCTACATGTGATATGACTTTAAAATCATCCTGTTTTATAAGGGACTTGATTTTAAACCTAAGAATCTCCAGGGGGGAAATGGATTTTTATTTCTACAAGATCTACATGCATTATACCACATTGTCCAGATATTTTGTATTATGACTCCATTAAGCTGATTTTATCATGCATATTGTTGCTCAGTTGAGTGATGTGGCCCATGGGTCTTTTGTTTTTTAAATAAGGCAGCTGTTTTTATTTCTTTTTATTTTATTTTATTTTGCATATTCATAAAATATTATGCTAGACATTTCAATCAAGAATTGAATTTAGATTTGACAAGACTTGAAATTGAAAATAGTAAATTTAAAGGGACATTGGCACCATTTCAAATTTTATTTTTCAATTTGTCAATACATACAATGGTTAATATGAGCATTACTAATGCAACATTACAACAGGAGTGTCTACGACTTTCAAGCGAGTTTTAAACTTTTCGTTTTCTATTTTATAAAATTATTTATAAACATAATAACAAGTATTCTTGTTTGTCAAGAGTCATTATTTTGTTTAAGATATGATAATGTCTTAACAGTAAACTATTTGTAAATGAAAAATTGACCAGAGTTTTTTTTCAGTAAAGAATTTTTAGCTCTGTATCTCGCTTGTAACTTGCCCTCTAACATGCTTGTAGTCGAGCATTTAATATGTTCCATCCAACCATTCTTGGCATTAAAAATGGGGAGAAAATTGAAAGATGAAATTTTTTTTTTTTTTTAAATGAGCTTTATTCGCGTTTATGTCCCTTTAATCGTGGTATTTTTTAATTTTGGAAAAGTTTTTTTTTAATTTACTGCAATTCTGCGCAGAACGTCATGTAAAGTTGAACACCTTCCGTTATTTCTGCGATATGTAGGTATTTTTGTTGAAGAAAACATGTTTTATATTTATCCAAATATATTATTCACACACACACACACACACACACACACACACACACACACACATATATATATATATATATATATATATATATATATATATATATATATATATATATATATATATAAAGAATATACTATTTATACCCGTTTAAATGAGCTTAAAGGGTATTAAAGGAGAATACATTTGGGAGAAATGACATGGCATGTCAAAGGTTGCAATATAGAATTTTGAAAAATTATACAATGCAAATTAAATTATTCAGATGAAGTTTTATATAATACAAATAGCTACTTAAATAAATAATACTGAAATTTATACAAAACAAACATAAAACAGTATGGCAAGAGAATTCCCATACCTCCGAAAGGCCTGGTTTTTGTTTGAAAATTAAAAAAAAACCAGTTACTCATAAATCTAAAAAAAAAAAAAAAAAGGCAGGAAAACTATGTACCTGTGCAAAGTGCTTCCAATAAATTAGAAGAAATCATAATTCCAGAGTCAGAGGTATTGATGCCTAAGCGGGGCTAACGCTAAATTAATTATTTTTGCTGAAATATTCTCTTCCAAATTTATGATAAGCTAAGCAAATATGTGGCGCCATGGCTACAAATTTAAAGTTGGTTGGTTCAGGTATAAGGCATATCATATAGCAGTGAAAATATGTTGATATTTTCTTAATCACCTGTATATCTCACAAAACACAAAGCTTATTGATGTTGAATAGGCAGGTGATGCCCACAGGGCTCATACATGTAAGTTTGTAACAATGGTGTAGCCGTGAATGTTGCATCGCCACTACTGAACCATGTCATGTCCTACCTGTTGGTAAAATTATTTCTTTCTTATTAACACAATGATTTTGTGACCCAAAGAGCACTGTATTGAATTTAATTGGGGTGGAATTTTGCATTGTATGTAAGCAACTGTTGTAGGTCTTTCACCTGGCATAAAGGTCTGGCATTTAAAATGACTGTGTCGTCAAATCCGCTTGAGGCTGCATCACCATGAAGCAGGGATGGTGCCATCACCACAAGGACACCACACCCACTGTAGGTGCGGATGAGGTTCACTGGTCCTCCGTTTTTCTTTTCCTACACTTTGGCCAACTTCCCCAATTATTTCTCAATTGTTCAATTAACCAATGTTGAATTATTTAGAGAATTATATAGATAATCCTTTGATTTTGATTTGTCATAAGCAACAATATGGAATGACAAGCATACACAGAATGATATAACACAATGAGAGACTTATTGCTGTTTAGGGGTTTTTCTTAAGACGGCAAGATTTTTTTTATTATAAAAGACTGTATTTGTTGAAGGTGGATTGCACATGACTTTGCATGAAGAAAATGTCCGGTATTGTTAATCGATTATTTTTCACTCGATTTTGCTATTCAGTAAGCGTAACAAAGTTATGACTGAATAAGATGCCAAAAAATGACCATTGGTTCAATCGTTAAATAAAAATCAAATTGTTTCTATTAAAATCAAATTTTAATGATCTAATACAATTTAGTAAAAGCACAATTTCTAATTATGGTCAGTTTAAATTTCTAACAAACACGAAGAAAAAACAACAAACAATTGCATCAAGTTTTGGTGGTATTGAACCCTCAACCAAAAGGTCCAGTAAGTTTTATAAAAGTTCATGGCATGTGGTGATAACGAACAGTGTTCAAATTCAAAAGTCCAAAGGAAAATTACAAAACAGGAGCAGAGCAAACACGGACCTCTTAAAAAATAGAGGTAGGATCAGGTACCATGGAGGAGTAAGCATCCTCTGCCGACCGGTCACACCCGCCGTGCGCCCAATGCCATATCGGTAAAAAATGTCATTATTGGGGAAATTGTCGTAATTTGAGAAACGTATCATGATCGGGAAAATGGAGAAAAATCCGTGGACAATTCGGTATTCAATCAATGTCCAAAACAGAGCAATCACGGACCTCTGGAAAACCTCAGAGACAGGATCAGGTGCCATGGAGGAGTGAGCAGCTCTGCTGACTGGTCACACCCGCCGTGTGCTCTTTGTCGTAATCGGGGAAAAAAAACAACGGAAAAGTCCGTAGACAATTAGGTGATTAATTATGGTCTAACAATTAGTATGAAAAACGTCAGAGCATGCGACCCAGTGGAAGATTGTATTTGCTGACAAGGTATCGACCTTAGAACTTACGAAAAGATGACTTCAAACGAGACTGTTGATAGTCCTGTTTTATCAACTTGTTTGTCAGTAACTTGCCTCGCCTTAGAAATCGTTCATACGAAGAGCATCCCTTTGCGTATCGAATTAACTGAGAGCCAAAAACACCATGCAGGGGATGAAGGTATAATGTTACATAAGTAAGGAAAGTTGACTATAGAAAAATTGAAGTCATCACGTTTATCATATAGTTTGTTGTCAGGTTACCATCAATGACCATTTCCAGCAAAATATCCAAATATGAAACAGATGACGCAGACTCTGTGCTATCTTTTATTTCAAGTTCACTGGGATATATCGAATTGACGTAAGTATGGAAGTAGCAATTGTTAATTGATAATACGTCGTCGATATACCTGAATGTTGAGTTGAAGGCCACAGCGAGTGATTTATTTTTTTCACGTACAAGTTTTCGAATAAATTCTGCTTCATATGAATACAAAAATAGGTCTGCTAACAATTTGGCACAATTGGTACCCATGGGAATTCCAACAGATTGTTGGAATACCTGATTTCCAAAAACTACATAGATGTGGTCTATCAGAAACTCAAGCATCTTTTTAATGTCAACTTCAGAGTACTTGTGTGCACAATCCGAATGGCTTTTAACAAAATAGTTTTGCAAATGACCGATGACAAGATAAGAAAATTCACGTGATCCATTTTTATTACAAAAAGCAGTTATCAATGATGTAAAAAAGACGGGACTTTAATTTATCGTGGGGAATGGTTGTATAAAGTGTAGAAAAGTCGTAAGTTTTGATGCTATCGATTTTGGTAAAATTTTGGGATTTCAGGTTTTCTAAAAGTTCCTTGGAATTCTTAAGTATCCACATCTGATTTACACCGCTTCTTGAATATACTGTTACACAGTACTCTTGAAGTTTCTCCTTTACTGCTGTTAATATTTTGGTTAGGAGTAAAGAAAGAGGCTTGATAGAACATTTACTGGAAACCGCTGTATATCTTTGTTTGTAAGGATTTTTATGAAGTTTAGGTATCCAATAAATATAAGGTATTTCAAATTGATTTTGGTTGTTGGGGATATTGAAAATATTCAAAACTGACATTTGATTTTGAAGAATTTCTTCCTTGGAAAGAGAGCCACGAGTGTAAGTTAGAATTCCACTTGCGGAATTAAATCCAAGTTCTTCTTATATACAATTTATATAATGAGCCTTACAAGCAAAGACAATGTTGTTTCCTGCTTTGTCAGTAGGGACCAGTACAAACTGGTCGTGTAATATATATTTTTTCACTTCTAAATTATCAAATAAAGAAGGATAGATGGTTTTCATACTGCGCTTTAATCGCTTCATACGAGATTTTAACATGCATCGAACATAATGCTGGATACTCTAACCACTGAGGTATTACAGTCAATTTTAAAGCTATATACGACTTTTGCCACGAGTTAACGGAGTTACGGGTTACAAATCGATGTTATGTTAAATATACATCGTTAAGATCGTAATTTTGAAGAGTTATCTGACATGTTGATTTTTTTTTTATTTTGCAGTATCATAGGGTCGATTGCAAAGAAATGAATCACTAAAAAGAAAAGCATAGAACGTGGATCCAGCTTGCTCTAGCTGTTGACAAAAATGAGAGCAGCATGTCTACTCATATCACTGCAAATGGGGCATTTGGTAACATTAACTTTGTAAGGTTTGTTTATATTGTTTTAGCGATACTTGATTGATGCATTTATGCAGCAGTTTTTCTTTCTAAAAGGAAATTTATTTCTTTAAGTTAATGTGCTTAGGCCAAACGTCAACATGTATATATTTACTGGTACATATTTGCTATTTGCCTATTCCCTCTGCTGATGCTGAAAAGCTAGCACTGTTCGTAGTTAGAAATAAAATTAAGGCGCAATTGGTACATGTGATTGTGGCGCTTATTTGTCAATGTAAATATATATTACGATTTTGATATTTGAAATACTAGACTATAATTGTTTTATTCAACTATTAAAACTAGTTAACAAAGCATCGGAATCCTTCACTTTTAATTAACCAAACCCACCCAACCCCTACCGGTGCGTCCCTTTCTGAATGGTTTACTGAGTGGAATATTTTTAAAACTATTTGATTCCACTTCTTGGCCACTGTGGTAAATCTGTTTTTGCAGAAAATAAATATCAAGATCACTTGTGATATATATATATATATATATATATATATATATATATATATATATATATAAGCCGGGGCTTAAACTTGCGACCTCTGGAACTCACTCTCCCAGCAATGAGCGTCCACTGCGCTTACCACTCGGCCATCCAGACATAAATCTTTCTTTCGATGACTAAAGGAACCTAGTGCGCTATATATATTAATATATATATATTAATGATATTCAAACACGTGGTAGTGTTTGTTTATTCTTTTCTGTTTATTATTGGCTGTCATGATTGTCACCTAGTCAGGTGACATTAATATTCATAGCAAGGGTTATGAATGACCGTGAAAGTTATCGTGAACTAGTAAAACCATTCGAGGGCATTTTTTCGTGCAGTCATAAGTCTCACCCACCCGTCCATTGCTTCGTCTTGTACAATATAGATTTGTATATTGTCTAAAATTTGTAATTTTATTTTGTAGATGTGGAAGATGTGGTTTTTGAAAGAAAGAAAGTATTGTTATAATGAAGTAATTAAACTGCACATTCAAAGGGCTTCCCATCCTACTCACGAGCTTGTGTTTATCTCATAGATATTTTAGGTTCATTTGAGTGAATATATATAAATACACACACACACACACACACACACACACACACACACACACACACCTCTTCACACAGAATATTGACCTGTCATTACTTAAGAGGTATTAATGACTGTCTACTTTAAAACTTTAAAAACTCAAAGCACTCTGTTTATTTATCCTCAAAATATATGAATTAGTCTGTCCTCCTTGAACATTTGTACATGTTTCCGACTTTTTCTATAATTTATACTTTACATCTTACATTGTATCTACATTTGTAAATATTTATATATTTGTACCTCATGTACCGTCACGTTGGCGATTTGAGTAAAATGAATTGAATTGAATAGTAACCTAAATTGTTCAACATAAACTTTTGAAACTAATTAAATAAAGCTGAAAACGCTAAAAGCGTATCAATTGCAACATTGTAAATAAATGTCAAAATAGTAAGAAAATTAATTGACAAACATGACATGAACAGCTGTTTTTCTGAAAATAAGCCACCCTTTTTGGAGAAACTGGTAATTTTTTTACTGACTACATCTACGTCGTTTCTTATTATTTCATTTTTCATTGAGTACAAAATTGGTTGCAAACAGGTCTCGTACACGGGTTTCTGCACACGATTTATTCATAACATGCCATTTTATTGCTTTTGATTTCCCTTTAAAACATTTTGTGATATTTACCCATATTTACATAATGCAGTTGAATAAGGACACATTTTTTAAAACGGGAAATGTTTCATATATACGTGTAATTCTGAAAAGCATCCACAGAATAACAGAATAGTTAAGGTATAGTGCGCATCTTCTCACAACCTCACTTGTTTCTTTTTTTCAAATCATTTACGACGTTTTCTTGAAATATATTAAACCAGTAATTTTCCTGCTGATATTTTGACTGTTTAGATTCATCTTGTGATAGTTCCGGATTTATTGATAAATTCGATGAAGTTTCTAATCAGTATTGAAAATCGAAGTCAACCTAGAGTGAATCAAGCACATGAAAAAATGACAATAACAAACCGTCAACCATCTCAAAAATCCATAAAACGAAATACAAATTCAAAGCAGAGCAACACAGACCTCCAAAAAGATAGAGGTAGGATCAGGTGCCTAGGAGGAGTGAGCATCCTCTGCTGACCGGTCACACCCGCCGTTTGCTCTTTGTCGTAATCGGGAAAAAACGGAAAAGTCCGTAGACAATTAGGTGATAAATTATGGTCTAACAATTAGTATGAAAAACTTCAGTCAGCATGCGACCAGTGGATGATTGTATTTGCTGACAAGGTCGTTGTATCGACCAAAGAACTTACGAAAAGATAATTTCAAACGAGCCTGTTGATAGTCCTGTTTTATCAACTTGTTTGTCAGTAGCTTGCCTCGCCTTAGAAACTGTTCATACGAAGAACATGCCCTTGCGTATCGAATTAACTGAGAGACAAAAACACCATATGCAGGTGATGAAGGTATATTGCTACGTAAGTAAGGAAAGTTGAATACAGAATAATTGAAGTCATCACGTTTATCATAAAGTTTTGTTGTTAGGTTACCATCAATATCCCATTTCCTGTAAAATATCCAAATATGAAACAGATGACGCAGACTCTGTGGTATCTTTTATTTCAAGTTCTATATATATATATATATATATATATATATATATATATATATATATATATATATATATACATGCATGTGTCAATATGTAAGTATATTTTAATTATGATGGTAGCAACTATAATGAAAAGAAAAAAGGACAGTTGAGGGTGTTTTGCCTCAAAATATTCTGATGAGGAAAAAAATGAGGGCGTACAAATTTCTTTGACAAGCATGATAAGCATGGGAAAAATGTTTAATTATGTATTCATCGGACGTTTGACTTTATTAAGAAAAAGAACGCTAAAAATGACGTCATTAAAAGTTGACGGCATGTCGCTGCGCACTGCATCTACTATTTCATCTGTGTGTTTATATTATAAAGGGAACATGGAATAATGGAATTGTTTGTGTGGTTTTTTTATGTTTACAAATACACTGTATAAATTTTCATTTTCTCTTTATTTTCACCTAAACTACTAATATTACATATGAATATGTATACATCAAGGTTATCATAATTATAAGATGAACTTAAATCGTCATGTGTCAAACCCGAGAGTGGGGCTGATTTTAATTTTTCAATAATGATTATATATGTTGAAAACGGATTTTCATTAAATGATGCATAAAATTCCCTATATATTAAATTAAAGAGCGTACAAGTAAATTGAAACGATTGTCGATTGTTCAGCAAAATTACCGGAAAAACGCTGTTAAAATACATAACAAGATTATTGGGCATACAACGATACTGTGATACTAGCTACGAGTATACTGACTGAAGCTATTGCGTTAATATGTGACATATTTTGGAAAGGGTCCTCTTCTGTGTTACAATACCAAACTGATCTGCAAAAGAAACAAACTCGGAATTAAGCATTGCTGGATTTCTTAAAAGATAAGTTTTTAATTCAATTCAGGTTTTTTTTATTGAGCTAATTACAAATATGGATATAAATGATGTAACTTTAAAATTGCATAGACGATCATTTTGAAAAGCCATCAATTATGAAAATAAGTGTAGTTTCCTTTCTGACATATTTTATTGTAACTAGAGACTATTTCTTGTAACAATTGGAGAAGGCAACGAAGAGACACGTTTGATTTTTTATTAACGGTTCCCTGGTTTTAGATCCTACTGTCACCCAAAACTGTTTGGGCAGAATTACTGCGTTCAAAAGAGTCCCTCACTAGAAAGTTCCCAGTCAATCAATTAACTCGAAACGTCGGAACAAATGAAGGTTTCAGAATGTTATTGAGAATATATTCTAATATCTATATCACTGTAACTCTTTTTCTATTATAAATGTATTTGACAGTAGATAATCGCGCCATTGATTCCTGTAATTCGGTGGATAAATTCAAATATGCAATGTAAGATTAAAGTAACGTTTATGTTTCTAAATATACAAATATACATTCGAGATCAAATTATCGTTTCAATTATAATTCTTAAAAATTTATTTAAGACACTAACCTTATTAATTGTTTTCAAAATCAAAACAAAACGGTAAAAAAATTAACTATTTTTTTGTGTTCATATCAGTATCCTGATTATAACGATAAAATACCAACCCAGTTGTTGACTGACTTTTGCTTCAAATAATTAATTTATACCTTAATTTTGCTATATTATTTTTTAAACTGTTAATACAATTTCTGATATGACTCTTCTATTTTCTGGACAACTAAAATCAGATACGCGGCCATGACAGAGCGAACAAACACCGCTTCCGTTGCAATTTTGTGCTTCCTGAAGTGCGTTTACAAAACATGTTCAAACCAAAGATCAAGTATCTGAAGTACAGTTGATGTTTTTATAAGCTAGCTTTTTGGTCGACTATAAGGGTTTTTACGTGAACTATTTCCATTCTATTTCGGGGAAAACATACAATGCACTCTATATCAGAGTGTGATTTTGTTTACTGTAATTGGTAGGATAATCCAACTTTCTTGGGTTATGCAAGTATTAGAAAATATCAAACATGCCTATATGTTAACCTCAACAATATTTGATTATTTCCTGTTTTTCATTCTGATTTATGTAATGGGACAAAACTCGGGATTATGATTCATGAATAGTTAACGTGGTTTCACCAAGGTTTGATACATGTAATTGTAGGGAACTGCTTCGGAGTAATTTTTTGTTAGTGGTTGTCAGGCAACACTGTACAAGATTTATGAGTTCGTTTTGAATATGTCAATCGTTTTGTAGGACGTGCACTGGGATAGTAGAAATTAAAAGCATTAATAAGCTTATAGGTAATTGAACAGTATGGCTATGTTTTGGATTTCACTAGACTATAATTTGAAAGCATTTGAATTTTTTGTTAGATGTGATGTATTACTTCAAGCTAGGGCGGTATTTGTTGGATGAAGGACTGAGATAAACGTGTACAAAACATCTTGAAAGTTTAACCATGATATTTACGTTATAGCAATCATTAAACAGGTGTATTATAAAGAAATACATGTGTATGCACATGTGTGTATACATACATTATATTTATCTGCATTACTATTCCCCTTAACAGTCGAAATACAATCAGGATCATCACTTCCTACAATGGATTCATCATACGTGCTCCTTTTACATCTTTTCTTTAAGCGTTGTCATCTGTAATTTTTTTTCCAAAATAAATAAGCGCTACTCGGGTCTTTTTGTGCAAATTTCATTGAAAATTCCGTTTATGTATAATTCGTTTTCTATTTTAACTGAATTAGTACTTAATATACTATATGAACAGTGCTCTCTCTCTCTCTCTCTCTCTCTCTCTCTCTCTCTCTCTCTCTCTCTCTCTCTCTCTATTTGAAACTACAGACAAGTATGTTTTAATCTTACTACTATTTTCTTCCCTAATGCACCGTCTTGTTTCCGTCACTTTTGTTTACAATGCAGCTGTGTCACATGACTACAAAGTGTTAAATATAATTGCTGTAATTCTGACGTAATATTTAAAAATAGAAAATTTGACTTTGCATCGGTTTTCATGGTATTTATTTTAATTGACACCTCATTTGTTCTACACTATATTTAATTATGTTAATTTTGCACAAAGATGTACATACATATAATTCACATACCAAATTATTTTGCAACAAAACTACATGTATTATCATTCCGCCATCATTTGACAGACATGGCAGAGAGTACCTTGTCGAGTACTTATTTTTGTCTTCTTTTAACACATTTTTGTTATTTTTATAATAGTATTATCGAGTTTATCAATTCATAACATTTTTGTAGATGATGTCCACAGAGATCAAGCAATAGCTGATGAAAGTCATCGGTATTTCGCCATGTGTAGACTGTGTGGAGAAAGCTTCCGTTCGTGCGTTTTCTTACCATGCCGTCACATTCTGTTTTGCTGGAACTGTGGACAACATTTTAGATGTTGTGATGAGTGTCGATTAGAAGTTAACAGACGAATACATGTGGATATGGGAAGATCTTTGCCCAAAGAAGAGTAAATGTACCACTCTCTCAGAGAAAACCGGATAAGTCACTGACTCAACCTCAAAAGTTATGAACTCTTTATTTAAATTTTTCAGTAGACACCTTTATTAATTTTGTTTGATAATTTCGGTGGAAAGGAAACCACATGACTTTTGATAAATTGTTGAATGACATTGTCTACAGTTTTTGTCAGTTGTCCTTTGAGATAGTTCTTTACATAGTTACTGCAATAAATTCTAAACTAATATAGGTCTTGTTTTCCTCATGTGGGTGGATGTAGAAACAATTTCATATTGGAGCTTGATGTTAAAAATTTGTAAACTTATTTTTCTTTGACGTGTAAAGAATATCATATTGAAAATTGTCTAATGATGTAGGAAGTCTAACAAATGTGGTCCTATCTGCTTCCATACACTGTATTTTCAACTCTCACATACTAGTTAATTTTTAAAGTATAAACTCAAACTCTTTTGATTTGTAAAGAATGTTGTCAATAATAATAAAAAATAAGTATGTTTAGCAAGCAGCATGAAAGTGAAAAAAAAAGTCCAAATTGTAAAGATTTGTGCAGCATAAGCTATTTGTGTAATCAATACCTCATGTACTGGTATTTTATTACATCTCTTCTAAACATTAGATAAGTTACTTTATATGCAATGAAACTACAAAACAAGGTAACTTCAGATTTCTTCTAAATTAAAGATTTTAAATAATGGCATCTTGAGTTTTTCCCAAAAATTTTATTTTATAATTCTGCATAAAACTTGATTGGGTTATTTCAGTTTTGATTTTTACTAACTCCATTCATTGTACCATGTGGAAAATATGTTCACACCACGGTCCTTTACATGTAGGAGTATATAATACAAGAAATGGTTTGTTGTCTTATGATGGCGCACTGCAAACTAGTATAATATTTTCAATTTGCGTCTAGGATACCACATAATGTATGTCTAATTGGTAAGTATTGGATGATAACAAAATTGCTATGATTGTATTACATTACTGCTTTTCTTGAATTTAATTTTAAGGGCGAGGGCTTTCTTAAAGTTGACGTAGAAACAATTCATTTTGGAGCTTGATATTGAAAAGATGCATGATTAATTTTCTTTGAAATGGAAAGAATAATGAAGAAATAGGCCCGAAGTGTAAAGAGTTGTGCAGTAAAGCCATTTGTTAATTGCTTTTGACCATTAATCATTTGTTAAATTACTATACACGCGAAGAGACTAACACATAAACATAGTATAACTTTAGACAAATAACTTAATGAAAATTCTTAATTAGAGATATTTAATGGTAGCATCTTGAGGTTTTTTTTAATTGCTAGTAGAAAAACTACATTTTCATATAAAAAAAAAAAGCCCTGTAATCCTGTAATACTACTGCAAGCAAATTGCTTATAATAGGAAGATAATTGGTTGATTCCCAATTATGATTTCTTACTCAGTTTTCATGTTGTCATACCTGAATTTAACCTGAAGCAGTTATTCAAACTTTAAAACAAGAAAGCATACACATATACCCCTGAGTAAGGGTTCAGGCCTTTGAGTAGGGCTAATATTGCCATGCACATAGTGAATAGATTTCACCTATTGCTAAGAATGAATGTTCAGAACACAGAGTGCTCACAAGTGCTAGGTTCTTACACCAAACGGAAGTTAATTTATGCATGCACCTGCTCTCTAGAATGGGTCGGATTTTTTTCAGTCCAACCTTTTGCTACACAAAACTCGTCACCGATAAGAGTAATATCAATTACTCTTAATAAGAGTCCAATATATAGATTTCTCTGTTTTCCCCTAATTTTAATTATCCACTCCTTCCTTTTGATTTTATCCGTAGGAAATCTATGTAAAAATAGATCTCTGTTGTTCTCATAACGCGAATCATTGTTAACAATGGGACACAACAATAAGGGTTACCCTTACTAACCATCCCCCTTCTCCTTACACTCGTCAGGGTCTGATATGTATCGATAAGAGTTCATCTTCACACGACCTCTACATTTGCATACAATCTAAATATATCCCCAATCAATCACAGACTTGCTTTTATCTGTTTTATGAGGTGTACGTTTTCAATGCTGGAGGTAAAAAACAAGCATGAATTAACTTTTCTATCTCCTTTTAAAGAATTCCAATAGATTTCCTGTGGCAGTGAAAGCCCTTCCCTGATTAGTCAGAAGTAAAGGTCGAGTGGAGATGGCCTCCTATGGATACCTGTCGGATCCTGACGAGTGTACGGAGAAGTGGATGGTTTTAATCATATTGCCGTACTACTGTTTGCACTAACTTTACTGCAACTCGCCATTTTGTTTGCGTTCCTAGCCTCGTTTTGAAATTGGATGACGTAATCCGTGAATAAAGTATAAGGTTCTCCGACACTTAAAATATTTTATTTCATCATTAAAATGTTATTTGTCCTTCAAACTTTATGAAATGAAATTTTAAAAAAAAATATTGATGGTACATATATCCATGCATATTACACAGGTATTGCAAATTTGCCCACGATGGATATTATGAATAAATATTCAAGTAAGATTAATTTTTTTAAAAGGTTGCATCGGTGCATCGGTAGCTCGAGCCCTTTTCCTATATATAGTAGATCTCAGTGGAACCACGAAGCCAAGCATGTCGTTGAATAACTTATTGTTATATTAACACTAGAAGTCTAATTAAATTTGTCGATATAAAAGGCAGATTTATGGTACGAATAAAAACAGTTCGGATAATTTAGAGTTATCGAACATGGCTGAGGATAGGAGATCGTTAATGTATACAAAATGTGCGTTTTAATTTCATAACTACGAGGTATTTTGCTCTTATTACAGCAAAAGATAGCAAATTATTTCTATCAAAAAAGAATTAACCGCCCAGGGATCTAAATCGGGTGGGGGGTTCTGTCTTAAAGCACATGTGATATTGTTTTAGTCAATCACTTACGATTTGTTTTGTAATGAAAATTAAAAATCAGTCAGATAATTAAAACAGTTTTAAGATATGTTTTATGATGGATATATAGGAAAAGATAGCACACAAAAGATGTTAATAATGGCACATTACTCATCTTTGCCGAAAAAATGAGTGACTTTTTGTCTAAGATTGTCCGCTGTCAGTGATCATCCTCACGTCGTCATGAGCCCTAAGTCGACTCGTGGCCCCAGACGCTGTTAGATATATAGATTTAAAATTGTTATAGGAGCTTTCTTATCTGATTTAATAAGTATGTTAAAACAAAGAACGCTGTGGGTAAGAAACTTACACGTCGTCATATTAAATTATGCATTTATTGCCATTAGGGCACAAGGTGCTTTTGTTATTTACTAAATATAAATAAATAGACACACGATATCACCGAGGACCGCCAATGACATATCGACACCTACATGTGACCCAATTGATATATGGTAGATTTATATTCTCGATAAATCAAAGTTTAAATAAGCCAAAAAGCAAACATCTGTACTATCTCTCACAGTGTCGTGACTTGTCTGGGTTCTAAATATGTTCCTCGACTTAAATTATTATGTATACGTGCGCGTTTTGACTTGAGCGGTATAGGTAAAGGTTGTTTACAAATTGGTTACTTTTACGAATATTTGGATCTGTGCAAGAATTTTGATTTGGACTTATCTCGTACATTGGAAGTATTCGAAGATGAGTATTCCTGTGATATATTATTTTAACATTATTCTCATAACTGAAGTAACAGTGTAAAAAATATTTATGTACATTATGTACAATCTATATAATAGATAAAAATTATTGGTACATGCATGATGAAGGGATAACAGATAAATGTTACAAGTTAACCAAGAGAGCTAACTCTTAATTATAGTATCTACTAGTTCATTATTATTTAATTAAGTTGATTTTTTTGTTTGTGACATTGAACAGTGTTTAAATATTAAATCATTAGGATTTGATGTGGAATAATTTTGTAAATACATAGCCTTAATTTGATATACAAACATCACACTGAATACATTTGAATTGATAATGAAATTACAAACATATAATTTAAACATTCTGCAATGAACCATCTACCTATCTCGATAGCTAGTATAGAATTGCCCGTTTTAATACCTATTATAGTAAAATTTTAATTGAAGACAAACTTTCTCCCTAACATGTATTTAGATGCAATAAACTAAGCTCAGGTTTTGCAGTTTATCTGTAGTCTCTTATTTTAAAAAACGGACTTCATTTCTCCTGGACAATAACATTAAAACATTTCGTTCAATTTTAAGTAATGTACCTTTAGACTTTAATGTGTCATAATATTGATCGTCAATTTTCGTTGTCATATTCTGACTTTGTAGGGGAAATGTTTTTACTCAAAACCTTTACTTCGATGACACAGCTGTATATTGATCTTAGGTCAAATGAGTATATATATAAGCCATCAAGTAACCGGTAAGGCATACATGCCTCTTAATTTTTCCTTTTTTATCGAATTTTATCCCTTTTTATCTTTAGGAATTTCTTCTTTTTTTGTGTGACTTCGTTTGATCTGTTGTTTTTATCCTCGGTATGACGCTATTTCCTTTCGTGCACTGCGTCTGCGCACGAAACAAAGCATGGTTTTCTGTAATACTTTCATATTGATCTTAAATGATTTTGTCATATTGCGTGTACTTCTATGGTGTGACTCTTTCAAGAAATCTTTCAATAAAAGTTATACATTTATTTTAATGGCAATATATTACTCATACTGGAACTCCAAAAATGCATCTCAAAATTCAATCTATAAATAAATCACTATACAAAAAAGAAAGTATGTATATTGTATGACAGATTACGTCATACTATATACATATCATGCGTTTTATCACTTTTGGATAGGAATTATAAAGTTTTCTCTTTAATCATCTAAATCGATTTATATGTACTTTCGTAAGTTGTATATAACGGTATCTTACTGGTATCCGCCATCTTTAATTTGATGTACAGACATGGAAGAGAATAATAAAAGTATTTTTTCGATCTGTCAAATATCTTTATCTGTTATTTAAAAGTTTAAATATAATGTGTATAATTGTTGATATGCTTTTAAAATTATTTGTAGATGATGTGCAAAGTTATCTAGCAACAGAAATTAATAAGCATCGATATTTCGCCATGTGTAAACTGTGTAGAGGAAGCTACCGTTCGTGCGTTTTCCTACCATGTTGTCACATTCTGTTTTGCTGGAATTGTGGTCAATATTTCAGACGCTGTGATGAGTGTCAATCGGTAGTTGACAGGCGGATGTATGTTAACATAGGAAGGTCCTCGCCAAATTAACTGATTGTGTACAATTTTCTCTAAGGTACTAGTTAAATATGCAGACAGAATGTAGTTTGAACTGCTAGTTTAAAGACAAATTAACCATAGCATTGATTACCATAATCATGATAATAATTTACTATAAATTTGATGCATGTTTAAGGTAAAATTATTTATAGCCACTATAAACCTGCTGATGTACATCAAGGACTCAATAACTAATATGTTTGTCGTAATTTCTTCTCACAGTGAACCAGTATTTTTCAGGTCTTTCTAATGTCTCAACATATATGCTCAAGTGCAAAAACTAGTTCGTCATTGTCAATTCAATGCTGGTGAAACGCGAATAAAGTTGTGATTAAAAGTTGGTTTACACTTCAGGTATTGCCAATAACTTGTTGATACAGTGTTTTTTTACATTTTAACTTTATATGACTTGATTGTTATATGAGATGACGACAAATTATAAACAAATCATGAATAAAATAGTTAATGTGTAAACTTTGATTTCCTATTGGTTATTTATAAGACCTAACCCAGAAATACAGATACACCCGAATTGACTTTTTCTGCAAATAATTAGTGGTCATATCTAACATTATCAATGGCCATTTGAATTAGGAATGTATTTATGTGTCTGTAGGTCTGTCTGTCTATTAAATTTTCACATTTTCGACTTCCTCTCCAGATCCACTGGGCCAATTTCAACCAAACTTGGCACAAAGATTATTGGGTAAAAGAGATTCAAGTTTCTTCAAATAAAGGGCCACGCCTTCTTTCAAGATGAGATAATTAAGAATTAATGGTATTCTTTTGGTATTTTCCAAATCTTTTTTCCAAAACCTTTTGACAAGAAAAGCTGTAACTTGTGTGGAAGCATCCTCAGGTAGTGTAGGTTCAAGTTTATTTAAATCATGATCCCTGAGGGTAAGATGGTGCCTAACCCTCGGGGGTCTAATTTTTATTAAGGAATATTTAGTGAAAATGTTTTTACAAAACAGTTCTCAAAAACCAATGGGCCAGAATAGCAGTAACTTGTATGGAAGCATCCTCAGGTAGTGTAGATTTAAGTTTGTTCGAATCATGATCACCGGGGGTAGGGTGGGGCCACAATGGAGGGAGTTAAATTTTTACATAGGAATATATAGAGAAAATCTTTTAAAATCGTCTTCTCAAAAACCAATTGGCTGGAAAGCTGTAACGTGTGTGGAAGCATCCACAGGAAGTTTAGACTCAAGTTTGTTCAAATCATGATCCCCGGGGGTAGGGTGGGGCCACAATGAGAGGGGGGGGGGGGATCAACTTTTTAGATAGGAATATAAATCTTTAAAAATCTTTTCATAGATCTTATGCAGGCTGAATCATTCTAATATATTTTGTATATGACTCCATAAAGTTGAACGATGTTGCCCATGGGCCTCTAGTTAATTTTTAGATCAACTAGAGGCCAGTATTGAAAATTTTTCATCGATATTGGTGCTATTTATCTTTTCACAAATTAAAGTACATGTACCAGTACATTTATAATATCGCTTCTGCTAATTAACTAAATCCTTTATGTGGTTTTTTTAAATACTTAGTACGTTAAATATTTACACTCGGTGTATATTTCCCCTTATGTTTGCATTGGAAATATGTGATGTTAAATTTTCAATAACACGCCAACCTTAATCACGGCGTATGAGTGCGAGTGAACGTCTTCTCGCGTTTTGAGTAGATTTATTATTGTGAGATTGAACGAAACGTTCAAACTTACATTACCAATTTGATATGTACTTATGAAAAATAATCGGTAAATCAAATCTATTCATTAATAAAAAAAAAAAAGAGTTTTCTCAACTAAGTTTCTGGCAGTATATTTTTAGCCGCTGAAGCGAACTAAATAACATACTTTATGGCTGTTCAATATATTATTCATATCCCTGACAAGAGCGTATATGACGGTTTTAATGCGACGATACACAGATATTTCATCCAAATAAACATCAATATAAATATATGTAAAAGAATTGGATGCCTATCTTTGAATACGGTAGGTCCTATGCCACACCAAGCTGTGCATTCAAATCGCGCGTTAAATAAACAACCCTTACATTATGAACAGTGCCAGGATTTGATTTTTCGAAAAGATTAGAACGATTCAATGGCGTTTCAAACAGCGACAATAGCAACCGGCGCACAGCTATGACAGCCACACTAATGCCCCTGTGACATATTCATATCAATCAATAATGACGTCATAATGAAACTTGTACAAAGAACCTAAGATACTTTAGGTTGTAAAAAAAAAAAGATATGGTGATGAATGTTTTAACTTTCATGAATATTGCGTCATATATAAAACTTTGGAACTCTTGGGTAGGAATATAAGGAATTAAATTATTTTTTTTTATTTCTTGACTAGTTGGATTTTTTTAAATACAAACGTACATATAGTTTAAAAAGGCGTTTGTTGGTTTTTGCTGTTTTGCTGTTTGGTCTTTAATTTTAAGTTGTGGATTGAATACTATAAAGAGGGATTTGATAATCCTTTTACGGTAATTAAAATGAGTGTTGGATTCCTATAGTTTCAAAGTTATAGTGTGTTGGTTTGTTTCGATTATTAAGATTTGTTGTAAACAAATTGAAATACCCATGAAAAGATGATTGTAGTTCTTTGTATGACCTTTCACTGTTAAGAACAAATGGCCTGGTATGTTTAGAAATGCCTTTTTCCATTCGCTATCAATGCTTCTATCCTTTCCTAAACTTTTTATTGGTAGGTTGTTAGCAAACAATGGTCCATGAAGAGTGCTACTTTGCCATACGTTCGCTGCACACTCATAAACAATTGGCACAAATCACTCAACGTTTACAGAAAACGCTTCGCTCTTTGAAGAAAAAACTAAATATACAATGATAATGATCAGGGAGCATTTACCGAAATTGTAAATGTTATGACCCTTAGGGGTTCTATTGCTAAGTTGTGGATTTGTTGGTCAATATTGGTGCACTAATTCGTTAAAGGGGCATGGTCACGATCTTGGTCAAAAATTATTTTTCCGATTTTAATGTTTACTATGCTATACAGGGCACGGATCTTGTTTATGATAAAGAATTGTGAGCCCTGTATCTTGCTTATAACTCTACGACTGACTCTCAAATTTAATTTGATCATTAGCAATGCATTCCTATTAAGCATTTTCAATAATAAAAACAGAAAAATAGAATTTGACCAAAATCGTGACCATGCCCCTTAAAAAAAATGTTTTCTTTCTTTACCGAACTTGTTAATTTCATGTTCCCAGGATCAAGTAATCGGTAGCTATGGCTTAGATTTTGTCGTTTCGTTAAATTGCATCAAATTCTTTTAAAAGATCGGGTTTAAGTGCGAAGACCGGGCAGCAGAGGTCATTGTAACGAAGTTTAGCAGTCAATACTAGTTACAGAATAACCCCATTTAATAGTCTCTTCAAATAGAGTTAGAATGATGAGAGTCTTTGTCATTTTGCTGCATTCAGCAAAGGGCAACGAAAACTTTATCAAAGCTTGGTTGATATATGTTGGACCGATATGATCGATTAGGTGGCCCGACTACAGCCAAATTTGCTCAGTTGTATTGTTCATTGTCCATATATTAGTGATAGACATTGCGTGATTGGTACTAACATATTGACAGGGAATTGAACAAGTGTCGGGGTATGGGGTCTAAATAAAGCTGACTAGTCCTTGTTACTTGTGCACCAAAGGGGACCTGAAGTTATATATTTCCTTTATTGCCATTCATTTATTGTATTTGATTCTTTTTCAAACCCAAGGTTTGAATATTTTAATAATAAATCCAAAAACTATCCAGCGATTAAGGAATATATTACGCCATTTGTTAATTTTGGCAGGCAAATATTTATGTATTTGTTCTTCAAAATATATCTTTATTCTCTATTTCTGAGCATAAAATAGGCACATTTAGCATATAGTGAGTATGGACAAGGGATTTTTACGAAAATTGCAAAAGTCATCACCCCAAGGTCTGGGGTTCTAGAGCTTCATTGGTTATACTGTGCATACCAGGGATGGGATAATAAAAAAGAAGTACAACTGTATTTGTAATTGAGCGTAATAAATTACATTTTTCAAAGTAATTGGAAGTAGTTTGTAATTGAGTGTACCTTCAATTACAAGTTATTGGATGTATTTAAATACATTCCAAAAATATAATGTATTTTCAATCACTTTTCAATTACATTTCAATTACTTTTTCCAAGTATAAAGCATAAAACGGTGTTTTTTAATAATGTATAGTTTGTATACCTGTTTGACATGGGCTTTTGTTTATACAATAATTAAATGTCTCATCATGTTTAATATGTTTATATAGCATGACAAACTGCCCAGGGCAATAGGTAAAGGTCTAATTTTGTTTAGGTGTGAACCCCTCTCATACACAATAACAACGATATATCAAATAAAAATTCACAATAGACAAAATCTCCTGGAGAACCAAACATGAACTAATTGATACTGGATGATTTTAATGTCAATGAAAATTAATATATTAATATATATATAAATATATTCTTCTAGAAATTTTAAAGCAATATCTATTAATGATGATTAAAATGAACTCAAACTTTTAAAAACATTACCACACTGAGATCCGTGTGTATCTCGTCGCTAAAGTAATTGAAATGTATTTGATTACATTAATCAACCTAATTGAGAGTAATTAATTACATTTGAAAAATCAATGTAATTGTAATAGCAAGTAGTTAACAAAATCGTCGATGTATTTGAAAGTATTTAATTACATTTTAAAGTAAGTGAACCCAAATTGTTGCATACATATTTAAAAATTTTGTCTATCAATGGGTATTATGCAAACAAACTGATGGCATGATAAACAAGAGGCCCAGGGGCCACATCGCTGAACTGAGCACCAACAGCCATATCAGCATTACAGTATCATGCAAATGCAAAATATCTTGACAATTTTAGTACAGAATATCTTGTTCAAAATGTAAAAAAAATATCTTCCGACTTTTATCTACATATTTAGGTTAAATTATATCAAGCCCCTTTTGTGGTTTCAATAATTGTGAGAAGATTTTTCTTTATTCCTATTTCAAAATCCCCCCCCCCCCTTTTGTGGCACCACCCTTCTCCAGGGAAATGATGATTTGAACAAACTTTATTTTGCACAACCTGTGCTTTTACACAAGTTACAGGTTTTCTGTCTGAATGGTTTTTGAAAAGAAGATATTTAAAGATTTTTTCTATCTATTTTTAATTAAAGATTCTACTACCATTGTTGTGATTCGAACAAACTTGAATCTAAACTATCTGTGGATGCTTTCATACAAATTACAGCTTTTCTGACCAATTGATTTTTGAGAAGTAGATTTTTAAAGATTTTTCTCTATGTATTCAAATGTAAAAATTTGACATATTATTTACATTTAGTACTAGTGAATGACTTACTAAAACATACATGTATGTTAAACTTGGTTACACTGAGTAGGGAAGATTTCCTTCATATTTCTGTCTCTCTCTCTGTCTGTCTGTCTGTCTGTCTGTCTGTCTGTCTCTCCTCTCTCTCTCTCTCTCTCTCTCTCTCTCTCTCTCTCTCTCTCTCTCTCTCTCTCTCTCTCTCTCTCTCTCTCTCCACAGATTTTTTTTAATTGTGTTACATATTATTTACATTTAGTACTAGTGAATGACTTACTAAAACATACATGTATGTTAAACTTGGTTACACTGATTAGGGAAGATTCTGATATATATATATATATATATATATATATATATATATATATATATATATATATATATATATATATATATATATCAGCTCAATACTTTTTATAAGCTTCTAAACACACTGAAAACTTGATATGTTAGTGCCATTTATATGATGTCTATTTTTTAGAATCGTGAGTTTACTTTGATGCATGCGTTTCGTAAGGAATTTTAAATACAAAGGTCAATGAAAAACAAGTTCTGCTTATTCTCCCAAAACACGACTGATTTCTTTTTTATGATGTCTACCAATAAAAACACAGATTAAGGAAAATTAGGATTGGTTGAAATTGTTAGCTAGATAAGGTTGCCCTTAACATGTAACATTAGTACAAAATAGTCACAATTTCTAATGCCCCCGGCAAGTTTCTGTTTTACACTTTTCTGAATTTTATTTATTTTTATATCACCTACTTTCATCAATTTTTATAGCAATATTGATATTAATTTTGCATGAATGTTCATTGTAAAATGACCGCAGCAAATTATAGTTTTACTTTTTTAGTAATATTTTTGTGGGAAGAGTTATTATGAGGGCATGCTCTTATTGAAACATTATTACAATTTTGTCATCTTTTACAAATCGATTGCCATATATTCCATATTATTCAGTATTTATGATAAAATTCAATTATGAAAAATTAAAATAACAAACTGTCAACCGTCTCAAAAATCCATATAGCGAAATATAAATTCAAAGCTGAGCAAACACGGACCTCAAAAAAGATAGATGTGGAATCAGTTGCCTTATTTATAATTGTTTTGTTAAAGGGACTTAAGCACGATTTGAGCTCAAAGTTTTCAAATTTTATTTTTCTATTTTTAGCTCACCTGAGATGAAAGCTCAAGTGAGATTTTCTGATCACTTTTTCTCTTGCGTCATTCTGTCCGTTATCCATCTATCCGTCCGTCTGTCATTCCATTTGTAAACTTTTTACATTTTCAACTTCTTCTCCAGAACCACTGGGCCAGTTTCAACCAATCTTGGCACAAAGCATTATTGAGTAAAGGGGATTCAAGTTTCTTAAATGAAGGGCCACGTGCTGTTTTAAGGAGAGATAATTAGAATTGATTGTTGGTATTTTCCAAAAATCTTTTTCTCAAAAACTGTTTGGCCAGAATAGCTACAACTTCTATGGTAGCATCCTTAGCGAGGGTAGATTCAATCTTGTTCAAATCATGTTTGATTTGTTACGAATTCTACCGGGGACTCAAAAAATTCGTTTTATCCAAGAGTTTTCTATATTTGTGCTCGTAATAAACGAGTTTTACTGTATTAATCTTTAAGGTTAGACTAATTGGAAAAGATATCACGTGTGTTTAATCATCCTTAGGCAGTGTAGATTCATTTTTGTTTTACAAATCATGATCCCCAAGGTTGGGTGGGCCACAAGGGGGGGGGGGGGGGGGGGGGGGGATTCAAATTTGTGCATAGGTATATAAAGGAAACAAAATTAAAATCTTATTTTCAAAGTTCAATTGGCCAGATAAGCTGAAAATTTTGTGGAATCATCCTCAGGTAGTGTAGCTTCAACTTTGTTCGAAAAATGATCCCGGTTGGTAGGGTGGGTTAACAATGGGGGTTGAATTTTAAGGAATATATTGGCCAGAAAATCTGTCACTTGTGTGGAAGTATCATCAGGTAGTGTAGATTCAAGTTTTGTTTAATCATCATTCCCAGGGGTGGGGTTGGGCCACAATGGAGGATCAAATGTTTATATAGGAATATATAGAACAAACCAATTGGCAAAAAAAAATCTGTCACTTATTTGGAAGTATCTTCAGGTAGGGTAGTTTCAAGTTTGTTGAAATTATGTTCCTTAGGGGTAGAGTTGGGTGACAATGTGCGAGAAGGGTCGCGTCAAATTTTTAATAATATAGTAGGAATATATAGAAAATAATCTTTAAAAATCTCGTCTAAAAAACCAATCGCCTAGAAAAGCTGTTACTTTAGTGAAAGTAACCACAGATTATGTAGATCCAAGTTTACCAAAGTCATGATCCTTGGGGTAGGGTGGGACCACATTAGGGGGTCTAAGTTTTACATAGGTATTAAATTTAAATTATTCTCAAAAACGTAAATGTTAAAAAACATTGTATTATTTACATGTACATCTGTATATGCAAGCATCTTGACATATAGTTGATTCTCAATTGCTAATTGCTTAGACTGTGGTCCTGGACAATTTTGGGCCCCACCAGGGGCTCAAAGTTTGATGTAGGTTTACAGATATATGAACAATTGTTTAACATCTTCTTGAGAACTGCAATACTCAATATGTGATTTGACTATGAAATCAACCTGTTAGAAAGGGGGCTGAATGCTCAATATAAGATGACTGGAAAACATTTTGAAAATCTTTATATACACAATCTATTCTACTACGTTGTCCAGATATTTCGTATATGACTCCATAATTCTAATTTCATAATGGCCATTGTTGCTCAGGCAGGTGAGCTATGTGGCCCACGGGCCTCCAGTAAATGTATAGAATGGTTAATATGGGTATTTTAATGCTTCCCATAATTTAAAATTCAAATATCAATGTACAAGCCGGATACAGAGTTTGAAATTCTTTTTTTGTAAACAAAGTTCAAGTCTGTCTTGTTTATTGTTTACATATGTGTTGTATTGATACAATGTATAAGTGTCAATTACATGGTGTTTTCTTTCGTTGATAATATCATTTATTAACACATTGAATCAGTTTATCTTTTTTGTCATAGAAATGGTAATTTCCTTACTTTACATTATTTGTAAACAAATATAAGATTCCAGCTTTGTTTACATAACAATGATTGCTGACCTCTGTATCTTGCTTGTAAATTGATTTTTAACATTCAAAAGATCATTTAAAATACACAAGTAAGCTATTTTATACATAAAAAATAAAATTAAAAATTTTGATCTCAAACCGTGTCCAGGCCCATTTAATGGTATATAATAAATTTACTGAATCAATGATCTTTTTATGCAATTGTTAACAGATGTTCAACAAGTAAAACCTGTCGGAGGTGACCAAAGCTTTTCTATTGGTCTACTGCACGGTGATGCTGTATGTTTAAAGACGTTTAATATTATGTGATATTATAAATGAACCTGACCCATTCACTCTTTGTCTTTTAAACTTGAAAGACGTTTTATATATTAGATATTTATTTTTCCCTCCAAAATATCATGATATTATGCAAAACTCAAATCAATTTATAATCTAGTCATTTCCTTCGATATAGCACAAAGATATGTCATAATTTTCTTTTCTATGTTTATATACCTTATATTCAATATTATTTCTTATATATAAAAAAAAATAACAGATTCCGTATCAACCAAGCAATTTCTTTTTAAAATAAAAAGCATATACTTTTCTAACTTACAACCAAACCTATTCATTCTCTTTCATTGGGCTTTAAGATCAATTTGCCCCCCAATCATTTACATAATTTCAAGTTTTTTGAAAGAAATATCTAAACATAATGCAAGAAATGTCCATCCAGAATTTCATTTAAATTTTACTAGATTTGAAATTAAAAAGAGTAAAATTTTATCAGTAATTTAAAGGGATATAAGCACCATTTTCAAATTCCTTTTTTCAATTTTTTTCTAAATGCCTACCATGATTTAAATATTTACGACTTTCAAGCGAGTTCAAATTTTTTCGTTTGCTTTCCAGTTTAAAAATTAATCATTAATACAATAAAACAATTTATCTTTTTTCTCAAGAGACATTTTTAAAGATTTGTTAATTTCTTTATAGGACACAATTTGTGAACAAAAACATGACACGAGCTTTAACTACATAGCAACAGATTGTAAGTTCTGTATTTCGCTTGTTACTTGACCTCTGACATTCTCTTGGTCGAGCATTCGAAATGTCCCAACTAACAATTCTAGACATAAAAAGGAAACAAAATGAAACGATAAAAAAAACTTTGTTTTATTCGTGTTTATGTCCCTTTAGTCAAGAACATTTTGTAGATTACTGCATTTCTTTGTAGTTTTCCATGTAAAGTTAAATACCTTTTGTTATCACTATACTATTGGATCATTGGAGAGTATTTTAAGAGAAACAATTTAGAGATTGTCTCAAAAGTAACGGAAAAAAATAACTTGATAATCGTTGAGATGAAATAAAATTATATGAAATGTAATATTGAACATTTATTTTGACATATGTGAGAGGTTTTGAGAATAATTTCATATTTGTAGAATATTGAGAGAAAATTTTGAAAACTATGAATTTTTTTTTAGCATACATGAATACAATGTAGTAGAAATCAAAAGGTTACAAAAAAAACCATCTGTTTATTTAGTACAAGTATATAAATATATACTTCTGGTGATCATATGCATGGACTCGATTTGTTTTATACCAGTAAATTAGGAGAGGGCTGTCTTTATTTTGGAATTCGATACACAGTTCAAATATGTAAAAATTTCAAGACTGGAATTTAATTTTTCTACTCTGCTTCATTATGCAAACCCCGCAAACGAAGTTTGGGTGTTAATATAGGAATCACCTTGTCTGTCTATCCGTCTGTATGTGCAATCGTGTCCGGTCCATATTTTTAATGGAGAAACATTAGTTCTTCTTACATTACACAAAGATTGCTTATGACCTGAGAGTATGTGATTATTTTCACCCAAAGTTATTTGGGCAAGTACAAGATCACTTGAAGGAAAAGTGCAATCGTGTCCGATCTATATCTTTCTTATGGAGAAACATTTGAAGTTCGTACTTTACACAAAGATTGCTTATGACCTGAAGGTGTGTCACGATTTTGTCCCAAGGCCATTAAGGCAAGTTCAAGGTCACTGGAAGGAAAAGTGCAAAATTCGTGTCCAGTCTTTACCTTTCTTTTGGAAAAAAAACCCGAAGTTCTTACTGCACACAAAGATTGCTTATAACCTGAGGGTGTCTAATAATTTTGACCCAAGGTCATTTGGGCAAGTTCAAGGTCCTTTGATGGAGAAACATTGGAAGTTCCTACTTGATAAGATTGCTTATGACCTGAGAATGTGTCGTGAACTTGATCGAGGGTCAGTTGTGCAAGTTCAAGGTCATCATTTTCAAAAATGCATAATTCCTGTCTAGGCCATATCTTGAAATAGAAAATGACTAAAAGCAAACACTTGACACAACCATTGCTTGTGACCTGTAAATATGTCCTTACCTTGAGTTTTGGTCATTTGTGCAAATTCAAGGTCACTATAAGAAAACATGTGCAATAACTACTTTCTAATAGAGAAATACTTGAGCGATTATAATTTCTTAGCGGGGGTATCATTTGAGGGCTTGATCACACTACCTCTAGTTATTGATTAGTAAATAAATAACTCAAAGAGCTATACAATTCAAACAAGAATAAATAATGATCTAATATTTTCTCCCACAATAAGCTATACAGCAGTCAGTGGACAGAGCGAATAGCATCTAAAATTTTACTTGATTGCGGAAAATGTTTTGTATATGGAATATATTAAAACTTTGATTGTCACTTACTAACTCTCCGCTTGTACACCATACCAGCATCATTACTTCTAGACTTGAACAAATACTTGCTATTACAAGAGGGCACATACATAAAAGTGATAGAGAACACAAAATAAATTTTAAAAAAACAAACCTAGTGGTTATTTATTTTTGCCTTGTTTTGATTTTTTTTATTCGAGGGGGAGGGGGGTCATCTAGATAATTTGACGTTCCAACTATATGCCATAAAAAAATATCATAAAATATCTCTTGTGAATTTCTTTTATAATTGAGAGATTTATGCATCAACCATGTTAGTTTCATATGTTTTTGTAACCCGATCACAATTTTATTGAAAGTACTCCCGTGATTTCCCCCAATTCATTTTTTTATATCCGATTCATTTGATAGGACATAAACAGGAAGATAAACAATTTTGTGGTTTTGTTACACAACATTTACAGAGTAGTATTTGAAGGAGGAAGTCTTCTACCGGCAAGTTTATCGAATAAGTACTTGTAAGCCTCATTTAAAAACTGCATGTGTATGAGATCCGCAAACTATGGGCCGTGAACTTCTCTTTGCATATTAAAAGTCCATCTTGCATCCATATTCTTTTTATGCAAATTAGCATCAAGGGACATCTATTGTAATGCGTTGATGCAAACGTCGGTTTTTAAAGAGATTACAGTAGTCTGTTTTTGGTCACTATTATTGTGGAAGCATCCACATGTAGTGTAGATTCAAGTTTGTTCAAGTCATGACCCCCGAGTACGGTGGGGTTTAAACTTTTGCACAGGAATAGATAAATAAAATAATTTACACATCATTATCAGAAACAATGTGACCAGAAAAGATAAAAGCTCAAATGTGGTTGATATTTATAAATTTTCTTCTCAAAAATCATTTGGCCAGAAAAATTAAAACTTGTATGGAAAGATCATCAGGTAGTGAAGATTCAAGCTTGTTCAAACCATGATCCCCGGGGGTAGGGTGGGGCCACAAATGGGGCTTCTCAAAAACTAAAACAACAAAAGGGGGTTGATGTTTGAAATAAGAGTATGTGTAGAAAAAATTGAAGATCAAACAAGATAAACTCACAGGCACTTTGAGGCATATAACCACCACCCCCCCCCCCCCCCCCCATTTCCAATTGAAAAAAAAGTTAAGGCCTACACTCACTTTATTCCTATGAAAACATTCTAATTTGCATATTATTTCATAGAAAATAAAACATTTTCGACTCTATTTGCTATTTTTTAAGGCATTTTCGACGGACACATAAAAAGATACAAGGCATGCAACTCTTTTCTCGGCGTCTGTCTACCTCGCTTAAACTTTCCGTGATTGTATATTGAAAAATCACCAAATAAGGAGTATGTTCAGGTCATTAAATTTGTTAGACTTTCTTTATTCCTTTGATCTTATACTTTATTTTCAAGAGACACTAATTGTGGAAATCTATCAATCAAATCACTCACATCTCGGTAAATCAGCTGGAGCGGAAGTAAAAGAACGCTAACTCCTGGTAATGTTCTTTGTTTTTATTTATGCCCATATAGATGTTTGTTTTAAAAAGTAAGGTAATTAACTTGAACTTTGTTTATGTAGCATGATAAGATTTCTTCTGGTGATTTTTTGGTACATAAGCTATCGTGTTTGAATGTCAGCGCCTAAAATATTCTCGTGTTTGTAATATTATTCGGAACTTCATTTTGTGTATCAACGGGTCCGGCTGAAGCAAAAGAGTTGTATGCTTTCACTATTTAAGTGTCAGTCGAAGAACGATTTTTTGACAAGCTTGTAAAGACAAATAAGTTAAATTATCAATTAAGTATTATGCAAATAAACACATAACCAAGAAATAAGTGTGAGTTGGCCTTTGATTTTCAGTACAGTAAAAAGGGAGTGGATATCCATCACCCAAGTGCCTGTGGATGCACTATACTTAAGTGTCAAGGTAATTTGTATTTGATACAATGAAGTTGATTTGATCAGAGTTATGCCTATTGTTGCTGAAGTGAGCTATGTGGCTCTGCAGTCTCTTGTTATAGCTAATGTTGATGTAGTTAAAGACATTTCGATAATTTTTAGTCATTTTTAATAAATGACAATTTTTTTTACAACTTACTAAGATGTACTGTCTTCATTACAATATGGAGATAAGCAGTCTTCAACATTGTATTGGGCTAGTCAAAGGGTTTTAACATGAAATTCATTATTATCGTAAGCAAGGGTGAATCGACAGTTTTATTTCCTTAAATATTTTTTTTAAATCTTCCTTACTCCTATACATCTAGGAGGCTCATTGCATACATAGTTATATTAAAATGTTCGAATTATACGGACAAAGATTATAAGTATGAAATATTGATAAACTGATAGATCATGTTACATGTAGAATCAATACAAAAAAGCTATCCGCTCAACACATCGTTTCTAATGACCTGTAAACTCAAGTCTTATCAGCCATAAATTTATGAGTGCATGCGGTTTAACAGTCATCAAGAGCTTGGCAGTTTATCATAAGTAAATAAGTATCATTTGAACCTGAGCCAAGTTAACACAAAGTACAATCTTTAAAAACATTGTTAAACTGGGAAGACTTTTCAGTGGTAAAAATCTACCAGTGGATTGATAATTATGGGACTGAACATCTTTCAAAGATATGTATTTCAATGTATTTATTTGATGTAAATGATTAATATTTTGTTGGATTATAATGACAAACGGTGTTCATTTGACGTGACCTTTTCAAAAGTATTGAAATTCATATGTTCTAAATACGTGCTTTCTAGTTTGTCTTTTATTAGACATTCAGGGCATGTACAGAGGGAATGGTTTTCGAGTGTCATTCATAAGGTGTAGTACTGTAAATTTTCGATTAATAGTATTTTTTTTATATAACTGATTAAAAGAAAACCAGGCTTTAGTTGTAATAGTTTAACTAGATATATAATTAAATTTGTTACATTTTTTTCACAGATCCGATTGTCTTATATACTGTTGTTTAATGCTAATTGTTTGAAACTTATAAACAAAATATTCAACAGCATGGGGCTCTTTTCATTTGACTTAATATAACTGGTTTTTTTTCCGTAAAAGCTAGCACTTTCTCAGATGTTACCGACAATACTCGGGAAATAAGCTAAATATATAAGTATTTAATTATATCATGTGAATTATAATAAAACTGGTTGCAATTATTAAAGGCTAATTAACTCTAAACATAGCAGATAAGATATTTTCCCAATTGATTTCAAGATATTTTAAATAGTAGTTGTAATGGCGGCTGCCTACGCAACACATTAGTTTATATTTGGTTATCGGAAAAGCCCGAGTCGTTGCGATTGTCCTGGATATTTTATTTTTATTTTTCAATTTAATATGAAAACATTCTTCTAATTTATTTTAAATTTTATTTAGATATTTAAAATAATTTACTAACAATAATTTGATGTTCAGTGTTGTAAATGAAAAAAAAAGTTTGTATTCATACGCTTTATTCTAACGCCATTTTGGAAAGAGCAGCATGGAACAGAAACGTACTTCTCGTTTCAATTTATTACATTACTACTCATATTCTTATATTTTTAAGTGTTTTATTGTAAATAAATTGTAATAAAATATTTTATTTGTAGATTTTCAGATAGCACTTCGTCAAGAAAACGAGAAACTTCGGAGAATCCTTTATTGTAGACGGTGTAGAGCGCATCTTCGATCCTGTCTTTTTCTACCATGTCGCCATCTCCTGTATTGCTGGGATTGTGGTCAACGTTACAGATGTTGTGAGGTGTGCCATGCATTCATCATCCAACGATTACATGTAATCATTTAATATTCTCTGCTAAACTGACCATAATTCGGGTGAAAATCAGTGACTGTTGTATTCAACCCTTGATTGTGAAAGTTATGCTTCAATAAATACTTTTGACTCTAATTTCAATTCAAAATTTCATGAATTTAAGTCAAGCAACTTTTTCGCTTGCATGAGGTTTAGAATGAATTAAAACGTGTGTGCTTCATTAAAATAAAGGATGGACTTATAAAATCAGTAAATATTTCAAAGGCTATGTAATACTTTCACAATGTTTGCATACATTGATTACTATTTCTTTTTTGTTACAAATGTATGTTAATACACACGAAAAACCTTAAAGTTTATATTTTTTAAAACAGTTTTCAATTTTTTCTGTATAATAGTTCATTATAATTTTTAGAAACATCAAGTGCAATTAAATTGCTTAATTCTATTTCATTTTGTTACTTTTCTTTTTAAGAAGATGGCAAGGAGTCTTTTTATGAGTCCTAATACATGGCATTACTCATATTAATGGAATATAACGAATTTACTGAATCAACAATCATTTCTTTTGTATAACCTGTCAGAGGTGACTGAAGCTTTTTTGTGGTTTACTGCACAGTGATGCTATATGTTTAAAGATGTTGAGCAACCTGTTATATCATAAATGAACCCGACCCATTCATTCCTTTAAACTTGAGAGACTGTTTATGTTATATATTAGGAATTCATTTTCCTCCAACATGACATTTCGCAAATCACAAATCAATTTAGAATCTAGTTATTTCTTTTGATATAGCACAAAAATCAATAATAATTTATTTGCTATGTTTATATACCTTATACTTTTTCTTATTTAACAAAAAACAACAGATTCCGTTTAAACCAAACAATTTCTTTTTAAAAGAAAAAAATATACTTCTACCAAACCTATTCAATATTTTCCATTAAGATCAATTGTCACCCGTTTCGATGACAAAAAAGAGATTTTGAATATTATTTTTTTTAAATTCACATTTATACATCATTTTAGTATGTACCACTTATTAATCATTTACATAACTTTAAGTTTTTTGTAAAAATATCTTTCAAGAGGATATTTTCTTGTTTGTGTTTTCATAAAACATGATGCTAGACGTTTCCATCCAAAATTTCATTTAGATTTTACAAGATTTGAAATTGAAAAGAATAAAAGTTTATTAGTATTTTAAAGGGACATAAGCTCCATTTTCAAATTCTATTTTTCATTTTTTTCATTTCTTTTAAAACACCAACAGTGATTTAAACGGGCATTTCTAAGGCATCACTACAAAAGGAATGTCCACGACTTTCAAGAGAATTCAAACTTTTTCGTTTAGCTTTTCCTGTTAATAAAACTATTTATTAATACAATAAAACAGTGTATCTTGTTTGTCAAGAGACATTTTTAAAAGAATTGTTAATTTCTTTATAGTACACAATTTGTAAACAAAAACGTGACACGAGCTTTAATTACATAGCAAAAAAATGTAAGTTCTGTTTTCTCTTGTAACTTGACTGCTGACATTCTCTTGACCAAGCATTCGAAATAAAGGTAAAAAGTTAGTTTTATTCTTGTTTATGTCCCTTTAATCAAGTTATAATTTTATAACGAACATTTTCTACTTTACATGGAGAACTGCATTTCTTTGCAGGTCTCCATGTAAAGTTTAATACCTTTTGTCATTACTATACCCTGTATGTATTTTTATTGCAGAAACAAATGTTTATTTAAATATATAAAAAAAAATTTCCATATATAAATATTGAAACAAGTTCAAATAGAGTTAAAAAAAATTAATAAACTATTAATACCCGTTTGAACAGTTTCAGGGGTTAGGAGAATTCATTTAAAATCCAAGTTCATCTATAAAAAAAAATATTTAATATATCTTGTGAGAATATATGGTATGTCAAAGGTTGCAATATTTGATATTTAAAAATTATGCAATAGAAATAGAAAAAATTATACAATTCAAATTAATTTATTCAAATGAAGTTTTAGAAAATACAGGTAAAAACTTTAAAAATACAAATGGAAATTCACACTAATCAAACAAAACAGAGAAAAAATGAAAAAAAAATATTCACAATACAAATGGATAGTTTAAGATCAAATACTGCAACGTTTGGCATGTCATTAGTTTGAAGGATGTAACTAGTGACATCTATACTAAAAAATTAAGGAGGATGTGCGGCCATTTTGTACATTTGAGGATTAGAATATAAACATTTCTTGAACTGGCGTGTTTCTGCCCGAAACTAGCCAAAAATATTGCCAAAAGATATAAAAGCAATAAATATGAAGTCCTACATGTCATTTTGTTTGAAAAGCATGCATACAAGAACAGGACAATGCCTTTTTAATCTCTCAGAACAGCTGTCGAACTGCACAGGTACAGATTTAAAAATCTGAAAAAATATGAAGGGAGTTCATTGGTGTCCTCTTTACAACCATTTGTTGAGAAAAAGTTTGAATTTTGCTCATTTAAGTTGTAACTTTGCCTCAAAATAGGGTATTTAGTCTATACTTACAACTCCTATGTCTATGGAGACACATTGACGTTATATTTTCATTGGAAAAAATAAATGTCGATTCAAAACAACCCGTTTTGAATTTGATATTCATCTCTATACCTGTCTCATGTTTGTTTTATGGGGATTTTTTAATTCTATAAAAATATATAAAAATATATATATATAAATAAAAGTATAGATTAAAGTAAATTCTCTTTAGAAGTGGGGTAGGGGTCCAAAATAGTGATTGTCTAAAATTAAAAAAGTATACATCATCTTTCAGTGAAAATAGATCTGCAATGTACCTCCATACACACAGACAAATATATCTTGTGGTTTTTGGGGTCCATTTTAAGAATAGGGTTCCTTACTTTGAGACAAAGTTACAACTTAAATAAGCAAGCTTAGACATTTTTTTCAACAAATGGTTGTAGAGAGGACACCAATGAACCCCCTTCATATTTTTTCAGATTTTCAGATTTTTAAATCTTCAAAATAAGCCTGTAGCTGCGCAGTTCGACAGCTGTTCTGAGTGATTAAAAAGGCATTGTTCTGTTCTTGTATGCATACTTTTCAAACAAAATGACATGTAGGACTTCATATTTATTGCTTTTATATCTTTTGGCAACATTTTTGGCCAGTTTTGGGCAGAAACAAGCATGTTGAAGAAATGTTTACATTCTTATCCTTAAATGTACAAGATGGCCGCACATCCCCCTTAAGACATTTTGCAAATAAACTACAACTAAAATGCTTGGTATTTCAACACGTGTGAGATGATGTCCATAAGCTATAATTAAATGATAACTGATAAGTAATTATTGTGAAATTAATTAAAAACCTACTTTTATTTTCGATAAACATGCCAGAATAAGCAAAGATGAGAGTAATGTGGTGGACATGCTTTGGTGGATCCAAATCATGAGTAGTTTGCATCAAAATATATACTTGCAATGAAAAAAATATTAAATGATTACATGGCGAGTGAATATGTTTACTGGGGACTTATTTGGAGTATACATAGAAGTTAAGATTTGACAAATGTTGAAAAAATAAAATTAGACAATTTGTTTTTGAATGCACGATTTTATTTTTGATGATAGAACTTTCCAGAACGAGGTAACCAAGAACGCGTGTTGACTAAATCACGTAATGGCAGAAAGTGAAAGACGAGTTCATCATGCAATTTAAAAAAAGAATGTAGATTTTCATTTTTACAGTCAACTGCAACAAAAAAAATGAAGGCCACACACATGTATATATAACCAATTTCAGTTTAGATTTTCATCCCTGCCCGCTCATTTAAACCCACGATGCTGTTGCTTTTTAATTCTAATTTTATTTTAAAGTTTAGGTTAAAAAGGCAACGAACAAAAAAATCGGACACAGTATATACAAAAATGATAAAATAAAATAAAAATAAAAATAAATAAATAAAAATTAAAATAAAATAAAATAATGGTTCAACAAATTAAGCAGTGTATTATTAATGTGTAAAGTGTTTATTCCCGCGCTCGCGCGGGATATCATCTAGTTGATATAGAAGCAAGCTAGTTTTATCAAACCATCAACTATATGGGACAATAATGAAAACAAACAGGAGGCCCATAGACCTTATTGGTCACCTAAGTACCATTCTGTAGGACATTATCATATATGCATGTATAAGCTTCTTTCTAGAGTCAAAAAATCTAAAATGTGGTAATGAGCCCCCTTCCATACCTGAAATTTTGCAACAAAGACTATGAAATTCGTTATTTTGGTTGAGATAATAAGAATGTATGACCGGATATTGAAAAGGTGCAAGACTCTAATGATAGTAAACAATTTTCCTATAATTTGTTCGCTGTCAAGATTGCTTCATATGTTTTCATTAATAAAATATCTTGAAAGGAGTTTTACACTATTTTTAAAAATGCACTTTGTTTACAGGAGAACTAAGGATGGCTTGCACACATGTCTACTTAACCCCCTACCTCCAGGGGCCAGACAGAAATTCTTACTCATGGCATTTAGATGAAATTTAAATGAAAAGAAAAGGGTAGACTGCATTTTATCCCATCATAATTTGCATTCATTATATGCTGCATACTGGTGTCTACAGAATAAAATTCATCCCTTGTTTAGCAATTTTAAAGAACACTTCCCCCACCGCCCCATGACTTTTATAATTTTGGTAGAGGGCTTTATGTTTTTTCTAAATATACAGTCATTTATTTCGGTAACAACAGAAGTAAAGAAGATTTTTAAATATCATATACATTAACACTATATGACCATTATAGTACCGCCCTAGAGTAAATGAGTCAATAACCCTACCCCGGGGGTGGGGGGGGGGGAGGGGGTATGAAATATGAAGTGGCCTTCAACACAACATTCAGGTATAGTCATCTTTTCGTAAGTTCTATGGTCGATACAACGACCTTGTCAGCAAATACAATCATCCACTGGGTCGCATGCTGACTGAACTTTTTTTAAAACTACTTGTTAGACCATAATTTATCACCTGATTGTCTACGGACTTTTCCGGGTTTTTTTCCAGATTACGACAAAGAGCACACGGCGGGTGTGACCGGTCAGCAGAGGATGCTCACTCCTCCTAGGCACCTGATCCTACCTCTATATTTTTGGAGGTCCGTGTTGCTCTGCTTTGAATTTGTATTTCGTTTTATGGATTTTTGAGATGGTTGACGGTTTGTTATTGTCATTTTTCCATTTGGCAGAGGGCGTTATGGTCTTTTCAACTATGAAGTTGTTTCTGCTTTCAAACATTTATATAAATATATATACTAGTATATAAATAATACCATTTTTGTTCCGCCCTAGAGTCAAAACCCATATCCTGGAGGACATAAAATGTATAATTTTCGTAGAGGACTTTATGGTTTTTCTTGATATGCAGACAGTTTCAATTCACTATCAGCAGAAGTAAAGAAGATTTTTAACCATTATAGACATTTAAATACAATGCTACCATTTTTGCCCCGCCCTAGAGTCAAAACTCCTACCCTGTGGGACATGAAATAAACAAATTTGGTAGAGTGCTTCCTGGTCTACACAACTATGAATTGAGTTAATCTTCCAGATGTGCAGAAGTAGAGAAGAAGATTTTTGAAAAATGGACAAATTTTGGTAATTTCGGCCCTGCTTTTAGGACCCCTGTGGCGAGTCATGAAATTTACAATTCATGTTTCTCTTATCTTATATATTATAAGAAGTTAAAAAGTTCAATTAACCTAAAAAGTAAAGTTCGATACTACTTAAGGAAACGTTGACCGTGAATTGTTTTATATGCAAGCAAAGTTATCCATACAAGATACAAATAGTTTTGTGCTGTTATAGTCTGTCTTAAGATATTTATGCAGCACATTTGGCCGATTTTTAATAACAAAAGGCCAATGGGACTTAACGGCCACTTGAGTACCATAGCATACACAAACTTGTCGAGGAGTCTCATATATACAATTAATTAAGTTTCATTCTGGAGTAGAAATATTATGGTATTGTAATGATGACCACCTCCCTGCATAAAATCTTTCAAAAAGGACTATGAAACCTATAATTTTAGCGAAAAAGATAACAATAGAGTGCATGGCCTGATATTGAAAAAGTGCAAGACTCTGACAGAAAATAATTTTCCCATATTTGTTAACTTTCAAGATAGGTTTTATTTGTATATGTTTCAATAGATAAACTAAAACAAGGTGGCTAGTATACATGTTTTATTTAAAACAACCTGCCATTCCCCATCCCCACCCCAGGGGCAGACAAAAACTCTCCCTGAGAGCATTTAAACAAAAACAAAAAGGCTATAAAATTATTTTCACTTCTCCTGTTTCATCTTTTAAATATTCAATCTTCATTTACATTTGATCACCATCTGGCATATATACCAAAATCATTTTACATGTACTGCTTATCAATGATTTTGGTTAGCAAACTATTACTATACTATTAACAAGTCTATTTGTTTATTTAGAAAGATCAAAAACTGATCTTATTTCAAATGATAAAAGTAGTTGCATAACTCTTTTGATCATACAACTTCTTAATTACATTACATTCATAGATTAATTATTAAATATAAACAAGCAAATTAAGATGACTCCAGTATGAAGAAGCAATGGAAGATAACTCCATAAACTGCCTAAAATCTTTCCAAATGCTTTAACAATATCTTAACTTTGATAGACACCTTCATTCTTATGCGAATTTACTCATGTCTTTCATTGAAATTCCTGAACAGAATAAAATAATAAGACAAAAATATACCCCCTCCTCCCAGCCATAACCCTCGCCTTACATGTAGGTGACATGAAATATTATTAAAGATGAAAGCTTAATGTTTTTTTTTCTAAATATGCAGTCATGCATTTTTTATTCTGTGTCGATAGATGTTTTTTAACATTATATACATTAACACTAAATGACCATTTTGGCCTGCATTAAGAACCCCTACCCTATACACTATTTGAGTGTTTTGGCCCTGCCCTAGATTCAAATCCCTACATGAAATTTTAAATTTTGATAAATGGCTTTATTTTCTTTCTTTATATATGCAGTCAGTTTTTATTCAGTATCAGCAGAAGTAAAGAAAACGATTTTCATAAACACTATATGACTATTTTGGGCCCGCCCTAGAGTCAGAACCACTACCATGAAATTAATAAGTTTGGTAGAGGGTTTCCTGGTTTTCAAAGTTATGAATTCAGTTTTCCTTACAGATGTGTGGGAGTAGAGAAGATAATTTAAAACATTATATGCATTTTCGCTATACATTCAATTTGGCCCTGTCCTAGAGTCAAAACCCCTACCCTGGGGGACATGAAATATACAATTTTAGTAGAGGAATTCCTGGTTAACATAATTATAAAGTCAGTTTTTCTTACAGATGTGCTAGAGTAGAGAAGAAGATTTATATTATCACTATATAGCCATATTGCCCCCCCCCCCCTCCCCCTACGGCCTGAACCCCTGAGCCAGGGGCCATGAATTTCACAATTTAGGCAGCGGATCTGGTGAACATCCTAACCATGCATTTAGTTTTTAACAAATATTTATTGGAGTAAAAAGAATATTTTCTAAGATCTAATACATTTTTACTATATGGTCATATTGGCACCACCCTTGAGCCTGAACCCCTGGCCCAGCACATTAGAGGGCTCAACCAAACATTACAATCATGCCAACAGTTTGACTGGTTGATGCCCAGAAATAAAGAAGATTTTTAAAGATTGCATTAATTTACATGGTTATAGCCCCACCCCTCAGGCCCAAGGGGGGCAGGGGCCATGAATTTCACAACTTGTACTCCCGTTCTCCCATATATGCTTTATGCCAAAATTGGTTGAAATTGGTTGAGTGGTTCCATAGAAGAAGCTTAAAATGTTAAGATGTTAACGGACGATGGAGATTTAAAATGAGGAATGTTTACATCTTTTCTCCATTTGAAAGTCACTCGGAATACTTCTTGCAATTTTTCAACGTTATCATCCGGGTCTGCTACAATACAAAATCCCCGTAGACATCACATTTTTTAGCCGTGTATTGAAACCTAATAAGCTTAAGGGGGCGTTTCAACGCAGAAATCTTGGAAATGTTTCATACTTTTGAATGAACATCATTTGAACCTTGAGGTATTTATAAATATCGAGTAATTAAGCAAAATGTGAATAGAGGATATCTTGGGACACAGTATAGACTATGTTTGGTGTATGAAATCTATATGACAAAAGGCCTTAATTTTATATATTTATATTTTCCAGCGTCTTATTAATGATAACACTACAAATCAATTCGAATATATCGAATCGATGTAATAATAATCCAAAACATTTCATCAGTGACTTTTTAATATTTAATCGTACAATTGCTGAAAATTATTTTTAAGTAATAATGATACATGTAACAATAAATATATAAATATAAGTAATGACGGACTTGATCAAATCTATCATAAAGCCCATTGGATTCGAACACCCGACCGTACTTGATCACCTCATAATTCTAAGATAATCATGTCTTATCCCTTAATCAAAAATAAAATATTACAGATAAAAAAAATTTTCTCTACTACTGATCAAATAGCAATAAAACTATATATATATATATATATATATATATATATATATATATATATATATATATATATATATATATATATATATATATATACTGATAATGGGCAAAAGTGCTTCTAAAATTATAGAATAAATCCTAGGCGGATCTATACCAATAGTAAAGTTAAGATAATTATTTTTATTATTAATATCGAGTATCTAGTATAGTTATGTTTAGCTGAGCAAATGTGTGGCACCTTTACTAAAAATACGAAAAAGTTTGTTGGTTCCAGTGTAGGCATATCAAATAACAATAAAAATAGGTTATGATAAATTCTTCTTAACAATATATACTTATCACATGTATACATCCAAAAACACAACGCTTATTCAAGTTGTACAGGCAGGTTCTGCCCATAGTTAATATACACGCACAAATATACGTTTACAACAATGTGGTAGTCGTGAAAATGCCATAGCCACTACATCAACATGATATGCCCCTCCTGATGGTAAAAGTAGCACGCTGGGTTGACCGATGAATATGGGGTTTTTTTTTTTATCTTATTAACGAATAGATAATTTAATTGGGTAGAATATTGCATTCTACATTGATAAGGAACTGTTGCAGGTGTTGTACCTGTTGAACGACTGGAATCTGAAATAAATGTGCCGTCAAAGCTTCCCAAGGCTATATCACCATGAAGCAGGGATGGTGCCATCACCACAGGGACTTGGATACACCTTCTATATATGAAGTACAATTGTAACGTATTCAATTCGTTTTTCTCCTCTTACTCTTTGGTCTATATCCTCTCCACTTCTAAAATTATTATCACTTATAATTTTTTAATTAATCAATGTTATATTGTTTTGAGAATTATATAAACAACCCGTTGCTTTTGAATCAGCATATGCAACAATACAGTATAACATTCAAGCACAGAATGAGACAACACAATAAAAATAATCCAGATAGTTGATCATGCAATCTGGGACCCCTATATTGTCATTAAACTCCTTTTAAAAAACGAGAGCTAACAAAAATCATCTGAAAACATTTATTAAGCAATTGGCTCGGGTTGAAAGATTTTCTCATTAAAAATCTCCGGAAAAAAAATCAAACTTTATTTTTTTTTTCTAATTATCCCACGCAGATAGAAATGTAATGTCAGGCCTATATCAATATCAATTAAATTGTTTTTCTGTGACAGGTACTAATGATAATATCATAACTGATATATCTTGAAATAATCGTTCTTTAACCTAATAACGGCATATACCTCTTTTTCTGCGGGTTTTTGCAAACAATGCTTTAGATCACAAGATCATAGCACATGACTGCCTTATGTCACTTTCACAAGTAAGATACGTTGTTAATATCTCGCTGATCGAAAGTTATGGATATGTTCAATAATAATATATGAATTGTCGAGGAAATATTTAATATAAGTGTTCTTTTCCGAAAACCAACAAGATACTTTTTATTCATACGAATAAAGAAAAAAACACTTGTTAATTAAATATTTCCTATTGATAATATTTCCTGTACTTAATTTTGTCTTATATGAGGCATCGTTGATATCACCTGATCGTCGATGTACTTTTTAATGTGTGATTGAGTGGGGTAGTCATTAGCAAGGATTCATGGGCGAAACAACTACATGTACATGTAAGTTTATATTTAAATTGATGGGGTAAAGGGAACTAAAAGTGGACATATATGTAGAACCTTATATAGGTGTTTTTTCTCTTGAACGTTGACAAAAAATAAAGGTAGTAAACTTCCCATCGTTTCGTCTTAATGAGTGTCCATTGTATAAAAAGCAGGAACGTTATGTGTCATTGCTATTAGTTTATTAGTTTATCTTTATCTAAGTCAAACATTAACTCAGATTTTGAGATAACAGATATAAAATTATTGTGTCACTCGGCAGTACAACTTACATAGTCCGGTAGATAATTTTTTTCTTCATAGCTAGTACTCCGGAAGACATATAGAATGAAGTCTTCGTGGATTGTTTCTCAGATGGACGTAATTTAAGATAAGTAATTATTTATACCTTTTACATGTAAAAATTACCAATGGTCATTTGATCGTGGATTTTGTTTCAGATTTTAAAAATGATATCTCATTTTAAATCGCTTCATATTTTAGTTTTATCACAAAGTCAACTTCCCATTCTGCATATTGATTCAATGCATTATTTTTTTTAAGATTATATACTAGCTGTTATAGCTGTTTTATGTTGCACAGGTTTTATAAAAAAAAATTGTTCTCACGTTTGATTGAAAGAAAATAAAACATACATCAACAAATTGATATTATTTTACAATAATTTTCTTTCATTTTCAAAGGAATAATATAGATATGCATTTTTATTTTCAAAAATAATAAATTAAGTATAATTTATGTTTATTTAATTTCTAGGAAATAGTTGGGGTGAACATCTGCGCAGACTACTGCGCATGGCGAAGTATTAAAAGGAAAAACATGGCTGACAACTATATATATATTTAGGATGTCATTATAAAATTGTACTTTTGCAATTTATAACTACAGTTTATGGTTTCAACTTTTGATATTTTAAAATTTTAAAAATTAGTAAATAAAAATATATGCATCCATAAATACAAAAATCTAAAGTTTCGTTTGGTTTCAGAATTAAATTAGTTTACAGAACTATGCAATGCATATCAGTTTACTTTCGTATTAAAAAAAAAGTCTTATTTCCGGTCTGCCATCTTTTATGATAATCATGGAAGAAAGTCCCATACAAAGTACTTATATTATTATAGATCAGTAAAATATTGTTGTAAGTTTTATGATAAAAATTGTTTATTAGTTTATTGATTAATACATGCTGTATCTTTTGTAGAAGATGTTCAAAGGGATCTAGCAGCAGAAAGTAACGGCCATGAGTATTTCGCCATGTGTCGACTGTGTAAAGGAAGCTACCGTTCATGCGTTTTCCTACCATGTTGTCACATTCTGTTTTGCTGGAACTGTGGACAACATTTCAGACGCTGTGATGAGTGTCAATTGGTTGTTGAAAGGCGGATGTATGTGAATATGGGAAGGTCGCTGACCAATTAACTGTACATTTCTTCTCTTTGGTTGACGAACTTAATAGTATGATAACGAAATAGCATGATATACTTTAACATCAATTTCATTGTATTTGAAAAGAGCATTTTCGAGTGTTTGAAATGTTATTTAAGTTTGTTTCTGGGGAGAGTTATGTGCATAATATTGCTACGGCAATAAATACAAATCTTACACGAATTTTGTTTCATATTTTAAAAAGAGGCACAGGTCACCTGAGCAACAAAAGCCACATATCTGATCAAATAAGCTTCATTTAATCAAATACATAATATCTGAACAATATAAAAGAATATGTTTTGTTTTTAAAGATTTAATTTCATTCTTTCTCTCCTAAAACTTGAGCACCTTTTTGTTGAAGTGATCGTTGTTTCAACAAAACAATCTTTATTATGACGCTTTAATGCATAATAATATTACAAACTGTGGCATTGAATTTCTTGAAAGAATGTTTCTAGCCAAATGATTTTTAAGTGGATTTTAAAAGATTTCTCTATTTAAACTAATGTAAAAGTTCATTCCACCCCCATTTTGACCCCAACCTACCCCCGAAATCATGACTTAAACAAACTTGAATCTACACTACCTGAGGATGCTTCGACACATGTTTCGGCTTTTCAGTCTGCGCTATTTATTTCTCATGGGAAGATTTAAAAAAGTTTTTCCATATTTATGCCTATGTAAAATTTCAACAACCCATCCTGCCCCCATTACCTACAATATGAAGTTAAGTTTTCCTGATTTTTCTCATTAAATTCCTATGTTAAAGCTCAGTCCCCATTGAGGCCCAATCTTTATCCTGTTATCATGATTTGAACATACCTGAAACTACACTACCTGAGGATGCTTTTAAACAAGTTTCAGATTTTCTGGCGAAATGGTTCTAATAGCTGCAATAATGTAGCCCTCTCCAATTTTTTTTAAATGACATTTTCTGGAGAGATCTTTGTCATGATGCAAAATTATTCTTTTAATGCAACTCATTTCGGTCAAAAAAATGTGTTCTCATGTTAGACTTCTCTAAGATAAAGTGATTTTTTTAATTCATAATGCACAGACTAACCGTATATAAACCAAAACCAGATAAAACACACCAGCATGTCTTTTCATCAGACATGAAATTGAATCACGTGAATTTATAAGATTTACGATTAGAGTTTAGAAGAAAATCGGTGAAATAAACGATCTAACTCGTTTTATTCCTATATTCAGTTCAAGATCCACTCCTGAATTCTCATTGGCTGTCCCCCAAAAAATAAAAAAAAAAACAGATAAAAGTTAGTGAACATAACGGACAAATTCAACTTGTGTTGTTGACATACATAAAAAACGATGTATGGACTATACTTAATATTTTTGGATTAATTTATGCCCTTCTCAACTACAATGTTTGAGTACAGGTAACAAATGTATTTGTTATTGTCATTTTTAGTGAATAGCGACGAAATCGAAAACACTTGCACAATTACGGAGATCCTATGGAGTTGTACCCCTCCCCCCCCCCCCCCCCCCTTTTAAAACAAAATCGTGAAAGGGCTACATTATTGCAGCTAAATTTTTAGGAGAACATTTTTGAAATCTGGAATAATTTTAATCATCTCCCCTTGAAAAAGGGAGATGATTTATTTAAACAAACAAGGATGCTTTGAGTCATGCTTGATTAAACTTGACCCAGTGGTTCTGAAGAGTATGATTTTTAAAAGATTTTTCTCTATTAATTGCTATGTAAATATTCTACCTCAATTGTTGTAGTTTTAAGATTGAATTTGAATAAACTTGAACCCACCCTACCACAAGGATCATGATTTGAACAATCTTAAATCTACACTACCTAAGGATGCTTCGACACATTTTTTAAAAACTTTTTTCTATTTATTGCTAGTAAAAAAATATCTAACCCCCCCCCCCCCCCCAATTGTTGCACCACCCAACCCCTGGGAAACATGATTTAAATCTACATTAAACAATATCATGATGCTTTTTTTAAAAAATACAAATAAATCCAATCATTTAAAATCATCTTCCCTTGGAAAAGGGATTGGCCTTTTATTTTACCATACGTGAACCCCTTCACACAAGGATGCTTTATGCCAAGTTTGATTTAGATCGAACACACTTAATACAAAGTACCTTCCACACATACTTCAGCTTTTCTGGCCAAATGGTTTTTAGAGGATTTTTTGTTATTGAAGCCGACAAAGGACTGATTTGAGCCTAAAATGGCCCCCTAAAATGAACATCATCATTTTACCGCAATTCTTTGTTTTCTTTGTACAAATACCCATGTGAATATTTATATAATTTTTATTTTGATTCAAGAGCCCACAAATTAGAAATATGACATCATAAAGTTTACCTTTTCCCGGCATTTTCGCATTTTTAACATAAAACGGATTGTTTTCAAGCAGCTTTTCTTTCAGAATACATTGGGCGCGTGCTTGAACAAACAAAATATTTTCATCAGAGATGTACCTATCCAAGACTACTATGTGACCAAAACATTTTCCTTGTTCAAAGTGTCGCTCTGTATTTCCCATTCGAAAAAAGAATGTCAATTTTTGACTGATTTTGACTGAATTAAAAAAAAAGCGTAGTTTTTGACGTCACATACTGCCAGTGAGTTCAAATAAATCAAATAAATAGGTGAAAATTATATCTTTTATCAACTCTTCTAAAAATAACATAACAATTTACCGTACTTTAAAAAATGATGAATTATGGGGCCAAATTTGACTCATATATATAGTTCTTTCAAAATTATACCCCATTTGAAAAAGGTAATGGCACTTTATTATACCCCCCCCCCCCCCTGGAAGCAAAATTTGGGGTATATGTATTGTCTGTGCAACTGCGTCCAGTCGATATCTTTCTTATGAAGAAAATTAGAATCTATAACTTCACAAAGATATTGCTTTTTAACTAAAGGTGTTTCATGAATTTGATCACGGCTGAAAGTTATTTTTCTTAAAGATATCACCATCCTCAAACATTTTTGTTCGGTCGTAGAGTTTTCTCAAGTCAAATATTTATTAAAAGTTGGAATATTTCTTGATAGAAAAGTAATTGTTGTCTAAAAATCCGATGCAAATATACATTTTTAATATTCGTCTTACAAATAAAACAAACATTGATCAACGCAAAGTATGGTATTTGTAAACTGCTGAACACAAGAGGATTATATATGCGATAGTGTTACGTGCATTGTAAGCTAAAACTATGTTTAATTATAGCCGATCGCATCCACAGATGATGAGGCAACTACACTAATGATTTATATATGTTTAGACAATATACATAGTGAAGTGATGACAAAACTCGAAAAAAAAATAGTTTTGTAAATCAAAATACTTGGTGATAGAACGTATTTTCCCCAACTGTTCTTCGTCGAATAGTTTTAATAGCTATAATCAGTTTGATACATTGAATCTGATTTGTTATATTATTAAAGAGTTCTTCAGAAACATTTTAAAAAAACTTTGAATATCTGCTAGTATTGATCTGTTGATATTGGTACTGCACTAAACAAATTGTTTTTAAGTATGATAAACAAATATGAGGAAGATCTCGGTTGCACAAGTTTTTATACACCCCGGAGAAGGGGGTATACTGTTTTACCTTTGTGTGTATGTCTGTATGTCCGTCCTTCTGTCTGTCAGTCGGTAACAAAATTTAAGTCGCATATTTCTCAGCAACCATCCATCGCAGGTACGTGCTTGAAATTTTAACACACTCTTTGGTTAGGCATGCCATATAGTGGGATCCATTTTTGTACCAATCAAATGTCAACTTCCTGTTAAATGACGACTTTGTTTATTTTTAGCCTAAATTTTCAAACAAATTTTCGTCAAAGATTTCTCAGCAACACTTTATCGCAGGTGCTTGAAATTTTAGCACACTCTTTGTTTAGGCATGCAATACAGTGGGATCAATTTTTGTACTAATTGGACGTCAACTTCTTAAATGACGACTTTATTTTTAGCCTAAATGTTCGAACAAATTATCGCTAAAGATTTCTCAGCAACTATTTTTTGCAGATATTTGAAATTTTAACACACCCTTTGCTTGGGCATGCTATATGGTGGGATCTAGTTTTCAACCAATCGGGCGTCAACTTCCTGTTAAATGACGACTTTGTTTATTTTTAGCCTAAATTTTCAATCAAATTTTCACTAAAGATTTCTCAGCAACTATTTTTTGCAGATGTTTAAAATCTTAACACTCTCTTTGTTTAGGCATGCTATTTGGTGGGATCTATTTTTGTACCAATCTGAAGTCAACTCTATGTCAAATGTCGACTTTGCTTATTTTGTATATTCACATCAGAGCGATTGAAGGGTGATTTGTATTAATGACAAGGTAATGCACCATTTTGGTTTATTCGGTTGTAAGCTCATGTCTTGAAGGAATGATCGGAAGACGATGATGTTCGCAAAATAATTTTACTGATGAGTTTTAAAGCAAAAATTCCACCTGATGTGACAATTTAAAATAAATCCAAGATGGCGGCGATGGGTACCTTGTGTATAATTAGAGAGGGGGTATATTTTTTATATGAGAAAAATAAATAACTTCAGGTGACTGTGATGAAAAAATATATTTCATGTCACCTCTATTACCGGATATAAACTATTCGATCTTAAGTACCATGATCAGTTTTAAAAATTCTCGATTAAATTGCAGTGACAATTAATATTAACTATATACACATGTAAAGTTTTTTAACTTAAATGTTGTTTATTTTTTATTTGATGGATTTCTAATTTATGCGAGATTGATTTGAAATATACATATAAAACCTTCAAATCTGTATCTAGAGAAAAATGCTTAATCATACAAACAAGCACGCAGAAAATTTAGTTAAATATTTTTGTTTCATATCAATATATATAACTTACAAAAACAGAAATCTCATAAAAATGCTTAAAATGGATTATTTGCGAAAATTTACGAATTATATCGGTTTGTAAATTTTGGTCATATTTCAGTCATTGACTTTTCCAATTTTGACCATAGAAATTTTTCACACCGGGTGATATTACTTTGTATTATATCTTCCAAAAAAGTACAAACTAGCCGTGAGGTAGGGTGGCACATTTAAATCAAAGTTTTTGATGGTATTGTCACTCCACTAAAAGAGGAAATTAACTCGTCACTCAGTTGTTATACAAGTTGCCCATCTCTCTTGTCGTTACTGCAATGAATGTTACATAGATATCATATAAATCACACAGTAAATGAGACTCAATTATGAGAAGAAAGTTTTTGACGTGCATATCAAACAGAATTACCGCTGTAAGTTGTACGAAATTTTATTTGTGATGCTTCACACCGACATTACACATAATAGGTTTTACAATCTTTTCACACATATTATTCTTGTAATAATTTTATAAATACATTCGTTTACAGTGAGAAATTTTAAATTTATAGAGCCAAAGGTAACCATCAACATTGATACAAAACAATTTTACAATTCTTTGATATACAATAACCAACCTGGTTAAGTTAAAATTGTAGGTGATCAATAAAGCTCCCTACATAATCTGACTTTTTCTTGGAACTATGTTCTTCCACTCCTTTACACCGCTTTAGTGTTTTGTATTGCAGTGGCACCAGACTTGACCAAACTTGCTGTGCCCTGAGTCCTAAATGGGTATATCGTCTCACCACTCGAATTCCGATTCCATTTAGATCGGACACTGTGACGAAGCCAGACATTGTTTCTCGCTTCGAAAGGCACTTTATAAATTCTGTGTCGATTTGTAACAAAACGTACCGTTCCCAAAATTATGATAATACCAAAAAAATACTTCCAGTGCAAATACTATTCCACTGCTTAGACTCAATATCTTACGTATATTGAGGATTGAGGGGCATGGTCACGATTTGGGATAATCATTTTCCATAACTGATGTTCATGATTCTTCATTTAGATATTTCTAATAATCCACTAGAATTTTAATGCCAATCGTCGAGTTATAAGCAAATTACAGAGTTCACAGCTATTTGCTATTTATGAAACAAAAGCTCAGGCTATGCATACCGAATGCTGAATAGAAAATACACAGTTTCAATGTTTAAATGTGACAAACACTAGTTACTTTTTTCTTACTTTTCATAACTAACTAGCAAAGGGAACTAATATTCTTGAAACAGACTTTTTACAAGTATATTTATTCAACAAAAACATGGCACGAGCCTCTGTGAGATTTGTATATTCCATTTAACTCGACGATTGGCATTTTGGTCGACCATTAAAAATACCACAATAAAACATTGTTAATAATAATAATAGAACAAATATTTTCCAGCTCAAATTGCGACCATGTCCCTTCACAATAACCGCCTCTTGAATTTTGTTTAAACTTGACGCCAAAAAAGTATTACTTATAATGTACAGCAACGACCAGCAAACTCCAAACAATGTTTCTTTGAATGTTAAAATTCTACAATCATCGGAATATAGAAAATGCTCTACTTTAGGAATTGTGCAATTTTACTTTGCAACCCCAGTACTCCAATGCGAGGCTTTTTGGGGGAAGACGATTTGCGTACGCATTTATTGGTGACAGTGTTATGGGAAAAGATCTCGTTGCAGCGATCGCCCTTTTTCATGAACAGAATAGTCCGCCTCCTCTCATTGGCACTGTGGAGACTAGTGAAATTTCAAAATGTATAATGTTAATTTAAATGTATGTGTTGCCATTACATTCAACAACTGTACTAATATGTTTTAAGTTCGCAAGCAATTGCGGCCCAAATGGCATTTTAAATACTATCAGGTTTTATATTTCATTGCATTATAACATTTCACAGAAAACGTAATGAGCGATGAAGTCAAAGCATAAGGACATCTAGGTCACACTCAAATATGTATTACTTACACCTGATACTGGGACGTAAAAGAGCGATCGTTGGTAGGATCTCTATCCTCAGTAAGATTTCTGTCCTCAGTAGGATCTCTATCCACAGTAGGATTTCTGTTTTCAGAAGAACCTCCTCTCGCCTCAGGAAGATTCCTGTCCTCAGAAGGCCCACTAGCCTCAGCAGGATCTCTATCCTCAGTAAGATTTCTGTCCTCAGAAGGATCTCTATCCTCAGTAGGATTTCTGTCCTCAGAAGGATCTCTATCTTCAGTAGGATTTTTGTTTTCATAAGGACCTCCTCTAGACTCAGGATGATTCCTGTCCTCAGAAGGACCACTAGCCTCAGGAGGATCTATGTCCTCAGTAAGATATCTGTCCTCAGAAGGAGCGCTAGCCTCAGTAGGATCTCTATCCTCAGGATGATCTCTATCCGCGGCAGGGACTACGTTAGATGCAAGGTTGTAATATTCGTCGTCACTTTCATCATAGACAGCGACGCCGGGGATATGCCGTGCATTGTACCAGCAATCTAAAATACATTTAGTATAAGATTTTAATTGAGACATCGATGATAATTTGATAAAAACAAATTAAGATATCAGTCATCAAGTAATATTGATATCATTTTAGGATATCAGAAATCTAGCAATATTGATTTAGCAATAAAGAAAAGGTGCGTCAATATATATAGATCAGTGATGTAAGTAAAAGAATAATTAAAATAACAACGATAAAGCCTTATATAATAGAAAGAAATGTCATAGATGTAGTAAATAAGAACAGTCGGAGATACATGTATTATATAGTGGTATAATGATACAGAACTGGTAAGATAGATGCAACATATTACATTAAACAAACTGAGAAATTAACAATGTAGCACTACACAACATATTAAGATACGAGTTATGCTGTTATTATTAGCCAAACAACACATTGAAACACCAGAAAAGGATGATACATCGATGATGTAGTTATATAAAAGAGATTAAGACTTCAGCGGTAAAGTATTGATATATTATTAATGTTGTTCGACAGACTGGGATATCAAAGATAAAGCATCATTGAAAAGATAATAATATCAGTGATTCAAAGATATTGTAGTCAAAAAGGTTGCAATTTATATTTTATGAGTCTTTCTTGCTTAAAAAATGTGTTTATACCTTTTACAAATTGAAAACCATCTTTCACTCTTTTCAAACCTTGACAATCATTGACTTGTTCCGTCCTATTCACACCTTGACAAATCTTATTCAAATTGGTTGCAAAATAATCTTTTGTAAGTCTTTGCATGTTTAAAATAAAGTGTTTATACCTTTTACATATTGGAGATCATCCTTCACTCTTTTCAAATCTTGACCAATTATTGACTTGATCCTTTTCACACCTTGACCAATCGTTGTCAGTATTGATGCCCCTATCTCCAGGCACAACTGTGTCTCATTTTTGAAATAGACTGGGATATCAAAGATAAAGTAGTATTGAACATATAATTATATCATTGATTCAAAAAATATCTTATTCAAATTGGTTGCAAAATAATCTTTTGTGAGTGTTTGCATTTTTATAAAAAATGTGTATATACCTTTTACATATTCGAGATCACCCTTCACTCTTTTCACATCTTGACCAATCATTGACTTGATCCTTTTCACAACTTGACCAATCATTGTCTTGCTCCTTTTCACACCTTGACCAATCATTGACTTGGTCGGGTTCCACATCCAGGGTACCACATAGTTGGCTTCCAGCCCAGCCAGTGTTGATGCTCTCGTCTCCAGGGCCAACTGAGTCTCATTTTTGAGATAGACAGGGATATCAAAGATAAAGCAGTATTGACCAGATTATAATATAAGTAATTCAAAATTATCTTATTCAAATGGGTTGCAAAATAATCTTTTGTAAGTCATTGCATGTTTAAAATAAAGTGTTTATACCTTTTACATATTGGAGATCATCCTTCATTCTTTTCAAATCTTGACCAATTATTGACTTGGTCCTTTTCACACCTTGACTGATCATTGCCAGTGTTGATGCTCCTATCTCAAGGCACAACTGTGTTTCATTGTTGAGATAGACTGGGATATCAAAGAAAAATCAGCATTAAACATATTATGATATCATTGATTCAGAAATATCTTATTCAAATGGGTTGCAAAATAATCTTTTGTAAGTCTTTGCATGTTTTAAAAATGTGTTTATACCTTTTATATATTGGAGATCATCCTTCACTCTTTTCGCACCTTGACCAATCATTGACTTGGTCCATTTCATCCCTTGACAAATAATTGATTTGATCGGGCACAGCCAGGGTACCACGTAGGTGGTTCCCAGCATAGCCAGTGTTGATGCTCCCATCTCAAGAGCTATCTGTGTATATATTAAAAAAACAACGTATTTTAAACAAAAAGACAAAGGTAGACCAAGGCGTAAGAAATAATGAAAGGAACTCAGACCGTGTGATGTCCGTCCAGTTGTACTTACACTTTGGAGATCCTCTGTTCCCGGGCATGGTTCCGGTTTATCCATCAACCCGAGCCACACCCCAAACTTCTCCACTCTATTCAAGGACGTCTCCCTACTGATGAAGTATAAAGCATTGATCGATACGAGTATTACTTTTTTTAAAAATACACTTTAACTAGATGCTGTCATTAGACAGTAATACCCGCACCAAGTGTTTGCCTCTAAATAACACTCTCTTGTACCAGTTTTAGTCAAAAAGAAGGCCACATGCAATTTCTGGTAATTTTTAAAAATTATAATTTTCATAAATGCTGAGTTCACATCCCTTAATACACATATTGCTTTTATGTACAATTTGGGGTTGAACTGTTTGCATGTGAATTTTAAATTAATCAATAATCTAAACGTTTCATGTCATAGAAAGTATTGTCTATATAATTATTACAAACAAAATTAAATTATGCCCCCCCCCCCCCCTGGCGGTTGCCTGCTTTATATATGCTTTTGTGTGCCAACATCATTGTGTGCGTGGATTTAGAGAAAGGGTGGGGGTGAGAAATACAGACCCCCCCCCCAAAAAAAAAAAAAAAAAAAAAAAAAAAAAAAAACATTTTTGTAGTAAAATTACCAAAAGTAAACGTCAGACTACAATCCCCCCCCCCCCTGCAAACACAATTATTACTCTGACCCCCCCCCCCCACTACCCATGGGTAAATAAAAAATTACTCAGATTTGATAACAATGAAAACCTGTACATGTAATTGCAATAAAGAATATTGTAAACAGTGCAAAATAAATGTCATATTGCGCAATGATTTTCACTGCAGGACTGCTTTAACGATTTTAAAAGGTGGTATCAAACACATGTCGATATTTATGTGGATTAAAGTGGTTTATTTATATTATATGTAGTTATATTCTAATTAAATTACTTTCACCGTCTTAGAATTAAAAATGTTTACAAATGAATATGTGGCCAAAAAAATAAGTTTTTAAAATTTTTGGAAACTTAAGGTAAAAATAAGATAAGCCCCAGCAGGATTCAAACTCTCCACTTACAGACACATTGTTAACGCTCTACCTCATTGCACTATGTTGTTAGGTAACATTATTTTGGGGGAAATAATTATATTTCATACTTTGTTTCGTTCAATAAGGAGTACATCACAATATCTGGGTGTCCCATACCACCTTAAAGCTGAAAATTGTGCTTTACATGGTTAACTACCTAATAAAATTGTGCAAGGGGTTTTAAAGAATAAAGTTATGAAAATACATGCAATATGTTACAATTAAATGATCTTTGTCTGAAGTTACGTACACAACACAGGTGTACAGGTTGCATTAGCGGGTACTAGTTTTACCCAGCTCTTTAGTTAGATGGGTTTCACATGGTGTATACATGCATATGTTTTTTTGATATGCAGAATAGGATTAATTAACATGAATAAACGTTTCTTTTGTGGTTATCATCTAAATGAATTCGTATTTTGCTAATTGGATTATCATTATGATGTTGACCAATATAGGTAAGTATAATACATGTAGAAGCGCAATATTATGAGACACCGGTATACAAAACAGTAAAGTTTTACTTTCACTTTCTAAAATGTGATCTCCCTTTGCCGGCATACTGTATCATCATTTTTATTTAAATAAGCTTATCTACAGTTTCTGTCATTTTAATTACAGAATTTTTTTTATTTCCCAGACTTACACTATTGAGTTGACTCCATATTGACCCTATTTTGTATTAAATTTGGGTATTAAATATCATGTTTATATGAGTTATAATAGGGAGGAAGGGAAAGGGGCCTTAACCGATCCCCATCCCCAGGATGTGTAGATTAGATATACATTTCTAGTGAGAATGAAGGCATGCTGATGCTTTTTTTTCCATTATACCCCCTACCCCATCATCATACACCAGTAATAGAAAAGAGTTAATGACTAATTTTCTTTTATTTTAAATTGCTTATTCTTTTTTGTCAAGAGATGTGTGGTATGTCAAGATTTATGACTCATGAAAATTTGTGCATTTTAATCCTGATTGTTAACATACATGTATAATTATATATAAAAAAAATACATGTGATATTATACTAGGGATCATGCAATCAATTGCAGAATTGCCAATCGGTTATTTATAACTCATTTTGACTGATTAATTTGTTAATCATTTTGAAAATAAAGACATTTCTAAATACATGTATAACATATTATCAATATTTTTTGTAGATTGATTTTGTAACTATTTAGGGCCCCACTCTGCAGATGCCCTATAGTGATCATTCTGTCCAATTCTGCTGATCATGTCAGGATACATTTAAGACAAATTGGCCCCTGCCCCTTGGGTTATTCCCCCACCCCCCAGAGTTGTTTTTAAACAACCATCCTCCCCCCTCCTCTGAAATAGGAAATGATAATACATTTTAATAACTGTTGAGACCCCCACCCCTAGATCATGTTTATTCTTCCTCCTTGTGTCATTGCACATCAATTGGTACATGTATATAGGTTATGCCCCCTTTGAGATGCCCAGTGACTTTCCAGAGTTGGAACTAATCAAGTAATCTATCTTATTCATATGTAGCGTAATTCCTAGCCCTAGCCAAATGTTGACTCTGCTTTGTTTTTTACAGCAAGCTCTAGGTTTTTGTTGACTGGCATTACAATTTCTACAATTACATATAAAATTTTGTTTATCTTTAAGATTAAAAAGCAACTTCCAAAATCTCTTTATGTACATCTGACATCATACAGAAAAATACCAATCAAGAAATGATTTTGCTACTGTAAAAATGTGAGAAAAGACTCTGAATCCCCCCCCCCCCCCCCCCCCCGAAAATATGAATAGTTGAATATTTTTAAAATATCCTTAAAATCATCGAAATCCCCACTCCTAAACCATATATATTTTTGTTTCTTGAACCATGACCATGTCAAGGCAAATCTTTTTGTGGTATTAGTAGGTCATGGCCTCTGGGGGTCACTTTAACCCCACCCCACCTTCCCAAAATCAGAAATGATCAAATAACTTGAAAAAATGCTTGTGATCCCCACCCCTAAAGCATAATTTTATATATTCTTCCTCCTTATGCATCTTATGGTACGTTATTTCAATCACAAGATATAAGAGGAGGTCCAGGAATAAGGTTTTTTTATGGGACGGAACATCATTTTGCAGATAGTATTGACCCTCAGATTCAAATTTATATTTCTAAAACCTTATTGCATATCTATGGCTCAGCCCCTGTTATATCCCTATAGATGATGTGGCTATTCATTAAATCATGAGAGGAGTTCTGGGAAGTAGGGGTTTTTTTTAGGAGTGATAAACGTCAATTTTCAGCTACTATTTGACTCCCTGGATGAAATTTAAATTTTTAAAACCTTATTGCACAACTAAAGGACAGCCCCTATCATACCCCAAGAGATGACATAGCTACTGCATTAATTGTAAGAAGAGTTCTGGGAACCATATTTTTTTGCAAAAAAACGTCATTTTTTATGACCACAGACCCACGTGATAAAAACAAAAATTCTGAAACATGATTACACATCAACATGACACCCCGAATCATATTCTAGAAGATCATATGGCTATTGCAAAAAGAAATTGACGTTTTTTGAAACCAGACTTTTTGTAAAAAAAAAAAAAAAAAAAGTCATTTTTCAGCCATTTAATGACCCCCAGGACAAAATTGAAATTTCCGAAACCTTATTGCGCATCTATAGGACACCCCAAAACATATTCCAAGAGATGATTTGTCTACTGTTGAAAATGTAAAAGGAGTTCGAGGAAGAAGGTTTTTTGTCAAAAACGTCATTTTTTACCAATTATTTGACCCCCAGGACTACCAGAGAATTTTTGAAACCTTTTTACAAAACAACATGACACCCCAAATCATACTCCAAGAGTTCAGTTTGCTGGTTTATAAGATGTAAGAGCAGTTTGAGAAAGTAAAACGTGACAGACGGACGGACGGACAGGCAGACGGAGCAGGGTAACAACAATATACCCGAACTTTCTTTAGAAAGTGCGGGTATAATTATTAAATTGACCTCAAAAGACACAGTATATTATTCTGTAATTTTTTTTAATGAACAATAAATTTAGTTGATATAATTGATGTGTTTGAAAGAATTTACGTATATTTTAAAAATAATTTTTCAGAAAACGCGCAAAACATATATACCGCACTGAAAATGAGTGGCATAAATATTATGAAAATCCATTGTTAATGTCAAAGATATTCACTGAACGGTTTAACTGTTTAAAACTGACCAACGCCAAATTCTTTTCCCAGAAATAATCGAGTTTGCAATAATAAATCACAATTGTCATCGCACAAATATAGAATATATAATATTTAAGTAAATCATGTAAGTACTGCACAAGATTGATCCACAAGCGCGGATCTAGAGGGGGGGGGGGGTCATGTCAAAGATATTCACTGAACTGTTTAAAACTGACCAACGCCAAATTCTTTTCCCAGAAATAATCGTATTTGCAATAATAAATCACGATTGTCATCGCACAAATATAGAATATATAATATTTATGTAAATCATGTAAGTGCTGCACGAGATTGATCCACATGCGCGGATCTAGATGGGGGTCGAGGGGGAGTCCAGACCCCCTCCCCCTCCCACAAATGAAAATTTATTAAATTTACATCGTAAAGTTATCGCAAATATGCCCCGAACACCCTCTGGAAAACACAATTATCTTTCGGACCCCCCCCCCCCCTTGGAAATATTTTCTGGATCCGCGCATGAGTTAACATCAAAGATATTTTTAAATAAGTACATGTAATTGTAAAATCTAAATATCACGGTTGCATTCTTGTCACTATTGGTCACAGCTAATGTTAATTTAATACGTGATTAAATGCAGTTGCACTCCGATTGATTATTTTTTCATTACATGTCTCATGAACACTTCTAACTTCTTTTTTCCCCAGCACTGTATTACAGACATGATACTATTTACTATGTACACGTCTGGGTATATGCAATGAACACGCTGTCTGACTCACCATAGGAAGAACTCCCGATGACTGGTCGTGATGGCCAGCATTATCAATGACAGAAGCGTCATGATGTACTCTTTCTTCGTCCAGTTGAAGACAAAGAGCGCCATGATCCAACAGCAGAAACCAAACGACGAAACAGCACAGGCTTGTATTGGTATGATAAACACAATAGCACCTCTATGACGTTTTGATGATGGTGACATAACAATTCTGTGACGTCATAGCAACCATACTTCATGATCAGGATTGTATTATCAAGGTTGTAAACGTTAACGCAAATCCGGAATGATACTAAGTCTATGATGTGTACGCATAGCCTGAGATTTTTCTTTAAAAAGTGTAATTTAAATAATAGATTTATCAGCTCTTAATTGTCTTCATTATCACATTTTATTTCATTTTATCTGAAAATTAAACATTTTTTAAAAAGATCTTGAAAAATAGAATAATTTAAATAATATATTGATCAGCTCTAAATTATCTTCATAATCACTTTTTTTTTCATTTTATTTGAAAATAAAACTTTAAAGAAAATTGTCTTGTAATGATAACATCATATTTCAAAAAAATTCTTAACTTGAAATGTTTGTGTTGTATTTTTTCTTATGTAGAATAGTAGTGGAGTGACAAAGATAGAAAAAGTGGAGTTTTTTTTTTAGTTAAATGGACCGGCGTACCTCACGGTGAAAGTCAAATATTTTTTTTAAAATGAAGATTTTGGCGGGTTTTTTTTTTTTTGGTTTTATTTTTTTTTCGGGGGGGGGGGGGGGGGGGGTGTCAACCATTTTTCTTCTTCATTATTAAAATTTTAAGTTAAAGGTATTTATTGATAAATTAGTATTTGTTGTCTAGACTAAAAGTTCGATGCAAGTATATTTTTAATATTTGTCTTGTAAACAAAAAAAATTTGATCAACTCAAAGTCTGATATTCGTAAACTGCTGAAAACAAAAAGGATTATTTATGCTATAGTGCTACATGCCTTGTTAGATAAAACCATGTTTTATTATAGACGATCGCACTGAGGCAGCTACACTATAGTGTGTCCCAAGATATTTATGCACCACATTTGGACGATTTTTAATAAAAATACACATACCTGTGAAAGAATTGCAACTGGAACAGATGAAAGGGAAAATATCCAAGATAATTTCATTCACACATTATTAATTTTCACTCGGAAAAATTCACAGGAACGAAAACTGATTTCTTACGGAGACTTATAATGGGGAATGTCGACATCTTTTCTCCATTCGGAAGTCACTCGGAATTCCTCGCACAATTTTTCAACGTTATCATCCAGGTCTGTTACAATACAAAATCCCCGTAGACCTCATACTTTTGGATGAACATCGTTTGAACCCTAGGGTATTTACAAATATCGAGTAATTAAGCAAAATGTGAATCGAGGATATCTTTGGACAGAGTATAATTATTTATATATGTTTTGACAATTTACATAGTGAAGTGATGACAAAACTCTAAAAACAAATATTTTTAATTTCGTAAATCGACAAACTTGGTGAACGCATTTTTCCCTAATTGCTCTTCGTCGAACAGTTTTGTCCGTTTTAGGGATTTCTCATCAAATCAGTTTTAGGCCTATAAGACAATTTAAGTTAATAATTTAAACATGTTTGCTTCCTTTAATGCCGATCATTTATTATATTTGGTTCTTTTCATATTCATACCCAAGGTAGGGATATTTTGATAATAAATCTAAAAAATATAAAGGACTTCTGAAGGCCGTGTCTGCTTTGTAACGATACCAACATGGCTGTTGTGATATGATGTACCTGGAAGTCGAGGAACAGAACACTTATCAAAAATTGGATTTCATTATTTCATCAATGACTATTAAGTATTGTTAGGCAAATACACATATTGCTCAACATAATATTGATAATACATGTACTTTTCACTAAATCTCAAATCACAATGAAAAGACTGTTTTAGGCATATCCACACCTGTACTGCAGTTGTACAAACAAATTTTATACTGCAATATATCAAAATGGAGCTAAATCAATGTTGAAAATGATAAATCATAGAAAGAAAAGATGAAATAATGTTGTTTAATATATATTTAGATTTAAGTATGCACAATTCATTTGAAAAGGATCCAGCTAATTTATATAGCTTTATTAACGGTCTTCAATAACATACCAAATTGATGTTGGATTCAAAGCACATTTGGACATATTTCCAGTTGAATTCAACACCTCTTGCTCCAACCCACAGGGGAATGAACCTGTAAGTATTAAATGTGTAATAAACATCTTTATTGATCATATCATTAAATTCTTTAAAACATATAAAATGTTATTCATCATATTATCACAATCATTCAGCAATTAGTTTGTAAGAGTTGTCTTTCCTCTTATCCTTTTTGTGTTCCCCTACTCCACGTAAAAATTTGAAGTGAAAGAAAGGAAATTAACAGTGAAATGGAAGTGTGTGTGTGTGGGGGGGGGGGTGCATGTCAAAGATTTTCGGATGAGTCTGCCCCCATGTACCTACATGTCTGTACCCTACATGTACCCAAACGGATTGGGGAGGTGGTCCTATTTTATATACTCTAGATTAACATCATGTTGAGTACATTGATGGAAATCTGGAGTAAGGGGGAACATAATATCAAGTTGCTTTATTAATTTGATATATGGAAGCAATTTAAATAGTACAATGTTGTACGAATTCAAGAAGTTCATTTTAATATCATAAGCTTTACTGTTCAAAGAGTGTTCATAATGAGTATTGAAGTTGAAGTGCTAGATTTACATCGTAAAAGACCTTTATGAATATTCTTCTAATGTTCACGCACACATCGTCATATATAATGTTGATCAATTATTGCTATTGAAGCATATTGTGCTTTTGTTATTTATTGTATAAAATAAATTCACATATGTACATGTTTTCACCATGACACGTTATTGACAAATCGATACTTACCTGTAAAACAAAGTTTATATAAGGTAGATTTATGTTCTTGATAAAACATATAATCCGAAAAGCAAACATGTACTTAGTAAACTTTCATAGTCTCTTGTCTTATCTGGAAATATTATATATAACGTGATGAAATAAAAGTGATCGTAAATGCATGCAGATTTTGACAGACATCAGCGAAGGAAAGATAGCAGTGTAAAGTCGTTTACTTAAACAAATCTTTGAATATGTGCGAAATGTATTTTGGGACTTATTTTATACATTGGGAGTATTTCAAGATAAGTATTTAATTTAATATATCATGAAAAAAATTACCTATTCTTGTATTATAGCAAGTTCATTTTAGACCAGTTACTTAAACTTACATGTATAGTTAGATCTAATTAAACTAAAATAAAGTTTTGTGGTTAATTGTTACTCACTTTGTTATTTAAAAAAATTGCGGGTGTTTTTTCCTGGAAAATATAATTCAGAGATTTTATTTAATTTAAAGTTAGAGAAATGAACCTTGTAACACACTACATGTAGTTTATTGACCGTCAATGTAGTTTCCTTGTTTTGTCGACCATAAATATTTAAAACAAATTAAATTCTCTAATTTCATACGAAGCACATGTATGGAAAAGAGGAACATACCGTAAAACGTAAATTTCATTACCCCCCCCCCCCCCCCCCAACCTTCACTTCATTTACACTGTACAGGTGAATCTCGATAACTCGAACTTCAGGGGACCTGGTATAAACTTCGAGAGATCAAGAGTTCGAGAGATCGAAAGTTTTAAAAATTCCAGAAATTTTTGTTCCGATCATTTTGGTTCAATAATTATAGTAGCCGGAAGTATCGTAGAATGGTCTAACATGATTTCATTCGTATTTTCAGCTACTTTACTGCATTTCAACAATACACAACTTAGATTTGGGTAGATTAAAGTATTTTTATTGTTAACAATGTATTTATGTTTGAAATAATTCAATTAATGAAGGGTTTAGTTTACCGGTAATTTCATAAGTTGTTGAAAGTCATCATTTACAAATTAACTATCAACCATTTGAAAGAAGCAAAGGGGTAGTGTTACTTATGTAATCTGTGCCTCTTGTTTTTGTTGGGTTTTTTTCTCCCGATCTCTCCACTCCTTTTATCAGTTTGTCTTTTCGGCCACTGTTTAATTTTTCTTTAGACTCGTTGTCTTTATCCTCGTTATGACGTAGTTTCCTCTTCCTGCGCATGACAAACAAAACAAAAAAACATGCATTCTTTTTTATTGTCACTAAATTTGTCAAATGTATATTGTAATGGCAATATCGTATATATGATATTTTTACAGGCACCTGACGTTATAAATTTTTCTCATAATAAAAATAAATACCCTATACCTAATAATAGACAAGGTACCCATCGCCGCCATCTTGAATTTATTTCGAACTGTCACATCAGGTGGAAGTTTCGCTTGAAACTCATCGGTAAAATTATTTTGCGATCCTCTCCGTCTTCCGATCGGTCATTCAACATCTAAGCTTACAACCGATTCAACCAAAACGACGCGTCATGCCTGTCATTAATAAAAATCGCCCCTCAATTTGCATCTACTGCCTTTGATATGCGACAAAAGGCTAAAGGGTGGACGGAAGTTTACATAATTGCGTCATACTTTGGGTAATCTCTTCCAAATATAGCACTGATACGAATATTCAAAAGGCGTCGATTTTGAATTCGATCAACATACAAGTTAAAATTAAAAAAGTTGATAACATTAATTATAACTTTTATTACACAAAGTTTTTATAAACATGTTTATAAATGTACATATTTTGAAATATTGACACAAACACACAGTGCAGGGAAATCTCATTTGCATAAATGTGACAACTTCCGTCCACCCTTTAGCCTTTTGTCGCATAACTAAGGCAGTAGATGCAAAAGGTGTTTGTGTATTTTTGTCTCATATTTATATGCTTTTGCATTGTCAGAATGTTGATTGGGAACTTCGAGTTGACTTTTTGCATATAATTTGTGGTCATATCTAACATTATCAGTGACCATTTAAATTTAGAATGTATTCATTTTCTAATTTTGGACCAACTAAAGACCAGTATTGACAACTTTTCGTCACTATTGATGCTATTTATCTTTTCTCAAATTCATTTATTAATTCAAAATATAACATTTTGGAGAATTATTAATAACAGCAAACAATCCCTGATTATAAACATCTATCATTCTTTTCTTTATATTGGAAAATGTTTAAGGAACACAAGGTATATTCTTGGTGTTCCCATAATTCACCAAGATCAATATTATACAATTTTGACCTAATAAATGGTGCCCAATTGGAGCATGAGATATATACGTCGATTATTTTAGATTTTTGTAAACAAATTGAAATGCCCATGAAAAGATGATTGTAGTTCTTTGTATGACCTTTCTCTGTTAAAATCAAAAGGCCTGGCATGTTTAATAATACCTTTTTCCATTCGCTATAATTGCTTCTATCCTTTTCTAAACTTTTTCTGGGTGGTTTGCTTGCTAACAATGGACCCTGAAGAGTGCCACTACACCACACGCTTGCTGCACGCTCAATAAACGGTTCGCTCGAAACGCTTGACGTTTACACAAAACACTTCACTCTTAGCAGAAAAAAACTGAGTATACAGTGATAATGGTCAGGGAGCCTTTACCCTAATTGTAAATGTTATGGCCCAATGGGGTTCTGTTGCTAAATCGTGGGTTCGTTAGTCAAATTAATTTTGACGCATTAATTCGTTTAAAAAAAATAAAGTCTTCTTTCTTTTTTCACCGAACCTGTTAATTTTATGTTCCCAGAACCAAGTAATCGATAGCCATGGCTTAGACTGTCGTATAGTTAAATTGCATCAAAATCTTAAGAAACATCAGGTTTAAGTGCGAAGGCCAAGCTGCATTGGTCATTGCAATGAATTACTAATTCTAGAATAACCCCATGCATTTTAATACACTCTTCAACTATAATTAGTTTGATGAGAGTCTATGTCATTTTGCTGCATTCAGCATGGGGCAAAGATATCTATATCAAAGCCTGCCTGATAAATGTTTGGACCGATACAATCAACACGGTGGCCCGAATAGAGCCGAAGTTGCTCAGTTTTATGTTTTATAGTCCATATGTTGGTCATAGACATTGACTGGTTGGTACTAACATATTGACAGGAATATAACTAGTGTCGGGGTTTGGGGGTCTAAATAAAATTCTCTACACTGAACCAAAGTTATAAGTGTTCACCCAGTATAATATTGTTACTATATGAAATTAACACATTTATTTGTCTTGCCGTCGGTGTGACCGATTTCCACTTAACTTTCACGTAGTTAAGAACGATGCGACCTTGACCTCTGGTTGAGACCCGAGACCTTGACCGTTGCTAATATTCACGAACACTTCCGGTTTGGTTGATTTTCACCCATAGCTTTCGGATTGTTTTAGGTTGCCGATGGAAATGACATTATACTTTAGTATAGACGAGAAAAACTATATCAAAATAACCTTTCCTTCGGATTAATTGCTTCATATTTAAAACAATGTCAAGGACAACATAAATAGCAGATTGAATGCGAGTACAACCTATCGTAGGAACAATCCAGACTCCAATATTCAAGCGGCTCTGGCTGTTTCCCCAATTATCATTTTGGCCATTTTAAGTGTTTTCTTTTGAAACTATCACTAAAGACTAATATCAATCGCAAAAAGTTGCCAATCATATTAAGCACGCGCAGAAAAAAAAACCAATTTAATGTTTTGACGTTTCGTCACAAGTAATCGATTTCGATCGGTATAGTCTTATTATACCCGCACTTTCTAAAGAAAGTTCGGGTATATTGTTACCCTGTTCCGTCTGTCCGTCTGTCCGTCCGTCCGTCCGTCTGTCACGTTTTACTTTCTCAAACTGCTCTTACATCTTATAAACCAGCAAACTGAACTCTTGGAGTATGATTTGGGGTGTCATGTTGTTTTGTAAAAAGGTTTCAAAAATTCTCTGGTAGTCCTGGGGGGTCAAATAATTGGTAAAAAATGACGTTTTTGACAAAAAACCTTCTTCCTCGAACTCCTTTTACATTTTCAACAGTAGACAAATCATCTCTTGGAATATGTTTTGGGGTGTCCTATAGATGCGCAATAAGGTTTCGGAAATTTTAATTTTGTCCTGGGGGTCATTAAATGGCTGAAAAATGACTTTTTTTTTTTACAAAAAGTCTGGTTTCAAAAAACGTCAATTTCTTTTTGCAGTAGCCTAATGATCTAATAGGATATGCTTCGGGGTGTCATGTTGACGTGTAATCATGTTTCAGAATTTTTGTTTTTATCACAGGGGTCTGTGGGCATCAAAAAAAGACGTTTTTTTGCAAAAACAATATGGTTCCCAGAACTCCTCTTACAATTTATGCAGTAGCTATGTCATCTCTTGAGATATGATAGGGACTGTCCTATAGATTTGCAATAAGGTTTTAAAAATTTAAATTTCATCCAGGGAGTCAAATAGTAGCTGAAAATTGACGTTTATCACTCCTAAAAAAACCTACTTCCCAGAACTCCTCTCATGATTTAATGAATAGCCACATCATATCTTGGGGTATGATAGGGGCTGTCATATAGTCATGCAATAAGGTTTTAAAAATTTAAATTTCATCCAGGGAGTCAAATAGAAGCTGAAAATTGACGTTTATCACTCCTGAAAAAACCTACTTCCCAGAACTCCTCTCATGATTTAATGAATCATTTATAGGGATATAACAGAGGCTGAGCTATAGATTTGCAATAAGGTTTTAGAAATATAAATTTGATTCTGAGGGTCAATGCTATCTGCAAAATGATGTTCCGTCATATAAAAAACCTAATTCCTGGACCTCCTCTTATATCTTGTGATTGAAATAACGTACCATAAGATGCATAAGGAGGAAGAATATATATGCTTTAGGGGTGGGGATCACAAGCATTTTTTTCAAGTTATTTGATCTTTTTTTGATTTTGGGAGGGTGGGGTGGGGTTAGGGTGACCCCCAGATGCCATGACCTACTAATACCACAAAAAGATTTGCCTTGACATGGTCATGGTTCAAGAAACAAAAATATATATGGTTTAGGAGTGGGGATTTCGATGATTTTGAGGATATTTTAAAAATATTCAACTATTCATGTTTTCTATTTAAGAGGAGGGGGTGGTTGTTTAAAAACAACTCCGGGGGTTGGGAAATGACCCAAGGGACAGGGGCCAATTTGTCTTAAATGTATCTTGACATGATCAGCAGAATTGGACAGAATTATCACTATAGGGCATCTGCAGAGTGGGGCCCTAAATAGTTACAAAATCAATCAAATCAATCTACAAAAAATATTGATAATATGTTATACATGTATTTAGAAATGTCTTTATTTTCAAAATGATTAACAAATTAATCAGTCAAAATGAGTTATAATTAACCGATTGGCAATTCTGCAATTGATTGCAAGATCCCTAGTATAATATCACATGTATTTTTTTTATATATAATTATACATGTATGTTAACAATCAGGATTAAAATGCACAAATTTTCATGAGTCATAAATCTTGACATACCACATATCTCTTGACAAAAAAGAATAAGCAATTTAAAATAAAAGAAAATTAGTCATTAACTCTTTTTCTATTACTGGTGTATGATGATGGGATAGGGGTATAATGGGAAAAAAAGCTGCAGCATGCCTTCATTCTCACTAAAAATGTATATCTAATCCACACATCCTGGGGATGGGGAACAGTTAAGGCCCCTTCCCCTTCCTCCCTATTATAACTCATATAAACATGATATTTAATACCCAAATTTAATACAAAATAGGGTCAATATAGATTCAACTCAATAGTGTAAGTCTGACAAATGAAAAAATAAAATAATTCTGCAATTAAAATGACAGACACTGTAGATAAGCTTATTTAAATACAGATGATGATACAGTATGCTGGCAAATGGAGATCACATTTTAGAAAGTGAAAGTAAAACTTCACTGTTTTGTATACCGGTGTCTCATAATATTGCGCTACTACATGTATTATACTTACCTATATTGGTCAACATCATAATGATAATCCAATTAGCACAATACGAATTCCTTTAGCTGATCACCACAAAAGAAACGTTTATTCATGTTAATTAATCCTATTCTGCATATCAAGAAAACATATGCATGTACACCACGTGAAACCCATCTAACCAAAGAGCTGGGTAAAACTAGTACCCGATGCAACCTGTACAACTGTGTTGTGTACGTAACTTCAGACAAAGATCATTTCATTGTAACATATTGCATGTGGTCTTCTTTTTGACTAAAACTAGTACAAGAGAGTGTTATTTAGAGGCAAACACTTGGTGCGGGTATTACTGTCTAATGACAGCATCTAGTTTTATCTGTACTATTGATGAGATGATATTTGAGTTACGAAATGTTGAAAATTTCATATCATTTTATTTCGTAAATTTCAAATTACTCTATCTATTAGGGTAAAACTTAGAAGTATATTTCTGGGCATAAAACAAGCACATTTAGCCTATGGATAAGGGATCTTTACGAAAATCGCAAAAGGCATAGCCCCAGGGTCTGCGGTAAGAGCATACATATTTAAAGATTTTGTCTATCAATGGGCACTAAGCAGACAAACTGAATGTATGGTAAATATTATTTATCATTGTTAATTATGTCAAACATTTGGAATTATATTAGGTAAGAGTCCCACGGTCAACCCAAATAATTGATTATTGGTCAAATATCTTGAAAACGGTTAAGATCAGCATTGCTAAAACATATATATTTTATTAGTTTTTGATTTCCAAACGCATTAAGTACACTGTTTTGTAAGTGACCCAGGGTCATCCCTAACATCTTCATTTCATAGTTGGTCATAATAATATATTGAGTCTTATTCCTAAACCATATGAATTCTTGTTATGTCGAGAAGCAAAAAAAGATACATATAGTTGAACAAGTACCTTTGAGGTCAGGCCAACACGTTTTTTTTCATAAATGGTACAACCCCGTTTATCACTATTTTCAGTCATAAAATTCCATTTTAAAGTACTGTAGTAATATAAAAAAATTGTTTAGATTTGTGTCTCTCTCTCCTCTCTCTCTCCACAGATTGTGTTTTAATTGTGTATTAGTTTAACATATTTTATACATGTAGTACTAATAAATGATTTACTAAAACATATGTTAAACATTGTTACATTGAGTAGGGAAGGTTCTAATCGTAAAATACGGTATTTTTGTGTTCACGACATACATGTAAAATTTAATACAATCCCACCAATATATTTCTTCAAAACACAATTCAGCGTGTTTGTTCCCGTTTTGCACACATTTGAAAATCTTGTATAAAAAAGTGTGTGCAAAACAGGAAATTTTCCAGGTGAGCTATTTAGGCCTTCTTAAAGGAGCATATATACACTATTCCATAGTATTCAGCAATTATTATGATAAAACTCAATGATATATTTTTCATCTTATGGATTTTTTTGTTAAAAGCAGATTTATCATTATGATAATATGTCTGCATATTGTAGATGTTTACAGCAATATGAAATTCTTTAAAACATATCTCATACTTCTGTAATATAATACTGCATAAAGACTCAAGAAATTGTATTTTTTTTCAAATTTATTGTATTTATAAATTTACAAATCACTGCTCTTCAAATTTGCTTCAAGTAGTATTCTGTATAATATTACAGTGAGATAGAAATATAATGACTGTGTTAAAGTGATTTTTAGATTTTTTTTTTTTATTAAACATAAGTGACTATGTTGTATGACGTGAAAGAACAAAATACATGGATTTTTCTCTGAGAAACAACACATCCTTCAAACACATACACACAATAAAATTTACACTATTGCACAGTACTTAGACTGTCCACTAATCAACCATAAATAAAACACTTCCACGTCTCCTGTTTGTTCCCGATAGCTCTCACATCATTGTTATGACAAACCCAATCACTCCCAGGACGCTTCCCTCTTCAGATCCGTTCAGCAGATGCCGCTGTTCTTCAGTAGTGGTTGTTGGCGGTTTGTACGGAGAGCCCCAGGAATATCTGGAGGCCCACCACACTGACTGTAGTGGTGAACAGAGCCTTGGCGGTCAGGAGGGTCCACGAACCCAGTCCCAGCGCGTGGATCAGAATCCTGATAATAAGCAGAAATCATAATTAATACTGTGATCCAACTTAAACTCAATTGCAATAAAATTTCGTGAGGTTTGTGACATCATGATTGTTGAAAAAAAAATTCACCTCGAATTAGTCTTTTCATGTCTAAATTATGTGGTTAAGATTAACAACAGGCTGAGTTGCAAAAAATATGATCTCTGATTATTAGTTTAATTCTGTTATAATTTAGTTGTCACAAATGAAAGATTGTTTTCCGTATTGCTAATTATGATTCTTTTCATGCAGTAATTGATATCCAAAGAGAAGGATTCTACAAAATCAGTTATTAAATATACTCAAATTGTAAAGTGTTAAAATATCTTTCTAAAACAAACAGATGAAACCTGCCCCTATATAAAATCATGGACTGAGTATAGGTAAAAGTATTGCTCTAGGCAAAAACCATTTCCTTTCTTCTGCTTATTTTTTTTTATTCATGCACTTCCTTTGCATAAATGCATCATAAACAAACAAGTTTGCATATCAAATTTTGTTACATAAATATTGAATTTTTTTTTAATGGGGTATCTTTTACCTATTTAATTGTGTAACATAAATATTGAATTTTTTTTTACATGGGGTATCTGGTTTATGACCATGCTCTCCTAAACAGTTTTAACTTTAATTAAACCATTCCACACAAATTGTAAATAACAATAACCTTACAGATAAAGCTAGTCCATTAATCCTTCAAATTCGATCAAAAACAACCCAGAATATTCCAACAATATTTCTGAGACTTACTCCACAATGAGAGGTCTATAACAGCTGAGAGCCAGCAAGGTCATCACAACCGGTATAAAGGACTTCTGAAGGTCGTGTCTGCTACGTAACCATACCAACATGGCTGTTGTGATGTGATGTACCTGGAAGTCGAGGAACAGAACATTCACCAAAAGTTGGATTTCATTGTATCATCAATGACTTTAAAATGTGGTTTGATGAATAGACATATTGCACAACATAATATTAGTAATACTGGTACATGTACCATTACTTTTCACTAAATCTCAAAACACAATGAGAAGACTGTTTTTTGGCATAGCTACATCTACACTGCAGTTGTAAAAAAAAATTTTATACTGCTATATATCAAAATGGAGCTAAATCAATGTTGAAAATAATAAATCATAGTAAGAAAAGATGAAATAATGTTGTTTCATATGTGTTTAGATTTAAGTGTGAACAAATCCAGCTAATTTATATTGCTTTATTAACGGTCTTCAATAACATACCAAATTGATGTTGGATTCAAAGCACATTTGGACATATTTCCAGTCGAATTCAACACCTCTCGCTCCAACCCAAAGGGGAATGAACCTATAAGTAATAAATATGTTAATCATCACATGATTCAACACATCTTTTTAAATACTTTAAAACATGTAAAATGTTATACATTTTAATCTTCATCTCATAATAATTTCAGGATCATGTTAACATGTGAACAATTCAGCAATTAGTTTGTAAGAGTTGTCTTCCTTATTATCCTTTTGCGTTTCCCTACTACATGTACTTAGTGGGGTTAAGTAAGAGAGATAGATGCAACTTTAATTTATTGTATTTTGCTTTACAAATTTATTTAATTGAACTCAATGTTCAAACCCTCAAAGATTTTTTTTTTCTTAGATAATAATGAAATGAAATAACAGAAAAGATGTTCATGCAATGACAAAGCATAAGAATGTTCATCCTTTACAGTGCGATTGTTAAAAAACAAAGACAAACAACAGAAATACAAAGACAAAGAATAGAAATCCTTTAACTCATAACTGATGAATTTGTTTAACCCTATAATTATTACAGTTTTTTTTTTACTTGTATCAACAACTGGATTGATAACTGACCTGGTCATGAGTAATTCTGCTGTGGCCCATCCTAGCCCTGCCACCATAAATTTCAACTGTCCCTTGCCTGCTATTTTTGACATCACCAGGTGAATGCCAACAAGGTCTGCCAAGTCTACTGTGCACTTCAGAAATTCCTAAACCACAAAACAAAAATCTTACTGGTAGATAGAAAACATATATTGAATAAGGTTTGTAACTAATAATATGAATTAATTTGTATTCCATATAAATCTTAAATGAGAAAAGATGTCAATATTTCCCTATATAAATCTTTGTGAGAAATCTGTTTTCCTTCCTGTGAATATTTCCAAGCGAAAAATGATAATGTGTCAATGAAAAAATCCTATTAGATATTTTCTCTTTCATCAATTTCAATTATACTTCTTTCACTGGTATGTTTATTTTTATTAATGTATTGTCCAAATGAGAGGGAAACAATAACTTGGGACAGGCTATAGATCTATATTCCAAACAGACTATTACTGGCATAACCTATTGGGGTGATTGGTCCCAACTTGTATAAAGATTGAACTGAATTTTTTTAAACCAAGGACGTCAAATGACATGATCTGCAATATTTAAAACATACCCCAAGGACATCAACTCCTCCAGTAGAAAACTCTGTTGATGGGAAAAATGTGGCCAACACCAACATTTTACACAGCTGTGTGAAGAGGTAGGCTGCTCCGGCTTGTACACATTTCCAGAAGGCACTGTACTCAGCCCTGTAAAAACAAAACAATAATTGTAAGAGGTATGATCTGTTACAATTCTGATTGCACTATGCATGCATTCTTTCCCTCATCTCATTCTTGTATGGCATTAAAACAGTTTTTAGTCGACAGGTTAGATGCATGTATATCTTATAAAATGTTTCAGCTTCAACACTTATCAATATTTAACAGGTTGGGACGAATCGCCAGCCCATTTGGGATATCATATCCCAAATGGGATATAAATTTGAAGTGCAAAAAACAGAAATTTAAATTTTATTTTGCTAAAAATATGGTAAACCCACATTAGAATAGATGAAATGTAACAATTTTTGGTAAACAACTTTTTCTGTAACCGTACTATTATGGAGATTGATCCCTCTCTGTATCCACAACTTCTTGGGGATCAATCTAACAACTATAGGCCTATAGGAAAACTTGCTAACCAAAAGTTGTTGCGTTTGATATACATTACTGTGGATTTATATCAAAAATTACCAAATCAAAAATTATTTTTTTTTGCACTTTAAATTTATATCCCGTATGGTATATTATATCCCAAACAGGCTATTATATCTCATTTGGGCGATTGGTCCCAACTTGCCTAATATACCACCCGTTCTAAAATTAAACAAACCTAATAGCGAGCACAGATCGCCGGCGCGAAGGGCCGGCAAGCTCTGCGAGGTCTAACGACAACGCCTGGGCGAGGAGAAAATTTGGACTACTGCTACCTTTGACATGAAACCAAATTGCATCCATTTGGTAAATCACACTTTAATTCATAATCATGTACCCGTGTGTATTTACAAATCAATTCATGCTGCTCTCGCCCCAACGGTCACATCATATATTATTAAACATATTACTGGGTTGAATTTATTTAAAAATATATCAAAACATGTATAATATCAAAACATATGCTTTATGCTGCAGCAGTTTTACAGCGTTTTAATAAAATACAAGAGTACCAACAAGTGAGAAAATTCGGAATAGTTGTCACCCGGTCGGTTCTCTTTAGAATATGCAAAATGTACACAAATACTTTAAGGGCATATATTATCAGATCGAGTTTTTACTTACAATCCTGAACATTTGTAAACGATTGCGTATGGGACATATGCCAAAGCTACACAGTTTCCGAAGTGAAAGAGAGTCATCGTGTCTTTCAACCGGAAGTAGAAAGTAATTGTAACGCAGTCAAAATATATTTGTAAAATAAATTAGGAATATCAATCCATCTATCATAGACAAAACATAATTTCCAAATACACTTAAAATTATCGGTTTTGATTTTTTCTCTTTACTGTTTCGAAGTTTTCGGGTCATAAACGATGTGTGCGGAACTGTGACATCCTTAGCAACCTGACAGCTCTGTTATGGTAGTGGCTCTGAACAAGAAGAGCCTGTTCACATTGACGAAGTAACGCGTGTAATCACCTGTAATTCAATCCTTGGTTATCGTGTAATCTATCGTGATGTCGTTACATTTTAGCGCTAACCAGGTAAGGAAAATAATATAGTAAAGTCATCAATTCTTAACATATAATAACTTTAATTGCCGCATTTGAATGAAAAATATATTGACAGGTAGAAATGTTAAAATGTTACTTTATTTTTTCTTGATTATACAGTACAAGTTGCATGTTCTTAAAATTCTTTTGCGTTGCATATCTTAAATTTAGACTAAGGCTAGCTGGCACTTGGAGGTTTAAATAGCCTATATAGTGAAAAACAATGTATATTCAAAGTTTATATTGACACTGTGTGTTATATATCTATTGTGTTCAAAAGTGACTTTTATATCTCTTCAGTATGACCAGGCATTTGATCCACACATTTTGCAAAACTGGGAGGTTCCAAAACAATTTCGTCCGGTAAGTGTCAAAACCAGGGCAAATAATTCAATGGCAGTCAATACATTTATCAATTCATTTTTATTGATGTACAAATATAGAATACAAAACAAAATAATTATAAGAATATAAACCAAGTGGCACATTTTATTACTTTATCACGTTTGCTGTATTTAAACTCAGCATGGCTCTTTACATCAATAAACTGGTATAATTGTTATGTATATATCAGATAGATCCTGTTCAACCAGTTTACTAGAGTGTTCTAGAATAGCACAGAAGTAATGGGTTATTTCTTGCTGAACTTATAGAATAGATATAAAGTTATGTGGTCTGGAATAGTACTAAAATAATGGCCTAGCTATTAAGGATTTAATAACTATTATATTTAACTGCTTCAACAAAATATTGCTCTCAAGAGTATTTTAAGGGTGTTGTTTATATATAACATTCTATGCCTTGCAATTAATAATAATAATATGCACTAACAGAATGACAATGTAGAATTGCTTGGGGTTTTTTTTCAACAGAGACCAAGGGCCTTTGATGGGTTCACCCAGATTGTTGCCAACAACAGAGGTCATCTCCTTTCAGGAGTCAAAAGGTCCAGGGAATCTCCCTGGGGAAACTTTGTGGGAACATGGGACATGCCTCTAAAGATCCCAGGTACCTGTTCATAATCTTGTCTCTGTTTTTTAGTTATATAAACTTGTACAGATATTACTGGTTTTATTGGATTTATAGAATATTATACCAGCTAAACATTATAAATACATAATTATAGTTTTATTCAAGGAGTAAATATATTTCTTAATTAAGGAGGTTGGATGGTTAACAAGATTATCATCAGATGGACAAAAAAAATTTTGATTTGAAATTTTTAGCCATTAACTATTACCTAATAAGGAAAAATTACTAACTGATATATCAGCTATTTCCCTTTGTCTTTATACAAAGCTCTCCTTTCAAAGGTGGTTAATGTAGCCTTGACCATCCAGCCTTCTTAAGTACATCATCCTTAGGACAGTTTTCAATTCAAAATCTGCAAAGCTGAATCTAGTATTTTTAATTATCATTTATGAAGTACATGTAATGTGATATTTGATAGGTAACAAGATGATGAATAGCACAGCCAGGACCTTCCATGCACAAGTCAGACTGGAGAGATGCAAAACAGATGGGGATATCATTATCAAAGGGAAACTAAAAAGGCCCCATGTAAGATTAAAGTTGTAATAATTTGCTAATGACATGATTACTAGTTGTTAGTTAATGCTATGATTTACTGAAATTATGCAAACTGCTGTTATGTATTTTAAAAAGATTTCATGAACATTAAAAAAGTAAGAATTGTATTTAAAATTTATGATGCTTTTATGGGAATGCTGCAGTGTTTTACTTATTTTCAAATATTCAAGTTAATAAAGTTTCATTCATTTGCTATTGATTTTCAAAAAGAATGTACATGTATAAAAGTCATGAGAATTTCAGAGCATCTCTTAATGATGTTTCATAGAGTGTCAGATATTTTGTCTTCTAATCTTGATTAAAATGTAAATACATGACTAAAGTTATGATTTAATTTCATTTAATAGGTACCTGACCCACTGCCAATCAAAGCTGACAGAGAAGCAGATAAAGGCCTAGAAGGTATCCCTCCCAAACCCCTGGACCCTATCACATCCTGTCCCCTGGATCCCATCACTGCCTCTAATGTAGCAGTCAATGGCTCTAGGTCGGGTGCCAAAAACCCTGAGCCCATCACTCGGGCAAGCCCTAAACTCGCCCCCTTGAGCCCCTCCTACCGTCCCAAGACCCCCAGCCCTGGGGCAAAAACACCAATAGATTGGCCCAGACCAGCTTCTAGAGTAAAATCAGCAAGTCCAAAAATTGGGTCGCCAGAGCCCGAGTTACAACAGCTGACTGCTGCTAAGTCCCCTGTTAACTGGCCATCACCCAAGTCTGTGGAACCAGAGAAACTAGCAGCATAAAGCTGTAGAAAATCTAAGGATTTTTTTTTAATATTGAAAAGAATCTAGAATTACAACAAAAACTATTTGGATTGTCTATTTAAAATGAAGACACCTTAAGAACATTTTTCAAGTGGCATACTGGAAAAAAAATTTATTACATTAAATTTTATGCCTGTTTATATTGTAAAGCATTTGTTTACCTTTTCATGGTTTTCTGCACCATTGTTTGATACCAAGTATTGATTTCAAATATTATTTATACACTATTCTGTGATGTAAGCATATGTGATGTTTGGCTGTTGCCAAGGTATATTGTTAAAAAATATGTCGCATGCATTTTTCAAGTTTATTACTTTGTTAGTCATATACAAGTGTTATTTATTTGTTATTTTATGCAAACACTTGATTTTAAATTTAAGCCAAGATCATCATACTTTTAACAGCTAAATTAAAAATCTTCAAACAATGAGGATTACTGGCAGCCCAAATATGGCAAATGCCCAAATGTTCCTATTATAATTTCATATGAAGAGAAAATTAAATGCTCTTGTATACATGTAGTACTATTTTGAATGACTTTTAGGTCATTGAATGTTTTTCAATTGTGAATTTTGTTTTTACGCTTTGTTTTATAGCAACCTGAAGTTTGGGTTTTTTTCTTCCGTCCTTATTTCTATAATGCAATGTTCTAGTTTGCATAAATGTTGATCAGTCAAGTTCTGTATGTTAATTTTTACTTGGAAGTGTACAGTGTTTAGTGCTTCATTATAAATTAATCTTGCATGTATGTACAATACAGTTGAATATCTTCATCCAGAACTTACTATCATCAGTGTTAAGTAAATAAAGTATGATGGTACTCTACTATTACAGTATATGTCTTAATTTGTCAACCATTAACTGTTATAAACCACTCAATTCAACATTAAAATAAATAGTTATAAAAATTCTTTAATGTTTTTAATGATATTTTATTTATTAGAAGATTGCTATCAATGTTTCTGAAACCACAAACTTTTATAGTGTCAAGAAACAACACATCAATTGAAAAAGAAATATTTAACATTTCTTTTAGTTTACAAATGATTTCCCCCAAATAAATTCATGGTTGAGGCAGAGAATGCAAATATTACAGAATACAGGGTTATTTTCGCCCCGTTATTTTCGCCCATCTTCACTTGCAAATGGTTTCGCCCTGTCTTAAATTCACCCAGACACAGTTGTATAAAAAAAGAGAAAAAATTATTAGAAATTTGAATTTGCTCAGTCTTAAATTCGCCCGCTGACAAAGAGGGCGAAAATAAAATGGGGGCGATTATTTACCTGTATACAGTAAGTAGTACGGTAAATGTAAATACATTTAGCTGTATCGTACATATTTCGCGTTTTTAGCGGGAAGTGTTATTTGCTAAATCAAGTACAATGCTAATTGCTTAATTTGCAAATATTTATAAGAATTAGTATATTTAAAAATGCACTAATTTAAATCCAAGCTAACTTGTTGAAAAATCAAAATCCCCCGAATATCACACACACTAAAATAATATGTTTTAATACAGTATGTTCCATATTAGTGATAAAGAATATTTTATAACTTGAATTTTCAAGGCTACACAGTTTTTCATGAAAATGATATAAAATTCCAAAAACTTTTTAAAAGGATTTATATAATACCATATTGCATTACATCTGTATATCTTGATATCAAACCACCATTCTGTTTTCCTCCTGGTCCAATTTACAATTGCAAACAATATTGAATTGCTCTCTTTCTCCTTCAAAGGTATACAACTTCTAGCTCAGCAGTATACTGCTCACCTTAAAAAAACATACAGGCCGAGGTACAATTTCAGAAAGATAAAAACTTTTTAAGATCCAATCAATTTATTTTTGACAGATCTTGAGCTTCTATTATTTTAAGTGATAATAAACTAGAGTTATTTCCCTTATTGTGCATTCAAGAGCACACCAGTTTAAATATTCCAGTGGGATAGTATTAGTATGCAACTACTGGTAATTTACCATTATTTTATGAATGCCTTGATCATAAATATTAACCAAACTAAGAAAGAAGAGAAAGTAATAATTTTAATCAGAGATATGTTTCCATAAATCTACAAGAATCATAACAATCAGTTACTATCAAAGTTTTACACAGTTAATTGCAATTTAAATGATGACGACAAAAATTGTTGAAAAATTCTAATGTTAACATCTATGCTACCAGGTATCACTTAAATATGAGTTTTTTCTTTGTCAATACATTAAACATATACCAGGTATCACATATTCTAAAAATAAAATAACCACAATTGCTGTATTTGTTTTACACACATAAGCTGCCATTTATATGTTCTTTAAAAAGGTAGTTTGAGTGTCATGTTCTATATTCTAGTAATTTACAAAATTTAAAAAACTTGATCACATAGAAGAATATATCCAGTACATGTAAAAAGACTTTCAAAAAATACATGTCTAGATATTCAAAAATAAATGGAAGTTTTTTATTCAAAACAAAAAAGAATCAAATGAGCATGTGGTTGTGTGACATATAAAACTAACAGCCAATATTCGACAAAACATATAGTCAATGAAAATTAAGAAACATGTACATTGGCCAGCTTTAGTTAGATCAAGCCAAAGATTTTACATACCCATCTAAAAATCGTAAAAAGATTTGGCACTACATCTACAAGGTAATGATTTATCACAGTCGCCATTTCATACTGAGAATTTTCACAAAAATCATTTATTATGCATCTTTACAGTCAAACATATCCTGTAAATAAAACCAATTCCAAAAACTATTTATAAATGTGTATAAAAAAATGAAATCATGCATGTATTAAGTAGAACGATTAACAAAATGTACATGCATTCATGATTTGTGTAAAATCAAATCTGAAACAAACCTTGGGCCAAACAAATTATCCATTAGTTTCTCAAGCCCAAAATTAAATAAACAATGTGGCAGGCAGCTAGGTGTTTTATTTTCAATTTTGCATCTTGCATGTAAGAACTTCTCATCTACTTAATATCAACACAGTATTCATTGGTTTCTCTTTTGATTATCCATGTATAAACAAAATTTTGAATCAAAAGTTTTGCATATTTTAAATTATTTCTATAAATAAAAATTTCATTGTACAATGAAACATAGCATACAAGCAATAATTTTCATGTACCTGCATGAAATCAATACATGTATTAATACTAACATAAGAAATCCATGTACTTCTATAAAATCTACTCCTGGTATTTCGTTGCAATGCAATACATGTTCATGTATAACAGAAGTTACCCTTGGATAATGCGTTCTCTCATACTTTAGACAGAAAAATGGAACAGCATTAGCTGTAGGACCGAACTACTCATCTTCCAGTCAGATATGATTAAATTTGAAAGAGCAGTCTGCTAAAGCTAAATTACTTTCATCTGTAATCTTCATTGTCAGAATCTATCTTTAAAATGTTTCCATTCCGTGTTTCAGTGTACACAGCATCTAAATACTGATTGTCTCCCCTTTCTCGTCTGTGGGACCCACTCTCACTAGGTGGAGCTGAGGACTTGAACCCTGACCCCTTCAGGGGCTTCAATGGCCTTGGCTCTCCATCAGCTGACACACTCTTCTTCTTCTTTTTCCTCCTCTTTTTAGGCTTCTCATAGTCAGCTTCAACAGTGTGTGAGATGGGTGGCAAATGTCTTGGTGTTCTACAAAGTCAGAATAGATTTTCATCATCAACATTTTCTTGCAATTGGGAAAAGGTTATTCACAAATTAAATCAATTTTACCTCCAATACATGTACATTAATCTTTTCTTATCACCAGTTTGTATATTTAAGTTATAAACTGGTCCATATCTCTCTCTCCTCTCTCTCTCTCTCTCTCTCTCTCTATATATATATATCTCTGACTCAATAATTCTTTTCCACACCATTCAAAATCATGCATGGCATGATCAGCAGGTCCACATAAGCTAGGCTAGTACTAGGTTCTAAATAGTACTAAATACAAAACTCACAAAGTTTCTGGTAGGTCCCTGAAGTTTATGGAGTCCTCCGTATTGTATCCCAGTGCCACATCAGGTCCATACTGAACTGGATGCCGCTCCACTCGCTTTCGCCTCTTGCGTCTCCGCAAGTCTTGCAAATTATAATTCACAAACTTCAAGTTGGTATCTCCATATCTGTTTACATACTTCCATGGGGTGGTGCCTTCAGGTATGACATCATTCTGACCAAAGCAAGGCACTGAAAAAAGATCATAAAATAATCATGTCTTTGAACTAGAGACAAGTTACTCTTGGAATCATTAGGAGGGTCAGGGCCGAGTATCAAATTCTAACTTGAGTAATAATAATTAAGTACTCTGGAAAAAAAAAATAAAACCATTAAATATTACTTTCCTGTTGTCATAATTTGATTTGTTTCATATATCACTGTACCATTACTATAATAATTTATGGTAGCTTAAATTGGAACTATATTCCCTGTTTTGATAGATATAAGTTAGCAGTTGGTCATTGGCAGCACACTGCTTAATTTGTTTATGGAAAATTTTAAAGAACACAGTTCAAATTGATTCAAAAGGGAATAAAATCTGTTCTCTTATATAAGGAGCAAACATGACTTCATCCTAAATAAGTATGGAAATCTAGTGGTTCTTGGCAACTACAGTATTTGAAGTTAATCTGAATTGAGAGATGGGAGAGTGTTAGATTAAGCAAAGAAACAATTTGTTGTTAAATTTTCATATTTTTAAAAATGTTGTACTCAATTACCGTTACACTCCAATTTAACATTTGGATTGATTAACATATCCTGAAATTATGTGCAACCACAAAGAACATACCGGTATACAGTTGTGATGATGGGTAGATTTTAGAGCACTTTTGCAAACTTTTTCCTTTATAATGCCAATTACTTAAGAAAGTAACTGGAGCAAGCAAGTAACTGGTTTCTATGAATGAACTGATTTGACAACCCTACTTCATACATGTACATTGATTAATGTACATGGATTGATCGTTATTTATTTGGAAAAAAATTTAAAATATTTAGAATTTCTAAAAAGATACTTTGTGCTGCCTGATTATGAAAGGGTACATCAAACCTATATGCCTACAAAATACTAAATTATGGCCAGTTTAACTACAAAAGTGTTGCCTAATTTAGAAAAGCTGAGTAAAATAGGTATGTTAAATGTTATACTGTTATGATAATTTAATAATATGTCTAGGGGGTGTGCATGTGTGCATCAACTGTTTGCACCAGAGGATCTGGCTTTAAAAACCAATGTCATACTAATTAAAGTGAACAAAAGGACTGTGGTCTTTTATAATAAACAATTTAGAGAACTAAATTTCAAGTCAAAAGACCTTTAAAAAAAATATATACAACTGAAATAATGGCCATAAAATGAAAGATTGCTTCAGCCTAAACATTCAAGTTGAATTTGTTTTCCATCACTAGCCAGCACAATACAAATATGGACATAGACTCAGCAGTGTTTGCATTAAAGATTTAATTTTCTGTATGCTTTATGTATATGGGATTCAGAGTGGTGCAAAAACATCTATAAAAGTCTACTAAAACTTGCTTTAGAAAAGATCTACTTTCCCTCTTGCGGGGTTACATATACTAGACTTAGAATATACAACATGCAATGAGTCTGTCATGAAAAAAAAACTCCTTTTATAAAATATGAGAAAGAAGGACACTACAAAATAGACTCTTAAAACTTTATAGATTCACTACAACACACTGAAAAAGTTCACTAATAAAAAGTCAGTGGAACAAAAGTCAACGAAAAGGCGCGTTCTTAAACAGAAATTATTCTGTACAGTTTCATTCTAAATATATCCTCTATGCTACCAAATTTACCTGACAACGAGCATAATAATCTAGAGACTAAAATAATGAAAAGTATAATCAAAATAAAAACTTAAACATAATTCTAATGCATTAACTAATGCAATTCACTCCTCAACAAGGTTTAACCTCACTTAAATCTGGGAACTATCTGTTGTACTTAATAAATATGTTGCACAAACACACGTATAAGTGTTTTATAAATGTAATGTTTATCATTAATGATTTCGGATGTCCGATATGACTTGGTGGTAAAGTGGTGAGAACATTATTCCTTCATGATTTGAAGTTCATGGTTTTCCATCCTACATGTACCTTCCAATGTTTAAAAAGTTTACAAAAATCTAATTAATTAGTACATGTAATATATTTTTCTATACAACTCAGCTCGGCAATATTTGGTATACGACACCTGGACATAATAGTCAAATTACTTTTTAAATCATATGTTTAAAGTTTAAAAAGATTATGAACCAAAGTTTTAAAATTTAGTCAGCTGAGGGTTAGACAAAATACTTTTTAGTCCATTTTCTTTTTAAATTTCTACCAGTACTTTCTTAATTAATTTTCAGTATGGTATGATAAATGAATTGTTTGAATAAATAAAAAAACAAAATTAAACTTAAAATAAAAGTTCTAGAAAGGTAAGAAAAATAAGTGAAACAATAATGTACCTTTTTCTTTGCAAAAGAAAAGAACTAGTAAAACTACAGCAAGGATGAAGATGATGATTCCGATGACAATGGAGATGGCTACAGCAGTGGAAAACCCCTCCTCCTCCATATTGGTACTCTTTCCTACATCTAGAAAGTAATTAAAGCTTCAAAATTACTTTCAAGTTTGGTTTACAAGTGTACATAATATAATAATTCATCAATCAAAAATAAAATTAGTTAAACTTTCCTAACATATGACGAGTTCTCCATCTTTTTTTTTCTTGTAAATGCATATTGTAACTAAATTTATATGCAACAAAAATTGATCCATAGCTTTTTAAATAAATCTTTTAAACAGTGTACAATGTATATTGGTACACTCACTTGGTGTTTCCGCAGTGGTTACAGCCAAGGAATATGCTGGGGAAAAAAACAAAAGAAAAGTGTTCATTAAACATTAAAATTAATGTATTTTAACTAAATGAATACATGGGTACAATAAATACATGGGTAAATGCAATTCTATCTGGCTTATAAAAAAGAAAGTGTAATATATTTTTGAATGTAAGTATGCTTGTAGTTTCACACCAAAATCAGTGCACTGAAAATGTGTGTATATCTTATCCTAATCCCCTGTCAGCCCATGTATAATTGTACATCCCCCCTCCCCCTCCTTCCCACCCTTACACACACACACACACACACACACACACACACACACACACACACACACAATCTCTTTTTGAAATTGTATGAATAACAGGTAGCCTTTGTAGTCATGCATGCATCAACATTTCATACAGTCAATGCCAGCTAGAGTAACAGGTAATTTTAATTACTTGAGCCATAAATTCTTTGGAGATTTAACTAGATCTATTTTCCCTATAGACTCAATAGCAAATGTACACAAATTGGAACAAGGCATCCAGCTCATAGACAAAATATGTTAGATATGTTAAATGGAAGAAAAATCAAGAGATTTTAATTGCATGTCATAAACCAAATTATGTTTTATGCTGAAACCCAAACCTAGGTCTTAAAAATGAACAATCTTCAACATATATACACTTTTATGTGAAAACAGAATGCAATTACTTTTTTATAGTAATATGTACAATGTACAGAAACAATTTTACAAAAATGATTACAAAATCATAAGTAAGTGGTCAATTTTCAATCTATTTTGTGCATATTTATCGCGTACAAAAATCAGAAACATGGGATAAATAATACTAAAAATTAGTATGGTTTCCTATGTTTTAACCAGGATGAACAGATCTTTTAAAGCTAGCAAACAGTTTTTCAGCTTTCTTCGGTTTATAAGTACCCAGTACTTCAAATTGTCTATCAAAAAATTATTGATCCCATAAATAGCAAGCAGTTCTAAGCTCTCTATGCAAGTTCATTTATATATATTATCTCTCAATTGTCAAACCAGATTTATCAACCTACAAATTTGCGAAATAAATGTCACAAGTTTGACATAATACTTGTTTTGTCTCTTACCCCTTTAAATTTCAAGAAACGTTCAAATTAGATTTTAAGAGAATATATATTATACAAATGAATGAACATTCTCCACAAAAAGATCAATAAAGTAATTATGTTACCGCCATCAAATTGATATTAATTATTGCCAATAGGTAAAATGTAACAGGATTCCTAAAAAACATGCTGTCCAACATCTATCTCCAAGGACTATACAGCACTGAATCAATATTACATTACCATGGCAATTGTGTCAACACAACTTCATGCAATATACAGTACTGTGTCCCGATGTCAATATCTAATATAGACACCACTGATTTCACTTTCTCTTTATAATATTTTGATAATCATAGCTTAGAGCCTATAACATCCTAATCCCATAATGATTAATTTTTCATTTAGATATTTCAAAATGCAACACACGCATACCGTCACTATGAAAAAACCAGCAGAATAACAAATGTCTCCTTTATCAATTTCACTGATAATCTCATGGGCAAATTAGAAACACGTATCACAGTTATGCATGCTATTTTCCTCACTATGCCAGCTTCGAGAGTTTACAAAAGCACAAGGGAGACCCAAACATTGCTGTTAAGCATATCAAGCATGATTAAACATGTCAACCGGTCACACTTCATTGATCACACTACAGCTATGCTTGGATTGTTGTACAGTAATTATTAAAGGTAATCTGTATATTGATCACTGGCCACACTGGGAACAATTTCTGTATTGTGAGGATGTTGGTATTTAAAAGTTATTTTTGTTTAAATAGAAAATGCCTCTGTTCATTGAGTCGAAGACTTATAGATTCAGCGGACTCTGCAAACTGGTTTTAATTTTCTTTAATGTTTGAATAAAAGTTTGTCTATATATCTTGATCAGCTAGTTTTAATAAATATTCTATTTTTTTACTTTCAAATTTTCCTTTTTTATTGTTGTTTTTTTTTGGGGGGGGGGGGAATAAATGTTCAATTTTTTTGCTCTTTCAAATTTTTCCTTTTTTTATTTTTTGGGGGGAGGGGGGTTTCTCTTATTGCTGAATCATCATAATTTTTTCATGATACAGGTAATAATTAAGAAATGATTTTGGCAGTTTATCAAAACAAAATACCTCAATCAACAATAAGAAAACATTCATCTATTAGCTATCTAATCTAAGCATTCTTACATAATAAATAAAATATATTTATATACAAGGAATGATCAAAGAACACATGGCACTGATAAATGAAACAACTATAATATTAATTCATGAAGTTTTCTGAAAATTGTTTTGTTTCCAAACCTGACTAGCAGGCAACCATTTGGGTTCAATAGGATTTTATGGGGTGACTATACAGAAACTGTCAATCATCATTTATTATAGTCCAAGTTTAAAAGGTTTTTTCGCAATCATTCAAATGTCCATCAATCCAAGATTTAGTTATACATGTATTCATCTGCAATCAATTTTTTTATGACTTGTAATGGGATGTCCCAGTAAAGTCAATGTAGATTGAAGCAAGATACATGTATAGTTAGCGGTCAGTCAAGTTGACTATTGGTTGACAGTCTGTGGATTGTCAATCTTGAAAAATTCTCACTCATTTAATTGCTTAAATGTCATCAGCTTGGCACTTGTTTGATTAGGTAATGAATGAAAAACTTGAAAAACTTTTACTGTGTAAAGGCAACTGATTTTTTAAACAATTAAGGTGCCTTCTCTTCATTGTCAACTGATATTTAGGTCACTGCCAAATGTGATTTTGGCAGACAAAACAAAAACAATAGAAAAGCTGTCAATGTGACAGCAAACTGGGTTTTCTTTTGTGTGAACAGTATCCATAATCCATTTGTCAACCCTGAATTGATGAACACTACCTATCCAGAGAAATGAGGTGCTCTATATGTAATATTTTGCCGAAAAATGACTAAGTTCAACAGCTGGCATTTTTTTCATAAATTATCAGAAATCAAAATCCTAGCACAATGCACACCTCTGGTATATGTATAACTAAAGTGCAAAAGAACAACTTCCTATCTTGAAAACTGTAGGAGTTATCCATACAATAGGGGGTACATTGTACCTTATATGCAATATTTTGCCAAAAAATGATTAAGTTCAACAGGTGGTATTTTTTTCATAAATTATCAGAAATCAAAATCCTAGCAATATGCATACCTCTGATATATGAACAATTGATCTGCAAAAGGACAACTTCCTATCTTGAAAACAGTACGAGGAGTTATCCATACAATAAAGGTATCCTATATGCAATATTTTGCCAAAAAATGACCAAGTTCAACAGGTGGTATTTTTTTCATAAATTATCAGAAATCGAAATCCTAGCAATATGCATACCTCTGATATATGAACAATTGATCTGCAAAAGAACAACTTCCTATCTTGAAAACAGTACGAGGAGTTATCCATACAATAAAGGTATCCTATATGCAATATTTTACCAAAAAATGACCAAGTTCAACAGGTGGTATTTTTTTTATAAATTATCAGAAATCAAAATCCTAGCAATATGCATACCTCTGATATATGAACAATTGATCTGCAAAAGAACAACTTCCTATCTTGAAAACAGTACGAGGAGTTATCCATAAAATAGGGGTACCCTATATGCAATATTTTGCAAAAAAATGACCAAGTTCAACAGGTGGTATTTTTTTCATAAATTATCAGAAATCAAAATCCTAGCACAATGCACACCTCTGGTATATGTATAACTAAAGTGCAAAAGAACAACTTCCTATCTTGAAAACTGTAGGAGTTATCCATACAATAGGGGGTACATTGTACCTTATATGCAATATTTTGCCAAAAAATGATTAAGTTCAACAGGTGGTATTTTTTTCATAAATTATCAGAAATCAAAATCCTAGCAATATGCATACCTCTGATATATGAACAATTGATCTGCAAAAGGACAACTTCCTATCTTGAAAACAGTACGAGGAGTTATCCATACAATAAAGGTATCCTATATGCAATATTTTGCCAAAAAATGACCAAGTTCAACAGGTGGTATTTTTTTCATAAATTATCAGAAATCGAAATCCTAGCAATATGCATACCTCTGATATATGAACAATTGATCTGCAAAAGAACAACTTCCTATCTTGAAAACAGTACGAGGAGTTATCCATACAATAAAGGTATCCTATATGCAATATTTTGCCAAAAAATGACCAAGTTCAACAGGTGGTATTTTTTTTATAAATTATCAGAAATCAAAATCCTAGCAATATGCATACCTCTGATATATGAACAATTGATCTGCAAAAGAACAACTTCCTATCTTGAAAACAGTACGAGGAGTTATCCATAAAATAGGGGTACCCTATATGCAATATTTTGCAAAAAAATGACCAAGTTCAACAGGTGGTATTTTTTTCATAAATTATCAGAAATCAAAATCCTAGCAATATGCATACCTCTGATATATGAACAATTGATCTGCAAAAGAACAACTTCCTATCTTGAAAACAGTACGAGGAGTTATCCATAAAATAGGGGTACCCTATATGCAATATTTTGCAAAAAAATGACTAACATCAACAGCTGGTATTTTTTTCATAAATTATCAGAAATCAAAATCCTAGCAATATGTACACCTCTGATATATGTACAATTGATCTGCAAAAGAACAACTTCCTATCTTGGAAAATGTAGGAGAAATTATCCGTAATAGGGGTTACCTTATATGCAATATTTTGCCAAAAAATGACCAAGTTCAACAGCTGGTATTTTTTTCATAAATTATCAGAAATAAAAATCCTAGCACAATGCATACCTCTGATATATGTACAACTGAACTGCAAAAAAACAACTTCCTATCTTGAAAACTGTAGGAGGAGTTATCCGTACAATAGGGGTACCCTTTTGGCAGCTGCCCACCCACCCGACCCCCCCCCCCCCCCCCCCCCCCCATTTTCACCATTTTAATAACCAGATTTTTCCTTTGGAAATCCGTTTAAAAATTGAATGTTCGACCCTTGGCATAAATGTAACAGAGAAGTTATGGAGATATCAAAAGATCATATTAAGTTCAGCCTTATTTATTTCAGAGAGTAAAATAATTTTTCTTTTTTTGATATAATGAATAACCTTATAAATCTATCCCCTAAAGTATGCATTCTAACTATACGTAAATGAACAAGAACTTAAGTGTTACAAATTTACAAAAAATACTGTAGATTCCTAATTAATTAAACACAAGATTAATACTGCATAAAATCGTTAGAACCAACCCTTGCAGATTTTAAAATCTCACTTTTATTTTTCAGACAGATGTAAACTAAATGAAACTATCTTTTAAAAAAATGGAGTTCGCTATATTATATTCTCACGATTTGGTGCAAAACAGTTGGAACGCAGAATTCAGTACTCGCGAAAAACAAGGAATCTACAGTAATCAGGAGTTTACCAACTATCTAAGGTGGTTATTTTTGCTCAATCACAATAGAAGAAGATTTAATTTACATCATCAATGGATGCACTTGGAAAAATACAACTTGGTAGTTTTAAAATTTTTCAATTTCAATTTTAAATTACCAACTGATCATGATATTGTGGGCTATTGTGGCAAAAACAAAACAGAGGCAATATTGTTCCTGTATGCAGAAACAAAAGTCAAAGGTTTTTACCCTTTTTGATGCATATGTAATTGATATTAAAATTTCACAACTTAAGGATTGTTTCAATATCTATGTAATGCATGAGTTTTTCAAGATCTTTTATCTTTCATATACCAGTATATTGTACATACCAACACAGGAAGACTGTTGCTTTGACCCAGTGTATGCTGTACTTTTATCAACATTGCACGGAGAACAATGAAAGTTCCCAGAGTTCTCTTGGAAGTATCCCAGAGGGCATCGCTGACATAAACTGTTGCTGAGGTTGTAATAAGAGCCAGAGACACAAGATTCTATAAAATATAAATCAATGCCAATATAAGAACATTATCTTAACTTGTTTAAAAGGAAATTTATAAGATTTAAGAAATATTTTTTGGGTCAAACCCAGCTGGTATATATCTTGTCATTCTTTTTTTTCATTTTAAAACAAATCATATGTAGCAAATATCTAAGGAAATTCTAATTTTTAAATATTTTCTAAATGGTGCAATTAAGTCGTTTTTTCTTCAGTTTATTTTTTTCAAAAATGGTTTTCTTTTCATATATAATTTGATGCTCAGTAAAAATTCAGATAGAAGTATTTGAATTTTTTTATCAAAAGTTTTTAGGTAAGATATTTTAATCCTAAGACTTCATAAACAGAAAACAGAGTTATTCCCCTTTTCAATGCAGCAGAGTTTGACCAAAGCAGCAAAGCCATAGAAACTAAGAGTGAATCTATTTTATATCATTTTAAAAACACCCCATTTACTTTACATAGCTTAACAGCCAATCTACATGTACTTTTCTTTAATTTCCATACACATGCACACACACACACACCTTTACAACTGAAGATGCTCTGTGCCCCTGGCTGGTAAGTAGTAGTTGCTTGTGGGGAGGAGGGGCATAATTTACAGGAGAATTGACCCTCCCTGTCTTGGTACTGCCCAACAGAACAAAGCTGGCACAGTCTAGAGGTGGTGTTATAGAAGGTACCCACGCTGCAAAACACTGTAAAAAGAACCAATTACTAACATTTTTGCAACATTGGAGATGAGGGAAAATTTACAATTTAAAATCTAAGTTTAGATACATATTAATCAATACACAATGTATATATTTCATCTTTAAAATGATAATATGGTAAATCTGGATTACTAATATGAAAACTGTCAAGCTCAACTTTTTCGAAATGTAATACATGTAACAATCTTGTTTATTCATAATGCAAAATTAGACATACCACAGAGATTTCCCACAAGCTGCTGTCCTCTAGGACAGACTGATACAAAATCAAACTGTATGGAAGACAAGATAGGGGTGGAAGTCTACAACAAAAATAAACAACATAAAAAAATGTACCTATCTAAAAAACATAAAATACATGTAGGTTCATTTTCAAAATATCAGCGTGCTACACTCTTCATAAATAAAAAAAATATATATTCCCACATTTTCTCTTCAGTGAAGTGAATTGTTATTAACTTTCACTTTTTGAATTTTACAAACATATTTTAGAAACATCTGATTCAATAAACAGTACCTGAAAGTCAAAAGTGTGCTTGTCAGCTAACTCTGTCATTAGGACCTCTCTCACATGGGATGTTTGTGACTGATCATTTTTAAGATATTCACTACAAAAGAAACATTATTAAGTGAATATGTTTTTTTCATTTGCAATTTTGGCATTAATTGATCTATTTACATTATGTACATAGTGGAACTAAACAGTTTATTCAATAATCAAACCTAACATATCCATTGAGTATGAAACTTTTATCAAATACATTTTAAAATTGTTTATTCAAATCCGAACTTGAATCAAGATCATAAAATTTACAATGAAATTGAAAGTTTGAATAAGCACACAAATATGGACTGCTAAAATTCTGCAACCTTATGAATTTTGCAAACCTTGAATAAAATATAAAATCAAAAATAACTTTTTGAGAAATTCCACAAACTTTAAATAAAGCTTCCGTACAATGTGGCTGTGTCTCACCTGATGGAGGAGAAGACAGCTGTGAGGGAGGGGGCACCTGCTGGACTTGACGGACAGATGACACTGATATTGGAGCATGCACTCTGACTGCAGAGTCCCTGCCCCCACAGTGCACTGATCGTAGAGAGGCGGGACCTAGCCAGTGATGTCACATAGTCGCCAGTCTGGTCACATGGTTCTGTCAGCAATAGCTCCATTCTCATAGTCACGTCAACCAGTCTGCTTGTGAAAGCTAGAAGGTGTGTGGAATAAAAAATAACATGCAATTCTAAAATAAAAGTGTTTTTGTAATACAATTACTTCTTAACACATTTTACATCATATATATTCATCCTTTTTGATGACTTCCATTTTTCTTTGAAAGACCAATTGTTTCTATTATTAACTACAAATTTTGACTGATAGAAAATAAACAACTTCCTTATAATTCAATTTCTTCAAATGTTTTGGAAAACCTTTTTTCTCAGCGTTAGAGTATATGACACATTTACATACCTGCACATGGGGGCAGAACAAATGGATGAAGTCGGGTGGGTGAATCGTAAAGATTGTACATGTCACAGCTGTAGTACTTGGGGACGGGTCTGCTGATAGTGTGATCAGACAGTAAGCACAGTGTAGAACATCTCTCTCCCTTACTCAGCAAGGTGCAAGATTTATCTCCCTTCAATGGAACACTGGGGAAAATATGCCTGCATGCAACTTCTAAAATATATATAGGATGCAAAAAGAATGAAAACACTTTTTTTTTTAAGTTATCAATGCCAAAATTTCTTTCTCTAGAAAGTCACAATTTTATAAATGTCCCTTAGCTACATTGAAGTATGAGCTATAAAAGAACAGAAATCTTACTGCGATTGTACAGCACAAAGGAGCACACTGCAGCATTTCCGCTGGCATCAAATCCAGCTGAAGAAATCTCATAGAACCCCCATGGTAACCTCTTCTCTACAATCAAGAAAACATATTAATTTTATCTAATTTTCAAAGTCCCTATGTAAAGATAGGCACCTATATGTATATAGGAATCATTTTAATAAATCTAAAGTTGAATACAATGACTTAAAATTAATGACTGAACCTCCCGATCGTTGCGTGTATTTGATCTGTGTAGTGTTCGTATAAGCAGCTTCTATCCAGGTGGGTGTGGCCGCCCGATCAGTGACAGTCAGCTGATCATCGGGACAGTGTCTAACCGACAAGTAGTGAGAAGCTGGAAATACAGGTACAATTTATCAACTGAAAAGCCAATCTCTAATATTGCTAATTACTGAAAATTCACATGAAATAAAACATGCATACCATCAAACTCCTTGGCACAGTTTCTAGTCGTTCTGCAAACTGAACCCAGTAACTGGCTCTGGTAGTCCACAAAAACTCGTTTATTTTCAAGAATATCTGTGATTGGCTTGTGAATCAGCTGACTGGGTACATAACTTATGTTGTTATAGAGATTCGACATCTCTGTCCTTAGGTTCGACTTTGTCAGATGTAACTGACTCAATCGACCAATGAAAGCGTTTCCTCTGTATATGGTGTTGCTGGATTGGTCATATCTTCCTCCAACTATCAACCAACCTCTGATAACAAAAAATGAGCATAACAAGAAATGTCTGATTTTTATTTATATTTTTTATTTCAAGCAGAAAGAGAAGGAGACACAAAAAAGATAGGGTGATGGCAAAAGAAATAGGGAAAGGGGGTCACAGAAAGAACTTACAATGGCGGAAGTTGCATTCCTGTTGCAAAATCTTCCTGTTTTGCTACAACCTGGTTATCAATGAAAAGGGTCACTATCCCCTTTGGGAAAGCAGGGTCTGTAGCATCTAGAGCAGTCCAGGTCACAGCAACATGATGCCAGAGTCCATCCATTAAATTCTGGTAAAGGAAGATGATGCTTCATTTCAAATGAATTAACACAGAAGCAAAATGGATTTTTGTTGGGCTTCTTCTACAGATCATTTTCATAACCCCCCTCCCAAACCTATACCTTTCAAAAAGAAATATACAACGAAAGGAAATAAAAAGTGTCAATTTATGCAAGAATTAGATACCTCGGTACATCATTTTAACATTTGTAACTGGAACACAAATACAGCTGACATTTTTTTTCCAAAACACAATGATTATAAAATAAAGATGATAATGATATTACGTGCATACCTTAGAGCCATGAGAGAGGTAAACTGCAGTGGATCCAATGGTGACGGCTGTTCCACTGAACCGTATCTCTAGTAACTCCACAGGGCTAGAACTTTTATCCCTACAAATATCAGGAAAAAACTCACTTAACCATTTATATGAGATTAGAAAATAAAACTCCTAACTTCATACTAGTATGGTCATCCTATTTTTCATGATCTGAATCATAGTTATAACAATTCAATGTTTTTCAAGTTAAATGATTTATACAACAATTAGTCATTTAGTATATCAGCTGTATCTCCTTTTCAGAGACTTTGTCTACACTGATGTCTTTGTATTCCTTTTAGATTCAGAAAGATAAAATTGAACTAAATCTGGGGACAAAATTATGGAAAACAAGCACAAGATTCCATGATATAAGAAGCCATGTTGTCTTACCGGAGGGTGTACAAGGAGATGATAGGCCCAGGCCTGGCTCTGTTTGTGAATCGCAGCCACAGGGAGACAGAGAACTGGGAGGTACCAAGGGGGAACAGAGCAGACTCAGGTTTCACTTCATCTGTAGAGCTACAGCCCGTGTTGGATTCAATGACTAAGTCAAATGTGTATCTCACATCTAGAACGGAAATGTTATATTCAACTAAGATCCATGACCAACTTATGCAAACAACAAATCTGAAAAGAAGCAACAAGAAAATGATAGTTCAAAAACCAGCGTATTACATCCACCCCTATCAGTCTCATGTGATCTTTCCATAAGTTTGATAAGTAATACAACATAAATGCATAATTTATGTATTTATGACTTGATGTTACTGTCCCCAACCTTTGTCACACAACTCCCCAATCTTGCCCTCTAGACACACACAGGAGAAAGAGTTGACACTGTCCACACACTGGGAGTTGGCTGGACAGACCGCTGAGACACACTCATCAATGTCCGTCTCACACTGGGACCCTGTGTACCCTGAAACAATCATGTTACATTAGATTACAATAGCTAAACTCACTGATTTTTCCTGCCCCTGCAGTCTCAATTTTAAAATTCATACACAGTAATCAACTACTCTCAGACATTTTCTAATGAAAGTTCAATTTAAAAAAAAAAAGAACTGTTGTTGCAAAATTGTGCATATTTGGCAAAACTTAATTCTTTTTCTATATTCATTATAATGAGTTCATCTGCAAAGGTTACCATATCACACAATTCTCATTTCTTTCACAGTGGTTTAGTTACCTGGAATACATGCACATTTGACTGTTCCATTGGAAATCTGGCAGGACCCTCCATTTTGACAGGTAGCATTTTCACAAGATTTCAGAGGAATGTGGCAACCAGATCCAGCAAAACCTTTGATATTGCATACAAACAAAAATGTAAGCATACATATCTCACTGTCATGAAAATTTTTTAACACATCTAATTCTCATCTTATTAAATTAAATCATACATGTAGGTACAGACAATGGAGTGATGATCTGCAATTCAGTTAATTGAATGGTAAACTTAATTTAGTCACCTTTTAGTTACTTTTCATTAACCTTTCATGACTGAATGCCAAATCCTCATCATGTATGATTTATCATGACCTATTACCTTGTGGACATTGACACTGAGTAACCCCATTGGTAGTTACAGAGCAGTTGCTTCCCGGACCTACACAGGGATTTGCTAATCTACAGAGGTCATAGGTCATCTCACAGTTGTCTCCAAGGTTACCACTTCCGCACCTGTAATGTTAATAAAGGTATGGTTCCCAATAAACACATCCCAATTTAGGTTAAATTGCACTTCATTTATAGATTTACATACTCTGGTGAACAATTTGTGGGCCTTCAAAGAATTACATTGCTAAAGAACTTACAAACAAACATGCTGATCTAGGGTGTTGACACATTGTCCCCCATTCTGACAGGGTGAGGAGGAGCACTTGTCCACTGCACGTTCACACCTGTCTCCCTCCCAGCCCATCTTACAGGTACAGGTAAATGAGTTACCTGACGGCTGACATGTGCCCCCATGAAGGCATGGAAAACTCTGGCAATCAACATCTCCTAACTACAGAGAATTAAACAAATGTCAATGTATTGGTTTCAAACAGATAACAAATTTCAAAGAAATTCTCTCTCTCTCTCTCTTTCTCTCTCTCTCTCTCTCTCTCTCTCTCTCTGAGACTCACATCACAGTTCTTCCCTCTGTATCCTGCATGGCACTGACAGTAGTAGTCATTCAACAGATCCACACACCGATCAGAATGACTGACATTACAAGGATTGGGGGAACAGTCATCTTTAATGTCCTTGCAATTTATACCTAGAATTCAATCAAAAGATAACACAGCTAGTCTAGCCTAAAGAAATAATCTCTTATTTCTCAGGCCAATATTTTCAAGAAAAAATAATGCAGTAGGCGAGTATTTTTTAATGCAATACATGTATCTGAAAAGAGGAAAACTTCAATTTTAAATTTTTTCCTTGAAAATGAAAATAAAATCAACTTAATGTGGCGGCATTTGACAGTGCCTGAATAACTGAACATAAATTTTCTTCAGCTTATTCACTACTTGATTATTTAAATGCAAAGAAAGGGAAAGAACTTTGTACCTCCAGTTCCAGGCACAGGACAGTTACACTGGTAATTGTTGAGCTGATTCAGACATTGGCCTCCGTTAAGACAAGGATTACTGGTACACTCATTGATGTCAAACTGACATGTTGGTCCTCCGTAACCAGGGAGACAAGCACAGACGTAGCCTCCATACTGAGGAACACACTGGCCACCATTATCACAGGGATTAGTGGAGCAGTAGTTGACCAACTCACACTGGGTCTCATCTAGTGTTAAAACATTGAAATGTTATAACTACAACGCTGTCTTATTTTGAATTATATTGGATAAACAGATAATATTTGAGACAAAAGTATCAGGTATCAAGTATCAGGAAGTTTTAAATTGTAGCTGACACTCAAACAGACTGTTGGTGATGGGTTTAAGAAGGTCTTCTAAAATAATGTAATCAACTCCATGTTTTATATGACTTAAAATATATTTAATCTAAATATATTGACAAGATGACTTACTGAGCCTGAATCCACTGTTACAGACACAGACAGCATGGTTGTTCAGGTAGTCATCTACACACACCCCTCCCTGACAGAGGGAGGGGGAGCACACGGCCTCACTGGACCGGATCTGACATAAGTCCCCAGAGTAACCTCTCCCACAGGTACAGGAAAACCCATCCACTCTGTCCACACAGGACCCTCCATTCACACAGGGGTTACTGGCACACTCATCTGAAAAAACACCACAAAAAAGCTGAAATTTCAATTATACTTACCGGTACCTCAATGAAACCCACAGACATAAATTAAACATCATTCTTACATTATTCCGAACTTGGATTACGATTAGTTTGCTTAAAATCTGTTTACGTGATTCCACTGCTGACCTATATTAACACTGCAGTCCTCCCCGGTGTATCCCGGTGGACAGAGACACTTGTATCGGATCACCCCTCCATCCACACAGGAACCTCCGTTCTTACAGGGCCCACTCCTACATGGCTCTTTAGGCACTGTACAGCTGTTTTATATACCAGTACATTTACAATGAAATATTGAAACTTTTTACTCTATCCCCTCACATTTTTTTTATAATTGAGAATTGTGAACATGTTTCTTTGTTTACTATTATTAATTATAAGTTTCAAAGAGCTTTGAAACAGTCTGCAGCATTTGCACATCATATCAAACTATCCTATGCATACATGTACTTGCACTGCTCAACCAACGTATTTATTTATATTCAAATGCAATTCAAAGCTTTGTTTAAAATTAAAAGAGTGGCTGACCTGGTCCCTGTGTATCCGATGTAGGACGGACAGAAGCACTGGTATCCTCCATTGTGATCTCGACACTGACCACCATTCTGACATGGAACAAAAGAGGGATCACTAAACTGACAGTCGTCAATGTCCTCCTCACAACGCTCACCACTGTACCGGGCTGTAAATGGGATGTACAGGTTCTAATGCTATTACAAACATAGTGCTGTCTAAAAATATCTTTGCTATCACTAGATAAATGGATGGATGGATGGATGGATGGATTTGATGAATGGATGGATGACTGATAGAACAGGATAGAATTAGGATGGTTTGTTATTAACAGATGGATGACACAGATTTTAACATCTTATAATGGAGTCACCTACTTTGACATTGGCAGGTGTATCCCTCTGGAGCCGATGAGTTGTAGGAACAGTACCCACTGTTGAAGCAGGGGGCCGAGGAGCAGGGATTGATGAAAACTTCACACAACCTTCCTGTGTAGTCTGTGTAGAACATAAAACAAGAATTCCCATCATACATAGTTTTTTCATAGAATATCTCTGAATATACATATATGTGCTTGACGTATTAAATCAACAATAATATACAATTCAAAATCATGTGAAGCTATTTACTTATATACAACACAGCACCATGCAGTACTTACACTGAGGACAGGTACAAAAGAAGTCATGTCTAACAACACCACAGACTCCACTATTTTGACAAGGGTTGGGCTGACAAAGGGTGCTTTCTGAAACAAAAATAATGAACTGAATTCTTAGAACCAAGAGCAAAGCATAGCCTCATGCTAGAGGGTAACAGAAGGTTTTAACACATACCTCCACCCACACAGCCGAGGGAGGAGGATTGGGCCCTGTCCAGGGTGATCTGATTTGACCCACACTCAATACAGGAGCTGGCCCCCAGGGAAGGCTGGTAGTAGTTCCTGGGACAGGGTCTACAGGGCATGGCCCCATTGATGGAGTAGTAGCCTGCCAGGCAGTAATCTGAAAACAAATATTCATTTTTTTTTTAATTTTATAACACAAGAGAAATTACATTTATACTATTTTCAGAAACTATGTCATTCATACCCTTAAAGTATGCCCTTATAGCATCATAACTTAATGATTTTTTTTTTCTCCTGACAAGATTCTGTTTGGTGCATGACTCACCTGCACATTCAGCAACCAAGGCTGATCCAGTTTTGTCTGCCAGTGTATTACTGGGACAAGTTGTACAGGAAAGTCCATTGGATGAGTATGTGTTGATGTCACACTCAGTACAAGGGGCCTCTCCACTGCTTGACACAAAACCAGGGGGACAACTTACTGAAATAAATACCACATACATTTTAAGACTAAAACATCTGCAAAACATTATGATGGAACTTTTCTTTCTCATTCACTGATAATTACAATTGACTTCAATAACCAAAACTTGAAAACAAACTTTCATTTTGTAACCTATGTTTCGCAATTTTCTAGGGAAAACCTTGTTAATGTTAACAAAACCTTGAAATCACCGTAACATTGAATACTATGTAGATAACCTAGCTGGAAGCCCTCAAATACTTACAGTAACAGTCTCCCTGGTGGGAGAGTCCTGTCTTCTTGCTGTAAGTTCCTGATGGGCATCTGAAGCAGGTGTCAAAGTTTCCTCTGTCTAGATAGGTACCCGCCGGACAAGGGGCACATGTCTTCTTGTCCTTGGTAAAATAACCTGGAGGACAGGTCACTATGGGAAACAAATTCAAATCAATTACACTTAAGCCATATACCACAATGATCAAAGATTTATCGCAATGATTGTCCTCATTTTAGGAATTGTATTCCAGTCAAATCAACAAATCTTTACTTCCAAAAGTTTTCTAATTACCACAGTATGTTTTGCCTTCTGTGTCATTTCTCTGAGTTCCTTCATAACCAGAACACAAGAAATCGGAGACGTCGGTCCTCACAAACTGCTGACTGGTTGATGCGGGACACGCCCCTGAACGGTACAGCTGGAACAGTGATCCTACATCACTACTCAGAGTCCTGAAGGCATCTTCTATCTTCAAAGCACAAGATGAGTAAGTTGTGTCTATAAATCCTGATGGGCCAATTTCCAAATTTACTGTGACATAAACATGGTTCTGAAAACATTAAAATTACCTGTCAGTAAATACTTTCAATAGATTTTTTAGATATCTACAATGTATATTTTCACACATCTATCTTCTGGAGTCTTCAACACGATTGGCAAATTTGGCCATTTTTCAATTTCATACTCACTGGAGTTGAGTCCGAGTTATAGATGACTTGGAATCTTTGGATGCTGGTGTCCTGTGGGGCAGTGATGGTGAGCGTGTTAGAGGACCCTGACTGACACAGTGAGCGTAGGCTGGAAGTAAGGACATTCCACTGAGTGTTGAGCTGAGTCCGGTACACTGACATACAGGAAGAGTCCATCAGCGGTCCAGTCTGGTACTGTAGAACGAAGCTCTGTCTGTAGACTGCACCACTAAACTCTATATGTACACAACACTAAATGTGCTGAGCTTTTATTTGGCAGATTTATAGCTGTTACTTAACAGTTCTTTACTTTTCACTAGATAGCAGCTTTACTCCCAGCGACTGCATTTTAACGTTTTTCACAAGAGAACACTGTACCTATCTTCTACCAGCAGAATTCATTCATTTTCTATACTAATATTACTCTGCTGTTTAATCCCTCTTTAAAATTCATTTGCTACAAATATCCACTGAAAATCAATGCAACATCTATAAAAGTTTTCCATCCAGTAATCCTCTTTACATGCATGAGATTCAGAGATCATGTAACAAATCCTACTTTCAATTCATACAAAGTGGCTGGTGAATCCATGTTCAGCCCATTCTATCAATAGCTGGTAAATATACAGCCTATCTTTGCATATAAACAATACTGTTACATGTAAATCATACTTATTAAACATTACCCTGACATGTTGGGGGTTCCCTATCCCAGTCACCTCCACTGACACAGGACACTGTGACAGATTGCTTGTTTATGTCCTCAGCAAACACGTAACCTGAATCACACGTAAAGATGCAGTCTATCCCAGCATTCCCTGACCTCTGAGAACACATCTTTTGACCGTGAGTAATGGACAGGGTCCAAGCTTGACATTTTGAAGCTGTTCAGTAAGGTGCAAGAATGAAATAAACACTATTGCACAAAAAATTAAAATTACTGTTCATAAAATATGAAATAATGGTATATTTGGCTGCATACCAGGTAAGTAAAAAAATTGTAAGCAAAAGTCAAGTAGTCCAGTTTGTTAAATACAAAAAACGACCTGCCTTCAACTTTGACCTGTACTGTGCAGTGAGCCTTGTTTCCTGAGGAGTCTGCAGCAGTGATTTGTGCAGTCTTCACTGTACCAATGTCTGCTACTGTCAGTCGCAGTACCCCTGTGTCTGAGGATGTCCTTGATCCCTGTTCTACACTGCTGACAAAATCCAGAGGGTCAAGGGTCACAATGGCTGCCTCATCTGGGATCAGGACAGTGCTGGATGGCTTACAGGACAGCAGTGGGGGAATCTCATCTGTAATCCCAACAGAAAATGAACAACTGTCAAGACTACAGGGGGGTTTACATACAATTATTTGTCTAAAAAAGTTCACTGCATTTGGAAATATTTAAATCTTTAACTTTCAAATATTTACAAACTTCTAAGATTTGCAAACTTTGCAAGATGTACTGTAAACCATCTTTGAATGAGCCATATATATTGACAACTTTTAAAATATTATTGTTTTCTTTCATTATTGCAATAAATTTGAACAAACCTCTGATTCTCACAGAAAAAGAACAAGTTCTGCTATTTTGATTGTTGTCAAAAGCAATGTATGATATCAATGTTTCTTGTCCGATCACATGATCAGGTTGATTATTAAATGGTGTCACCAAAACTCTCTGCAATTAAAAAAAAAATTTTGTCTGAGCTTTTGTAAAATTCCTTGAATTGTTAAGTTCATGAACATTTTAAAATCAGTTGTACAGATGACACTTTTCCAAGTATCTAATGAAATACAAGTCTTAATATCTTTTATACGTGTAATGTAAATATTACATCAATGATCCCACTGTTGTCTGAGAACACTGGGACACTAGAGTTGGCAGCATCATATCTGGTCACTGTGATGTCCAGGGGCGGACAACTGGTCATTGTAGGATCCTGGACATCTACAAATATACCCTTATATAACAACAAAATGGACATCAAACATTGATTTACCGTATCATCATATACACTGTATATAACAACAAAATGGACATCAAATATTGAATTACCGTATCATCATATACACTGTATATAACAACAAAATGGACATCAAACATTGAATTACTGTATCATCATATACACTGTATATAACAACAAAATGGACATCAAATATTGAATTACCGTATCATCATATACACTGTATATAACAACAAAATGGACATCAAACATTGAATTACCGTATCATCATATACACTGTATATAACAACAAAATGGACATCAAACATTGAATAAACATATCATCAGTGTTAAATTTCTATTACATAAATTGACAAGTATGTTGCAATAAATAAGGGAGGGCCTATTATCCATAGATTCATAATGGTTCTATGAATCAGAAAAAAAAGGGGCATGGACACAATTTTGGTCTAATTTATTTTTCTGTTTTTAATGTTTACAATGCTTCAGTAAGGTATTTTAAATAGTCAATCAAAATTTGAGTGTCAGTCGTCGAGTTATAAGCCAGACACAGAGCTTACAATTTATTGTATATATGTTATGTAAACAAAGCTCGGATCATGTTTTTGTTTACATTTTGAACTCCAGGTTTAGATCTAAAATGAATGTGACAAAGGCTAGAAATTGTTTATTTGTGTTCAAAACATATTTAACAGATAGAAAAATCAACTTGAAAAAGAACTTTTAACAGTATATTGAACCAGTGTAAACAAAAACATGGCAAGAGCCATGTGTACATAACAAAGAATTGTGAACTCTGTATCTTACTTATAACTCTTTTTCTGACACTAAAATTTTGGTTGATCTTTAGAAATGCACTAAACCATTGTAAACAATAAAAATAGAAAAATAAAATTTGACCAAAATCATGACCATGCCCCTTTAAAAGGATTTTAGTAAATTAACCTTAAGGTTCTCCGATCCTCAGCCTCAAATTATTTTTTTCATCATAAAAAACTAATTTATCCTTCTAACTTTATAAATGAAATAGATTAAAAAGAATTTTTTTGATGGTATCCATGCATTTTACGAAGTTATAGCAATTTTGGCCATGATAATAAGGTATACAAGTTGAGATCAAATTAGAAAAAAAAAATGGTTGTAACGGTGCATCGGTTGCTCGAACCCCTTTACCTCTAGGTATATGTAGTAGGTCTCCTCAGATCCACTAAGCCAAGCAGTTCGTTGAATGGCTTTGCATAATATTAACACTTTAAGACTAATTAAATTTGTCTATATAAAAGGCAGATTTATGGTACGAATAAAAAAATTCCGGATCACTTAAAATTATCGAACATTGCTGAGGATCAGAGATCTTTAATACAGTTGTATATGTTAACAATGGTTGTAGAACAACAAGTTATCCTGATATGGCCCCACATCAGTAACTGACCTACACATTCATGAGTGACCTTGACATCTGAGGAGTTCCACTGTAGCTGACCGTTGACCTCTGTACACTGGATGGGATAGATGTCCTTCGGCCTGTAGCCTGTCTTCTGACATATGTAGTAGATCATGCCATCCTCCTCCAGGGAGGCGGTGTAGGAGTATCCCCCTGGGGGGTATCCAGGGTCAGGACACACCCCATCTATACATATAACAACAACATTAAGAGAGTTTGGTCAAAGTTATGAAAGATAATCATTTTGAATGTCATCAAAAGTTATTGTAAATTACTGTATATGCAAAACACATTGCATACATTTCCTCCTTACACAAATAATCAAACTGATAAAGAAAGCAAAATCATCAACATGTCTTACCTATACAATGGAGATCCCCAAAATCCCATCGTCCATCGGCCCCGCAGGTGACTACAGTCCCTCCAAGTGAGGAGTTTCCTGCCCTTGTGTATACTGATCGACAGGTGAACTCAAAGGTACATCCATAGAGTGTACAGCTGTATAGGTATCGTTCTGCTCCACTCACAGAGGGGGGAGTCCCACAGTTTACATCTGATATAAATTAAGATTTTTAGATCATAATGTCACAAATTTACTTCTAATATGCTGTATAGAGTTTTGGAGTTTTTTTTAGGAGGGGGGGGGTTAGTGATTTAATTAAATTATTAGGACATTATTAATCTCTTTTTGTGACTTGACGTTGGTAAAACCAAAATAAACACCCAATTTAACTAGCATTCCATGCATAAATATTCACATTTAGAAAACCCAGTTGCTCTCAGAAAAGGAAATGATGCAATTAGTTTTTTAACATTTCTTGCATTTTATCACTTTTATTGGAAATTTAAAAAAAAAAAAAGGAAGTTCTGTACATTACACCAGCATATGTAAAGAAATATATCCTTTAGTATATTGTTCATTCCTTAGACTTACAGGGACAATTGAATGGATCCCCCATGGTCTGGTATCTCCTTGTCTGTACATTGTAGGTACACTGCCTTCTCAGTGACACCATGCTTCTATCTGGCATCTGACACTGGAGAAAGTAAAATTCTCCAAAGGCCACTGAGGTGTTAGGGAAGACACCAGGATCACTGGCCACATCCAGGGGGCATCTCACAACTGGAAAATAAGAGGTTCACCATCTCTATAACTCCCTGAATACCTTTATGCATATCTGCTTACTAGGAGGAAATTCAAGAACACTGCCAAAACATATAGAGTTTGATGAAGATCAAAAAGATTAGACATATGATATATTAGTTTACACTTTTTATAAAAAGAAAGAGCCTGAATATCTTCAAGAGAACATATAATATATAAAATACCTAAAAATTATAATTACCAAATAAGATGGGACTTCATATACAAGTTCTTAAATTCAATAGACTGAAATTACACACGTATATTACGGTACAAAAGCTTACCTTCACAGGTGGGCTCTACACCTGACCAGGTACCATCTACCTGACAGGTGATTTTGTGTGTGGCCAGTCCTGTTCCATTGATCACATACCCAAGGTTACACATGTATGTGACCTCGTCTCCATAGAAGAACTTCGTCTCCAAGGTCAAGGCCAAACCATTGGGAACGAGGTATGATGGAGGTGAACATTCAATAGCTTGAAAGTACAAAATTCTTTATCAATAAAATAACTCATATAAAATTTGTGAGCTTAACTACATAAAATGCAGCAATTAAGATTTCATTAATCTTCAGAAACCATTAAAAAATTAGAACATACATTTTTAATACAATAAATTTTGTGAAGATGTTAATCACTTGCCTACACAGGAGTGGTTAATGTGATACTGGTGATACGGTTCCAGACCAGTCTCTGAGGCTGGTAACACTATATCATTCTGTCCATTGTACCAGTACAGTTCCTGACCCAGGGGACAGGTGCAGTAGTAAGACCCTGGTGTGTCCACGCAAGCCCCATCACAGAAAACATTACCCCCCAGGCACTCATTGATATCTGTAAATGAGGAACATTAGTTAACATTATTTTCAGAAAACTTAAAAGTAGGTTTTTAATGCAAAGATTATATATAAAAATTACCCATGGAATGAATATCATACCGGTACTCTACTTTCATTAAAATTTGTGTCATCAATTCTTGTTAATTTAAGAGAATTTTTAGTTTTTAGGATAGTATCACTTTTAATTGCATTGACGAACCTTTGCTTTTGTGGAAGGACCAAACAAAATCCAAGAAACTAGGTTTTCCACAAATTACAATGAAATATAGTACTAAAAATGTCTCTATTTTCTCTTTGAATAAAACAGTATAACAAACAAGCTTACTTTCACATCCATTATTCCTAATACCAGTGACATTATATCCCTCCCTACAAGAGCACACATATCCCCCAACTGTGTCGGTGCAGATCTGGTCACATACTGACCCATTAGAACTGCTGCACTCGTCAATATCTGAAATCAACAGACATTACAAATTCAATTACCTTAAATGAGTGTCTTAATTTGCTTTTCAATCTTCTTAACATACGATCTATCCAGAAGTTTAATTTTTGCTTGAAAATACCCGGTATACTGGTTTGTGACCAATATTTTTTCTGTGATTTAATCACTTTTTTTTAATGGAAATATGATGGCAGGTATTGATTTTAAATGATAAAACAAATTCATTAGTTATAATCAACTAAAACTTCTCCTACTTATGCATGATGGTGGATCTTCCAAGCCACATTTATATTCTTCTCTTCCAAATATTTCAAATCCTGGATCACAGGTAACACGAATTATCTCCCCTTGACCAACATTCCCAGCCTTGTCAATTTCTCCATTATTCACAGGGTAAGAGAGACAATGAACCTCTGAATGGTGAAAAAGTACCATTAAAATGAGATCAATAAAATTTTAATTGAAACTAATAGATGAATTCATAAAGAATCCTCCTTAAATAGTGTAAATATAATGGCTTCTAAAATTTTAACTTTAAATCATTTGTAAATCAATTAGATGTTTAATTCTATCATACGAAATTGAACTTCTAAGAATATTCTTAAAAAGATTCCACTCTACATCATTTTTAAAAAATACATGTACCTGTATTTCTTTTTTTTTAAATTATAGAGTAAAACAGTCATCCAGCAAGGCATGGGTTTCTTTTAAAAAACTCACAGTGACCAAACATTTGAAAGTCTTGTATTCTTGTAGGAGAGAGAAAAAATCAGGTACTGCAAAAGTGGTTATTTATGCGTGGGGGAAATTTACACTAGGTAAGCTGTAAGCTTAAAACTGCAAAAAATACCCCCATGATAAAGAAATCAAAACTTCAGTGTGGTAAATTATACATCCGCGTATTTAATACCCACGCGTATTGTTTGCCTATAGAAAACACGTACTTAACCACCAGCGTAAATAACCACTTTTACAGTATCTAACATGTTGTTTTTCAAAAAGTCAGCCCTTGTCACAGATAGAAACACAATGAATCTTATAACCTTCAAGAAATTACTTTTATGACACTATGAGGAGCACATGCTTGGTGTTCTTACTTTGACAGGTGGGAGAGCTACTGGACCAGGCACCATTGTCGCACCTGATGATGGACAGTCCAACAATTTCATAATCAGAGTCACAGGAATACTGGATCACTGAGCCATGACTGGCTCCATCACCTGTCAGGGTGGTCCGCTGTCCCCATAACACAGCAGCAGGGAGGGATGGGCAAGCATAGGCTATGGAGGACATAAAAAACAGAGTCAATTGTAAACTGGCAGGTACTCTTCTTTTTGGACAATTGTCCAGTTAACATTAGAGGCAAGCAAACTCAATACTAATGAACATACAGAGTTGAAATAAATTTGAACGATTACATTTCATATAATTTACTGTAAACTTAACTGTTGATTCTACAGATCTATTGACTTCCCAGATAAAAGAGGCAAACAATAACCTCTGACACTTAAACAATGTAAATCATACTTTCTCTGCCATTTCTAAAGAACATATGATAAAATATCTTTATTACAAAGCACATCTCTTAAAATCATACAAAAAGGTTTTTCTGCAGCTTGCTCGACCTACATTTATCAACATAAGTAGTAAAGACACTGACCTTGACAAGAGGGCACTGTGTCCCACACTCCATTACTCCGACACATGATGACCAGAGATTGGGTGGCAGAGTAACCGTTCTTACAGGAGTATGTCACTTTGTCCCCTCCATACACTCCTGTACTGTTCACAATGTAGCCATTTTCTACCAATGGAGCTGGACCACAAAATGATTCTAAAACGCAGTAAAGAAATAGCGTTCATGCGATCATCAATCAAACAGTACATTCAGTGTAATATTTTATTCTCCAGTGGTAATCTATTTTGAACAATTAAATTTGATATCAACTTTACACAAGATTGACTCTACATCATAAAAATTTCGCAAAAATAACTTTAATTCATTTTAGAAGGCATGAAGAAACACAATTTTTCCCTACTTTTCTTTAAAAAGAAGTATTTAAACCATTTTTAACAAAACATTTTTCAGTACTTTTAAATTCTGGACTTTCCAACAGGTACATAGCAAAACTTACGAGCACAGACTGGGGTGACCTTGTCGTAAATTCCTCCCTCTTGACACCGGAGAGTGACCTGGGTCAGTCCCGTGTAAGGCTCCTGCAGGAAGTACCCAGTCCTACACTGTACAGTGACCACAGACTCGGGGTAGACCTCTGAGGTTCCCGAACTCATCAGTACAGAGGAAGAGTTGATGTTTCTACATCCTGGAATCCAAACACAAAAGAATGCAACAATATGTCCCAGTAGGTATTTTTCATCATCCTGTGGGCTTTAGGAATAGAAATAAGTTTCTGCATGTTATTCTAATCTGAATATACAATGAAAATGAAATAGTTTTGATGTTAATATGTAGTTTTACTTATAACAGTAATTCAAAAGACAGATTCATCGATCAAATTCAGGTAATGATAAAGACAAGAAATTCAAGATAGGACTACTGAAAGCTTAATAGGATATTTCTCTTTACTGACCAGCTGAGAAAGAAGCCAGGAATCCCTTGGACCCCCCTGTAGCACTAGTTGTCAACCTCACTAACAAAGCTCCACTTGTGGAGATGGCATTGTTAGGTAAAACACTCCCTGTGAATCCTGACCCTGTGTGTTCTGGGGAGCCAGAGGTTGTGTTACCCAAGAAAACCTGAAAAATAACTCATTTATAAACTCCAAAGCAATTGAAATCTTGAAAACAGCAGATTTTCCCCAAAAAATGTCATGTTGTGCTAATGTTTAAAGGATTTTGAATATGTAGAATGGTTTCATTAGCTTTATATTACTGGTAATTAATCTATTTACCATGCTACAAAAGATGGTAACTATAAAATTTGAGGAACACTCTGGGCAAATATATCATAACATCTATGCATGTTCCTATTGTTCACAATTTCAAATCACATGAAAACAAATTTAAAGCAGTACGTATGAAAAAAAAACAAACAAACCCAATATGTACCTGAACATAGTCCATATTTTCCTGCAGTCTGAAATCTCTGAACCTGAGAAGGAGAGGCTGGCCGGCCTCAGTCTGAATCAGCCAGGAACACAGCAGAACTGGTGGGTAATTAGTTACACCATAGCCGGGACTAAATATTGTTCCTTTGTTTGTTTTCAAATCCAGGTTACACCCTGAAACAAATGTAAATTAATAGCAATAGTCAAAGCATGTATATCATCAACTCCCTTTTGCCAAAATAAGTATGAAAATCTTTTAGTATCAAGCAAAGAACTTGACATATTGTCCAGGACAGCAGCTGGTCAGATCACAGACAATAATGAGAAATTCTACTAATTGACCAATTTTTGGTGAGTAGGTCTGCATGAAGATTAAATATCAGGAAATTCAAAATATCAGGGAATCCAAAATGCACCAGCAGATGTATATGTGCAAGACAGCAAAAATGTCACACAATAGTCCCATGCTTTGGCTTTCATCAATGACCTTGACCCATTATTGACATGACCTCTGGCTTTTAACCTTTGATAAGACCAAATTAATGTTAATTAAGGGTTTCTTTTTTAGCACACAACGAGAAAGACCAAAAAAATGTCCCTAACTTTCAAAATAAATTGTTCACAATGGCTGTGTCTCACTATTAGATAGTAGAATGTCAATGTTTATAAATAATTAATTGTAAAAATTCTCTACAACTTTCAACTTTGGCTATATATAAACTAATTTATTCATCAGTAAATATGTACTTTTTTGTTAAATACCTATTTTGTATTGCAGCAAGACTCCTCTACATTTCAAATGATGATCAAGTTTCATGTATATGTTCACTCCGTTTCCTGTGGAAATGGTCACAGTCCCTGAAACACTTGATGAGGTCAAGGTCATCAGAGTATTCGCTGAAGGATATTCACCATCTTTAACAGTTATGAAGTCTGTTCCACACAGCTCAATATCAATCACCTTGAAAGTTGATTGATTTTTATTAACAACAACAACAAAAATAATTTGGGATCAATACTCATCTCCTTACTTTATATTTTTTTGAAATAGAAGAAGAATGGAAATACTTTACTATTTATCACCTATTCATTGAAACCTTTCAGTAAACAAACTATAGAGTATACCGGTAATTTTGAGCTAACCTGTAGCGTGATGACAGACATGCCATTTGATTGGACAATCCACAGAATCTCTAGCCCACCTGGATAGTTCAGTGGATACAAAGGGGTGGATATATCCTTAAATTTTACTCCAGCTTCAACTCTTCCACCAAGATTTGGCACATAGGCTAAAGCTAAAAAATAGAAGATTTGATTGCATGGATGAAAAATTTCTTAGCTTCATTTGCATATGTAAGAGTGCTTCCCATAGTGGGCATCTCTTATGTACCAGTAAAAGCATAATTTGTATTAATACACTCATTACTCAAAAATATATCTTCACATTTTTACTAATTGTCATTTTTATTAACAAAAATATTTTTTTCATAAAATATGGTAATTTTAACTTTTACAAAAATCTTACATTTTAACCCAGGAGAGCCAGGACAGGTCTTAACATACACATCACAGCAAGTGCTGGCCACCACCTGTGGCGTCTCTCTTAACAACAGGCAGGTATGGTTGGTCTTGTGGTACTGAATCCCTGTGCAGGCAGTGCTATTGGAACATAATGACTGGCAGTCCAGAGTCGTGCCAGAGCTCACATATTCCCCTGCCAGACCAGGCTTACTTCTAGAGTTCTTTATCATCATCATCTGGCAAACAAACTCTTTGGGAGAAACAAGGAACAATCAAAGGGGTGTTAAATGTTGTAGAGTTTTGTTTTAACGCTCCTTCTATTTTCAATAACATACATTTCTACAACACAATATGGCAAAAAGACATGTTTACTGGAAATTAACATAATAAAAAAAATTGTCAGTTAATTATATATGAACAAACATCTGAAAAATTACAGCGGTTGCCTATGGTTTCATTATAAAATTTTCTAATGAATTTTCAAAACATAAAATTGAAGTTTTCGTTTCAGTGGGACAATATGTATAAGATTTGAATTTTAGATTTGGAGGCTTTCTTAAGAAGTGTCCAACTGAAGGGAAACTCCATTAATACTGCGATGTATCAAATGATATATACACTACATCTTCACATTGTTTTCGAAAAAAAACATTGCAAATCTAAATTTTCTAATGAATGACACAAATTTTGTAGACAATTTTCACAATAATCAGCAACAAGATTTATCATTAATTACTGAGTGAGGCATGATAATCAAACTTGTCAATGGTAATAACAAGAACGACATTTCATAAATAAAAGAAATCGTCATATCAAATTTTTTTTTCTATCACAACAAGGGAGTTAAACTTCATGAATCTCAAAGTAGTTGTCTGAAGTGCGTGCATTTATAAATTCTCTCTGACAAGATTTAAATAAACAATTCCCAATTTCAAATCATTGGGCCTCTTATCATTCTAATACTGGAATTTTAAGATATCTGTGTAGTGTAATAAAAACATGTTACAACCCAATTATACTTGTTGATAAGGTACAGTTGGCTTCAGAATGACGTAACACATTAAGAGCAGCTATATTCAGTCCCTTGAGAGTATATATATACATATGATACATGAATGGACAAAATCATGTCTTACAAATACACAAATAGACAGATATGATGATTACAAGGGGGGATTTAATATAATAAATACAGGCAAGTATCTTAACCCCATACATGGTGACTTGTTTTAGCAGCAAACCCCTAAAGCCATTGCATTATATTGTACATCTGAATTTTTACAATAAAATTTAAAAATCTTCTTTCACAAAATGTAGGCCATTCAAATTCTCAAAAAGTTGAATCTTTATCAAAACTTGTTAGTTACAACTGGTGCATGATTGCTTAACTTTAAACTAGGTTTTGAACTGATCAGGGTAACTTGCACTTGTTACTCAAAGCAAGTTTGTTTAAACTTAATAAACATGTATTTAAATAACTCCAACAGCTCTCTAAAAGGAATTTTTTTTCCATAAAACCTGAACCCCAATGTCTATTTAAAGTGAATGAAATATTGTTTACCTTCATCAAAGTTCTTTGAACCTAGTGTTCATGAATCTGTTTAATCAAATGTCCAAATCAAAAATTTATCAAATGCTATAATGTAAAAAGATTTTGTGATTTTAAAGATGCATGAAATTGCACATATTAAGCAAAATAAGATGAAACAAGCTATCTTCATGCACAATCATCACATTTTAATTAAAGCCTGATTCAATTTAAAGTCAGTTTTTTTAAATATCATTTGTATATAGCTAATAGATACCCAGTGGCCAGAGCAGTTAGAAATAACAATTGAAAAAAGGCTGTATATAATGTCATATTTGCAAGTAAAGTAACTCTTACAACATCAAGTATTTTGTTTCAATCTATGCATGTATGTGCACCTATGAAACTTGGCTAAAATGCCTACAAAAATGATGCTTTTCCCTCAGCAGGCAATATGAATAAGATTGTATCAATATTGGGCCTATTTTTTCGTTCTTACAGAAGTGCCCAACTGAAACGAAAGCACCAATCTTCTCGGAATGGTCTGATCAATATATACATTATTTTTCCCCATTGATTCTGAAACAAACATTGCATATCTAAATATTCAAGTAAATGACACAAATTATGTTAACAAATTTCAAAATATCAATATTAAAATTGTTTAGGTCAGTGAATAGAAACATATAATTATCAAACTTGTCAATTGCATATGCTAGAAAAGTTAAAGTTTCATTTAAAATAGAAGTTTTCATGACATTTTTTTTTTTTCATCAACAAGGGAGACAAAATAACATACACTCCAATCTGGCTTTGTCTTACAGGGAATCACTCATTTCAATAACTTGCTGGATAGCTCAAAAAGATATACAGTATGGTCTGCTAAGTACATGAATCAGTGCATCACTTGAACAAAAATCAATAAACTGATGCTGAGGCCCGGCCAGGTTTTAGAGCATGCCGAGAAAACAACAGGAATCTATTCTATACCTGCATCATCAAATTTTCCGATATCTTTTTTTTTAACTTTCCAATTTTAAATTGTAGAGCCTCTTTCTTCAAAGAAAGATAACTGTGTATAACAATGACAAACTATTTTTGCACCATTCGCCCTTATTGATAGTAGTGAAATTTCAAAAAGAGCTAATTTGAAAAGTGCAAGTTTCTTTTCTTGATATAACCGCAAGTGTTAGAGCAAATTTAAATCTTTTACAACCTGATCCAGCAAATATAATATCAGAGGAAAAATTAACTCTGTAAACCATATTCACTAAAATTGAAAACATTTACTTCAATTTATTTTCGATTTCTCTTTCTTTCCTTCTTGTTTTCCTAAAACTTATACTGTCTAAGAATTGAAATAACACAAACTAACCACTTGTCCACTTAACAGAGAAGCCTCTGTACTCCTTTGAAGAATCTGTGGTAAATCTGGCAATCAGGAAGTTATTGGAGCTCATCAGTATCCCATCAGGCTTCTGGTTTCCCGACAGTCTTGTCAGACATTGACTGGTTGCTAAATTAAGACTGCCTTCCCAAAGTTCTATTACATCAAGGGTTTTTTCTGTCTCCAAATCAACCACCTGAGAAGAATTAACAAATTCATTTCATTCACTACATTGAAGAAGTCTGTATAATTGTTCCCTCATAAATTAACTTGAAAAAAAAAATCAAATTATATAAAATCTCTTTTCCCATTGATATCATTGATACTCACACAATAGTTTCAATACATTATAATACTCTATATCAAATACATAACAAGAGGCCTGGGGTCACATTGCTCACCTGAGCAACAAAAGCTTTAGACCATTTTTAGAGTATCAAATACACAGATTTTTAAATTTTTCTTCAACAAATTCTTAAGTTAAATATTGAGCTCCTTTTGTTTTTTCAGTTTTTGATAAGATTTTTATAAAATTTTCTCTGTTTATTAAAATGTAAAAATTCAACCTCTTCCATTGAGGCCTCACCATACCCCGTGGATCATGATTTGAACAAACTTGTGTCTGTTCTACCCAAAGATGCTTCCACACAAGTTTTAGCTTTTCTTGTTGATTGGTTTTCGAGAAGATTCTTAAAGATTTTTCTCTATATTGTCCTATGTAATAATTTGACTCCCCATTGTTGCACCACCCTACTCCTAAGAATCATGATTTGATTCAGAACAAACTTGAATCTACACTGCCTTAGGATGCTTCTGCATAAGTTTCAGCTTTTTTAGCCAATTGGTTTTTGAGAAGAGAATTTTTAAAGATTTTACTCTAACATTTTCCTATGTAAAAATTTGACCCCCCCCCCCCCCCCCCCCCCCCCCCCCCCCATTGTGGCCCCAACCTATTCCTGGGGATCATGATTTGAACAAACTTATAAATTGAATCTGCACTACCTGAGCATCTCTCACACAAGTTTCAGCTTTTCTGGTCTAATGGTTTTTGAGAAAAACATTTTTGAAAAATACCAACAAATTTTCAATAATTAAAATTATCTCCCCTTTAAAGAGGGTGTGACTCTTCAATTGAATTCCCATCACCTAATAATGCTTTGTGCCAAGTTTGGTTGAAATTGGCCCTCTGCTGTTTCGGAGAAGAAGATAAATGTGAAAAGATTCCATTACAACAACGACGACGTCAATGAAAGACAACACTTGAGCATTTGGATCAGGTGAGCAAACAAAAAATGCATGTGAATGTAACTATGTAGAAAAAAAAGTCATTTTAAAATGGTTAATTGTTTTTAAGGAAGAGTTGCTGAATGTGCCTAATCAAGTAAATTTTGCTGCAGTACATTAAACCTACAAATGTTTATTAGCAAAGGGTTTATTACATAAGAGTTTATTATCTAGGCTTCAATTAAAGTCTACACATCAAAATATTTCATTATTCAACACAATGCAAATCAAAAACGGCATGACAAACATTAAAGATTCACCATATCAGCGTTGTGCATATCGAAGTAACTGAAAACTATTTATTAACATTCAAGCTCAATTATCGGCACCTTCACATTGAATACTACATGCACCTTCATAATGGCAGAGACATCTTACCTGTAATTGTATTTGTGACCCCACAGGTCCCTCTATGACCCATATACAAGTTTTGTTGGCTGGGTAGGGGCCTGACCCATAGGATACACTCTGTATCACTCCCTCCATGCCAGACTGGTAGAAAGAACACATCTGTGCTAAAATATAAATGGCAACAAATTAAGATTACCAGTAATGCCTTTTTCAGATGGAATCCCATAGTGATACTTGGTTTTTCAGATTTATCGCTATTGAAACTCAGGCACAATTTATTTAACTGGTGAAACAAATTAAGTAAAAAAGAGTAATACATGTATGTCTTTATCAGAAGGAACACCAAACTGAGACTTAATAATGCATATCTATCACTCTTAAAACTAAGGCTAGGGTTCTGATCATGACAATTCTTAAATATGATGATTTTACTCACAAAAACATGCATTACAAAATAAATCAGGTGTTTTCAATTTTATTATGAACTTCAAAATGAATAGTGAAGGAAATTTAAGTTGGTTGATATGATCTAGCGATAGTCAAGTACTCGAGTACTAGATAGGTATCAAGCGATAGTTGAGGATAGGTATCAATGGCTTATTTAACTCTACTTAAACCACCATACCACAATCTCTCTCATCAGATCTGTCTCCACAGTCATCATCACCATTACACAGGCTCGCCACTCCTACACACCGCTCTGTGGTGGCACAGCTAAAGGTCCCTGTCAAGAAATACAAGCAAAAAACTCTCATCTTAACAATAACATAATCTTATTCATACTATGACAGCAAAACTATTTTATGGTGATTTAATGTATTTTTTCTTGTTTTGGCGTAAGTGGGTTAACATAAACTTTTTCATTTATGAAATACATGTACATGTCTGATTGAACATATATTATGTTGGTACCTTTTGGACAGGCCTGGCGTTCACACAAAGATGGCAGAAGGACATTACATGACTCAGTTTTCCACTTCCCCTCTGGATCCACAAACACACAGCTTCCTCCCCGCCAGTCAGGCTGGTAGTCTCCCCACACCCCCCGCCTCAAACGGTGCCCCTCGCCCATCACTCCAAAACCCTACAGTGTCCGTAACTCCTGTGTAACCTACCCTGTTGTAACCTATAGGAAACAGATCAAATTTAATTAATTATTTCCATAAATAACAGTAAATATGACTCTTTCAATGATGATCAGATTATTTTATCAAAAAACAAATGCAATAAGATAGCATGAAATCAGCACAAGCACTTATAATTGTTTTTTAAATAGTTTACCCAAACAACTCAAATGTCTCCAAATCTAAATTACATAGAGTTATACACCCTTCTCTGAATTGCAATTACTTTAAGAGGAAAGGCAGCAGTCAGACACTATAATTCATGAAATCATACGAGGAGAATGACAGCAAACATTTCCTTTGAAAACGAGAATCAGATACTGTAGGTTGATATCCATTTATTGCTCAGTCGTGATTTTTTCCCCAGTACGTACCTTAATAATGAAAAAAAAACCTAGCACAAAACTCCCGTGTTTTGATGATGTATAGATCTAATACCGTACCTATCCAGTAATTTTCTATCCTTGTCCCTTGGCTGGCAACCTCGCTGTACAGAGCGCCAACTTCTGGGCCTTTCGGCTCGGCAAGTTTGGAGCCATACCTTCAAGTTTAAAATGTCAATATTTAGCATTCCATCTTCCCCTGATTCGTTATTCTGACAATTTAGTACTCAGAATAATGAAATTCGGTATATTCTAAAAATTGATCCTCTGCTGCATATAACGTTTCCTCCCATGCCGATTGCGGTCAATCGCGTTGCATACGGATTATCGTTCCTGGTTGATTATGTAAGGTCCAGCGGTGAGCTCTATCTTACTAGAACGAAACCTCCTATCTATTCATTATTGAAACTGTATAAAATACTCTCTCTCTCTCTCTCTCTCTCTCTCTCTCTCTCTCTCTCTCTGGGATCAATGTTCACCACCAGTACACATAAGATCAGAGATCGGTCCCTAAGTACATGTAGACATTTTTTAACTATTTTTTTTTATAAACTGTCTTACTTTTGACAATATCTAGATGCCTCTGTCCACGATCGATGTTGAGGTATTTTAAGAACACACTTTCCCTGCACTTTACTCCATACTGCAATCAGAAATTTTTTTAAGTATAGAACTGATTGATGCCCAATCATATCTATATATCAATATACACTGTATCATAATTTGATTGTTTTTATGTACCATGTGATGAATCGCATTGCAGCTCCAACGTCTCGCTTCTTCCCTGAAATATTTTTGAACATTTCAAATAGTTTGGAAAGTATAGTGTATATATAATAAAACCGTATAAAAGACTACTTCCAAAAAGAATACAGTGGTTATGAAATATCATACAAGAAAGGGAGAATAGAATGAGGCGGGTGCTTGCAGATTTATATACACCCCCCCCCCCCCTTAAAAAAAACAATTTTTACAAATACTGACATCGCAAAAATTGAAAGAACAAAAAATGCACTCATGCAAGAAATATAATGGGTAACATTTTATTCCCATATATGCAATCCATGAACTAATTAAAAGTATAGTGTATGCGAAATATATATGCCCTTGCTCAGTACGAGTTCATGCTCTTGAATACTGACTATCAGGATACACTCACGACTATATATGTCGAACCTCTTTGCGACCAATAACGCTCCCCTTACGACCGATCATGTCCTTATTACACTGTACGATCGAGCGTGTCGTCTGTCAACGAGATATTCTTACGATCGACTATGGCTTTGTGTGTTTTTAGAGTTTATATCTTTATTCAAAACGAAACATAATTATATTTGGCCTACAGTCGTATTGATTTATCATTGCGATGAAAAGGGACATTTTCATGCGTTTGAATTGTCTATAGAAACCTTTGTTTCCGTTGTTCCAAATGCATGCATGGCATAATTATAGAATTCATTTGTAGGATTTTTCTTTCATTCTGATACATAGAAACAGAGAATTAGTGATGAATGAATGCTAACAAACCAATTGTCCTTCCTGTTATATTTTATATTGTCAAATAAAAATTAATATACATGTCCAACGTGAGTATATCAGGTAGGACACAAAGGAAAGGACTGACAAGATAAGGGAAAATTTCAAAATCACTCATACCATCCATTATAGAAAAGTAATTCTAGGGATCATACATGTCCATTCGATTAAAGGACGTGCACATGCCAAACAATTCCCATTCCCCAGATATGAAACTACTTGAAAGCTTGTTGATCAATAGTTATGAGTTATGGTCATACATGTATAATGCTATTTCACGGTTTTTAATATGACCCCCCCCCCCCCCAACACAGACAAGATATGATTCCCTTTATTTTTTTTTATTTTTGGGGGGGGGGGGGGGGGGGGGGGGATGGGTGTAATATCTCGGTACATAACATAATTATATCAAATTGAATACATGTATAAGTAAATTCTGCCAGATATATATACTTAGTCTACATATATAAATCATTAGGGACTGAAATATTGCCAGTTGTTTGTATATAAAAAACAAAATTTGAAAATATTTTTACTGTACATGTATGGTATTAATTATTTCAACAATATAATGTTCCCTAAATGTGGATTTATTTTGGAGTATGGCCGTGATAACTCACCAGTCACCCACCTCTGACATTGTCGTTGTACTTCGTACATACTTTACACTATAAATCTATACATCCATTCACCGACATAAATTTCTTGTGTATTGAGGGTGTATTCCCATTGTCTCTTGTCTTTTGCCTCAAGCAAATCATTTGAAGTGCACGCATTTAAAGATGACAGTCTCTGATTATGATGATATTTCTGTATTATTGCCAAAAGCTTTTTTTTACCTTTTGAAATGATCAGCACCTTAACACCCTTTGAAATGCATAAAATACATTTGTATTTGAGTGCAAAATATTGTTTCATATATATCTTACCGTCGCTAGGAAAAGGGAGGAAACTATCCATAGCACCAGTTCAAGACTCCTCATCCTAAATCGCACATTTATTTACCAATCACTTAAATCAGTCCTCAGACCTGAATGAATTGTTACATAATTCTGAGAGTATGAATAAATCATGATCCATTCCATAATCAATATCCCAAAATCGAATACTCATAACTAACGGAATTTCTGTCAATTCATTTCCTGCAAGATGCTGAAGATGACACTGTAGGTCATTTTCACCTGTCGTCCTTCACAATAAAAATCCAGGTGTTGACACGCGAGGTTGACCTAATCTAATTAGTATTTTAATGGGTTGGAATTGTTTCTTAGAGTCAAAGGTAATACCGTGGCTCTCCCTATAGTAGCTATCGACTTGTTTGGGCAACCATTCTTACATATACATATATATCAACGGGGACTGAACTATTGCCTATTGGTTGTATAAACAGAAATTTGAAAGCTTGACTGCTTTAAAAATCATTGATTATTCTCGTTTTTGTTTTTGTTTTTGTACTGGACCTTTTATTAACTGAATATGAAGTACGTCGTTTATTTTTAATGTCAGTGATCTCCAGGGATTAGACCGATAATCGGATCAAAAGCTGGTCACGGTTAAATGCACTGGTCATCCTACAATACACCGACGACAATGGATTAGAATGATCTGTTCATCTGCGAAGGCTGTCTGTGAATGTATGGCATGATCCCACACATTGTTTAATCCCTCTACCCAAGGCTGCGGAGTCAACAACAATACCCCCCCCCCCCCCCCCCCCCCCCCCCAATAATGCGCACGAACAAACACGTGGATTTAATAAATCTATTTCTATTTAAAAGTTAAAAAATATATAATCTCTGTATCAATTTGTAAATTTTCTTGGATAGCCGTTACAAATGCGGGAGGGCAGTTCTATTCTCAGCGAGATTGGTCGGAACTAAACAATTTTGAGAGACTTTGTCCATTCAAAAATGTTAGGTCTCGACGAAATTGAGGTATAGAATAGGCTATTGTTTATATGCTATAACCAGGCACTATAACCAGGATGTGCGCATGCGTGAACCAACTTTCTATCGGGATCGGTAAACGTTTGGGAGGAAATTCGAAAGCTATTTGGAGGAACTTCGAACTGATAGATGTGCAATTTAAAAATTACAGGAAAATGCGATTTTTACATTAAATGTTCATTAAACATCCCCCCAGTACACGTTTTCTCGCAGCAAACATTTTCTTGAATTTACTTATAAAAAAGTGAATTAACATAGAGTCCCCCCCCCCCCAATGTTTTTGGGTACCATGTAAAAATTGAAATGAAAGGGAGGAAATAAACTGTGAAATTGAAGTTTAAGGTACATTTAGCCACCCTACCCCCACGGATTAGGTTTTTCAATTTTTTAAAAAGTATTTCTGGGTTGGTTTTTGTTTTGTTTTGTTTTTTGCAGGTCAAGATTGGATTTTATGTAATCCAGTATTACCTAGTGCATTGTGCCATATACCAGGTTATACAAACACTTTAGTCCATAATAAATAAAAAAAAATCCAAGCCTAGGAAGGGGAGAGAGGAAAAATCTATTTTGATTTTCTTTTTCTCAAAAGCACTTTTGGGGGATAATATTAAGGGTGAACATGTCACTGACCCTTGTAGATCTATCAATCACCCATCACTAGAGTCTGTGTGCCCATCCCCTGGGTCTGTACAACCATAACCAGGGCCAGTATACCCATCACCAGGGTCCCAATACGTATCACCAGGGTCAGAGTTCGTATCACCAGGGTCTGTATGACCATCACCAGGGTCTGTATACCCATAACCAAGAACAGTACACCCATCACCAGGGTCTCAATACCTATCACCAGGGTCAGAGTTCGTATCACCAGGGTCTGTATGACCATCACCAGGATCTGCACACCCATAACCAAGGCCAGAATATCCATCACCAGGGTCTCAATACCTATCACCAGTTGGTCAGAGTACGTACCACCAGAGTCTGTGTGCATATCATCCGCATCTGTACATCCATAACCAGGGCAAGAATACCCATCATTAAGGTCTCAATACCTATCACCAGGGCCAGAGTTCGTATCACCAGGGTCTGTACACCCATAACCAGGGCCACTTTACCCATCACCATGGTTTCAATACCTATCACCAAATTCAGAGTACGTATCACGAGACTCTGTGTGCATATCACCAGGGTCGGTACACCCATAACCAGGGCCAGTATACCCATCACCAGAGTCTCAATACCTATCACCAGGGTCAGAGTTCGTATCACCAGGGTCTGTACGACCATCACCAGGGTCTGTACACCCATAGCCAGGGTCAGTATACCCATCACCAGGGTCTCAATACCTATCACCAGGGTCAGAGTTCGTATCAACAGGGCCTGTATGACTATCACCAGGTTCTGTACACCCATAACCAGGGCCAGTGTACCCATCATCAGGGTCTAAATACCTATCACCAGGGTTAGAGTACGTATCACCAGGGTCTGTATGGCCATCACCAGGGTGTGTACACCCATAACCAGGGCCAGAATATCCATCACCAGGGTCTCTATACCTATCACCAGGGTCAGAGTTCGTATCACCAGGGTCTGTATGGCCATCACCAGGGTCTGTACACCCATAACCAGGGCCAGAATACCCATCACCAGGGTCCCAATACCTATCACCAGGGTCAGAGTTCGTATCATCAGGGTCTGTAAGACCATCACCAGGGTCTGTATACCCATAACCAGGGCCAGTATACCCATCACAAGGGTCTCAATACCTATCACCAGGGTCAGAGTACGTATCACCAGGGTCTGTATGGCCATCACCAGAGTCTGTACACCCATAACCAGGGCCAGAATATCCATCACCAGGGTCTCAATACCTATCACCAGGGTCTCAATACCTATCACCAGGGTCTGTATGGCCATCACCAGGGTCTGTACACCCATAACTAGGGCCGGAATACCCATCACCAGGGTCTCAATACCTATCACCAGGGTCAGAGTTCGTATCACCAGGGTCTGTATGACCATCACCAGGATCTGTACACCCATAACTACGGTCGGAATACCCATCACCATGGCCTCAATACCTATCACCAAGGTCAGATTTCGTATCACCAGGATCTGTATGACCATCACCAGGGTCTGTACTCCCAAAAACAGGGCCAGAATACCCATCACCAGGGTCTCAATACCTATCAGCAGGGTCAGAGTTTGTATCACCAGGGTCTGTATGACCATCACCAGGGTCTGTATACCCATAACTAGGGCTGGAATACCCATCACCATGGTCTCAATACCTATCACCAGGGTCAGAGTTCGTATCACCAGGGTCTGTAATGCCATCATCATGGTCTGTACACCCATAACCACGGCCAGTATACCCATCACTAGGGTCTCAATACCTATCAACAGGGTCAGAGTACGTATCACCAGACTCTGTGTGCATATCACCAGGGTCTGTATACCTATAACCAGAATCAATAAACGTATCACTAGGGTCTGTAAGCCTATCACAAGGGTCACTACACCCATCACTAGAATTTGTGTGCCTTTCACCAGGGTCTGTACACCCATAGCCAGGGCCAGTATACCCATCACCAGGGTCAGTAAATCTATTACCAGGGTCAGAGTACATATTCTGAAACTCTGTGTATCCATCACCAGGGTCTGTAAATCTGTCAGCAGGGTCATAATACCCATTATTAGTGTCTGTGTGCCCATCACAAGTGTCTGTTTGCCCATAACCAGGGCCAGTATACTCATCACCAGGGTCTCAGTACCTAATACCAGTGTCAGTGTACATATTACCAAGGTCTGTGTGCCCATCACTAGGGTCAGAATACGTATCACCAGAAATGTAAACCTATGACTTTGGTCATCATACCTATCACTAGTGTCCGTGTTCGTAGTACTAGGGTCTGTGTGCACTTTACCATGGTCTATATATCCATAACCAGGGTCAGTTTACCCATCTCCAGGTTCTTAATAACTATCACCAGGGATAGTGTACGCATCACTAGGGTCTATGTGCCCATCATCAGGGTCAGTATACCTATCACAACAGTCAGTGCACTTATCATCAGGGTTTGTACATCATATACCTTGGTTAGTAGACTTTCACCATGATCTTTATACTTACCACCTGTTATTTATTACCAGAATCAGTTTACCTAACGTCCGGGTCAGAATACATATCACTATGCCCATTATCAGGGTCAGTATGTCTATCACATAGCTCTGTGTGCCCATCACTGAGGTCAAAATACGTATCACAAGGGTCTGCAAATCTATCACAAGGGGCAGTATACCCATCACTAGAGTCTTTGTGCCCATCACCATAGTATGTATGCAAATAACCAGGGCCAGTATATACCTATCAACAGGGCCAGAGTTCGTATCACCAGGGTCTGTATGTCCATCACCAGGGTCTGTACACCCATAACCAGGGCCAGTATACCCATTACCAGGGTCTCAATACCTATCACCAGGGACAGTGTACGCATCACGAGGGTCTGTGTGCCCATTCTTAAGGCCAGTATACCTATCATAAGAGTCTGTGTCACCGGTACATCTATCACATTCTCTATCACCAGGGTCAGTATACCTATCGACAGAGTCCGTGTACGTATCACAAGGGTTTGTGACCCATCGTCCCTGGTGATAGGTATTAAGACCTTGGTGATGGGTATACTGACTGTAGTTATGGGTACACTGACTCTGGTTATGGGTAACAGATCATTGTGATGGGCACACATACCCTGGTGATACAAACACTGACCCTAGTAATATGTATACTGACCACGGTGATAGGTTTACAGTTCTGGTGATACGTACTCTGACCCTGGTAATGGGTATACTGACCCTGATGTTGGGCACACAGACCCCACACAGGTACTGAGACCCTGTTGACGGGTATACTGACCCTGGTTATTGGTGTTCGGACCATTGTGATTGGCACACAAACTCTAGTGATGGGTATAATGACCCTGGTGATAGGTTTACAGACCCTAGTGATACGTTTACTGACCTGGTTATGTGTGTACTGACCCTGGTAATATGCACATACCTTGGTGATACGTACACACAGACACTAATGATAGGTATAATGACCCTGTTAATAGATTTACAGACCCTGGTGATACGTATTAAGACCCTGGTGATGGGTACAGAGAGCTTGGTGATATGTACTCTGACCCTGGTGATGGATTTACAGACTCTGATAATACGTACTTTTACCCTGGTGATGGATTTACAGACCGTTGTGATACAAACACTGACCCTGGTTATATGTATACAGACCCTGGTGATGAGGACACAGACTCTGGTGATACGTAATCTGATCCTGGTGATAGGTATTGAGACCTTGGTAATGGATATACTGGCCCTGGTTATGGGTGTACAGACCCTGGTGATATGCACACAGAGTCTCGTGATACGTACTCTGACCCTGGTGATAGGTATTGAGACCTTAATGATGGGTTTACTGGCCCTGGTTATGGATGTACAGACGCGGGCGATATGCACACAGATTCTGGTGATACGTACTCTGACCAACTGGTGATAGGTATTGAGACCCTGGTGATGGGTATTCTGGCCCTGGTTATGGGTGTACAGACGCGGGTGATGGCCATTTAGGCCCTGGTGATACGAACTCCGACCCTGGTGATAGGTATTGAGACCCTGGTGATGGGTATACTGGCCTTGGTTATGGATGTACAGACCCTGGTGATGGTCAAACAGACCATGGTGATACGAACTCTGACCCTGCTGATAGGTATTGAGACCCTGATGATTGGCACACAAACTCTAGTGATGGGTATAATGACCCTGGTGATAGGTTTCCATACCCTAGTGATACGTTTACAGACCTTGGTTATGTGTATACTAACCCTGGTGATATGCACACACTCTGGTGATACGTACACACCGATCCTGGTGATAGGTATTGAGACCCTGGTGATGGGTATACTTGCCCTGGTTATGGGTGTACAGACCCTGGTGATATGCACACAGAGTCTCGTGATACGTACTCTGACCCTGGTGATAGGTATTGAGACCTTAATGATGGGTTTACTGGCCCTGGTTATGGATGTACAGACGCGGGCGATATGCACACAGATTCTGGTGATACGTACTCTGACCAACTGGTGATAGGTATTGAGACCCTGGTGATGGGTATTCTGGCCCTGGTTATGGGTGTACAGACGCGGGTGATGGCCATTTAGGCCCTGGTGATACGAACTCCGACCCTGGTGATAGGTATTGAGACCCTGGTGATGGGTATACTGGCCTTGGTTATGGATGTACAGACCCTGGTGATGGTCAAACAGACCATGGTGATACGAACTCTGACCCTGCTGATAGGTATTGAGACCCTGGTGATGGGTATACTTGCCCTGGTTATGGGTGTACAGACCCTGGTGATATGAACACAGAGTCTCGTGTCGTGATACGTACTCTGACCCTGGTGATAGGTATTGAAACCTTGGTGATGGGTATAGAGGCCCTGGTTATGGGTGTACAGACCCTGGTGATGGTCGTACAAACCTAGTGATACGAACTCTGGCCCTGATGATAGGTATTGAGACCTTAATGATGGGTATACTTGCCCTGGTTATGGATGTACAGACGCGGGTGATATGCACACAGAATCTGGTGATACGTACTCTGACCAACTAGTGATAGGTATTGAGACCCTGGTGATGGGTATTCTGGCCCTGGTTATGGGTGTGCAGATCATTGTGATGGTCATACAGACCCTGGTGATGCAAACTCTGACCCTGGTGATAGGTATTGGGACCCTGGTGATGGGTATACCAGCCTTGGTTATGGATGTACAGACCCTGGTGATGGTCATACAGACCCTGGTGATACGAACTCTGACCCTGGTGATAGGTATTGGGACCCTGGTGATGGGTATACTGGCCCTGGTTATTGGTATACAGACCCTGGTGGTATGCATACAGACCCTGGTGATGCGAACTCTGACCCTGGTGATCGGTATTGGGACCCTGGTGATGGGTATACTTGCCCTGGTTATGGGTGTACAGACCCTGGTGATATGCACACAGAGTCTCGTGATACGTACTCTGACCCTGGTGATAGGTATTGAGACCTTAATGATGGGTTTACTGGCCCTGGTTATGGATGTACAGACGCGGGTGATATGCACACAGAATCTGGTGATACGTACTCTGACCAACTAGTGATAGGTATTGAGACTCTGGTGATGGGTATTCTGGCCCTGGTTATGGGTGTGCAGATCCTTGTGATGGTCATACAGACCCTGGTGATGCGAACTCTGACCCTGGTGATAGGTATTGGGACCCTGGTGATGGGTATACCAGCCTTGGTTATGGATGTACAGACCCTGGTGATGGTCATACAGACCCTGGTGATACGAACTCTGACCCTGGTGATAGGTATTGGGACCCTGGTGATGGGTATACTGGCCCTGGTTATGGGTATACAGACCCTGGTGGTATGCATACAGACCCTGATGATGCGAACTCTGACCCTGGTGATCGGTATTGGGACCCTGGTGATGGGTATACTTGCCCTGGTTATGGGTGTACAGACCCTGGTGATATGCACACAGAGTCTCGTGATACGTACTTTGACCCTGGTGATAGGTATTGAGACCTTAATGATGGATTTACTGGCCCTGGTTATGGATGTACAGACGCGGGTGATATGCACACAGATTCTGGTGATACGTACTCTGACCAACTGGTGATAGGTATTGAGACCCTGGTGATGGGTATTCTGGCCCTGGTTATGGGTGTACAGACGCGGGTGATGGCCATTTAGGCCCTGGTGATACGAACTCTGACCCTGGTGATAGGTATTGAGACCCTGGTGATGGGTATACTTGCCCTGGTTATGGGTGTACAGACCCTGGTGATATGCACACAGAGTCTCGTGATACGTACTCTGACCCTGGTGATAGGTATTGAGACCTTAATGATGGGTTTACTGGCCCTGGTTATGGATGTACAGACGCGGGTGATATGCATACAGAGTCTCGTGATACGTACTCTGACCAACTGGTGATAGGTATTGAGACCTTGGTGATGGGTATAGAGGCCCTGGTTATGGGTGTACAGACCCTGGTGATGGTCGTACAAACCTAGTGATACGAACTCTGGCCCTGGTGATAGGTATTGAGACCTTAATGATGGGTATACTTGCCCTGGTTATGGATGTACAGACGCGGGTGATATGCACACAGAATCTGGTGATACGTACTCTGACCAACTAGTGATAGGTATTGAGACCCTGGTGATGGGTATTCTGGCCCTGGTTATGGGTGTGCAGATCATTGTGATGGTCATACAGACCCTGGTGATGCAAACTCTGACCCTGGTGATAGGTATTGGGACCTTGGTGATGGGTATACCAGCCTTGTTTATGGATGTACAGACCCTGGTGATGGTCATACAGACCCTGGTGATACGAACTCTGACCCTGGTGATAGGTATTGGGACCCTGGTGATGGGTATACTGGCCCTGGTTATGGGTATACAGACCCTGGTGGTATGCATACAGACCCTGGTGATGCGAACTCTGACCCTGGTGATCGGTATTGGGACCCTGGTGATGGGTATACTTGCCCTGGTTATGGGTGTACAGACCCTGGTGATATGCACACAGAGTCTCGTGATACGTACTCTGACCCTGGTGATAGGTATTGAGACCTTAATGATGGATTTACTGGCCCTGGTTATGGATGTACAGACGCGGGTGATATGCACACAGATTCTGGTGATACGTACTCTGACCAACTGGTGATAGGTATTGAGACCCTGGTGATGGGTATTCTGGCCCTGGTTATGGGTGTACAGACGCAGGTGATGGCCATTTAGGCCCTGGTGATACGAACTCTGACCCTGGTGATAGGTATTGAGACCCTGGTGATGGGTATACTTGCCCTGGTTATGGGTGCACAGACCCTGGTGATATGCACACAGAGTCTCGTGATACGTACTCTGACCCTGGTGATAGGTATTGAAACCTTGGTGATGGGTATAGAGGCCCTGGTTATGGGTGTACAGACCCTGGTGATGGTCGTACAAACCTAGTGATACGAACTCTGGCCCTGGTGATAGGTATTGAGACCTTAATGATGGGTATACTTGCCCTGGTTATGGATGTACAGACGCGGGTGATATGCACTCAGAATCTGGTGATACGTACTCTGACCAACTAGTGATAGGTATTGAGACCCTGGTGATGGGTATTCTGGCCCTGGTTATGGGTGTGCAGATCATTGTGATGGTCATACAGACCCTGGTGATGCGAACTCTGACCCTGGTGATAGGTATTGGGACCCTGGTGATGGGTATACCAGCCTTGGTTATGGATGTACAGACCCTGGTGATGGTCATACAGACCCTGGTGATACGAACTCTGACCCTGGTGATAGGTATTGGGACCCTGGTGATGGGTATACTGGCCCTGGTTATGGGTATACAGACCCTGGTGGTATGCATACAGACCCTGGTGATGCGAACTCTGACCCTGGTGATCGGTATTGGGACCCTGGTGATGGGTATACTAGCCTTGGTTATGGATGTAAAGACCCTGGTGATGGTCATACAGACCCTGGTGATACGAACTCTGACCCTGGTGATAGGTATTGGGACCCTGGTGATGGGTATTTTGGCCCTGGTTATGGTTGTACAGACCCAGGGGATGAGCACACAGACTCTAGTGATGGGTGATTGATAGATCTACAAGGGCAGTGACATGTTCAACCCTAATATTATCCCCCAAAATAGCTTTTGAGAAAAAGAAAATCAAAATAGATTTTTCCTCTCTCCCCTTCCTAGGCTTGGATTTTTTTTTTTATTTATTATGGACTAAAGTGTTTGTATAAGCTGGTATATGGCACAATGCACTAGATAATATTGGATTACATAAAATCCAATCTTGACCTGCAAAAAACAAAACAAAACAAAAAACAACCCAGAAATACTTTTTAAAAGTTGAAAAACCTAATCCGTGGGGGTAGATGGGCTAAATGTACCTTTAACTTCAATTTCACAGTTTATTTCCTCCCTTTCATTTCAATTTTTACATGGTACCCAAAAACATTTGGTGGGGGGGGGGGGGGGGGGGGACTCTATGTTAATTCCCTTTTTTATAAGTAAATTCAAGTAAGAAAATGTTTGCTGCCAGAAAACGTGTACTGGGGGAGGGGGAGGGGAGGCAGTCCCGTCACCCTGTCCCTGCCCCACTCCACCCCCCCCCCCCTCCGATGCTAATTAAATGCCTGTTGTTTTCCTATAACATTGCTTTTTTGTTCTCTGAATTATTCATTTAACTTTTTGGTGTAAAATCTAATGCACATAACTATTTTTATCACTTTTAATGAAGATTTAATGTAAAAATCGCATTTTCCTGTAATTTTTAAATTGCACATATATCAGTTCGAAGTTCCTCCAAATAGCTTTCGAATTTCCTCCCAAACGTTTACCGATACCGATAGAAAGTTGGTTCACGCATGCGCACATCCTGGTTATAGTGCCTGGTTATAGCATATAAAAAATAGCCTATTCTATACCTCCGAAATTCGCCGAGATTATATTCGACTGGAGATGAAAGAATTTGATTTAATCTAAATCCCGTGAAAAAGTTTAAATAATTCAGAATCGTTTATTGTAAGGAGCTGGGTTTTCATCATAAGGTGTCAACATTTCACGATATCTTATTTTGACGATTGTCATGGTACGTAATGTAGTGATTTCCAACCCATTTGGCACCATAATCAGTGCATGGATTTGAGATGACTCATCTAATAAAATTTTTTGTTTTGATTCTCATGATCAGTAAATGGTCTCTGGCTCAACAAGTCCTTATTCAAAAGTTCATTGTGGACGTCAGATTTGCATGAACTCGAAAGTCCCATTAAATCACGCCAAGTGTATCTTCTGTAGTCGAAATCCAGTCATATACCGTCTTGAGGACTATATATGTATGTACACTCTGAACTATAGTTTATCTGCAGATTTCGCCCGCTTGTGTGTGTGTGTATTTTGTACTTATAACTATTACTGTATGACTAAGAATACTGCCGGTTTAACAAATTATATTTTTGAGTACTCGAACCTCACCTGTGCTCCAACTGGCCGCGCTTTGTCAATTTTTGTCGGGGTTAAAATCATGAATTAAATCATGTGATTCTGTTTTTTAAGGTATTTGTTAAACATGCCTTATTGGCAATGTTCTAAATATGTAATGACTTTTTGCAAAATATAAGTTAAGAAAGGGTATTTAACTAATTGATTAACAGTATGTTTTAGTGGTGTGTTTTTTTAATATATAGATTTAGTTTGTAGATATATAGATGTCTTCCTATATAAAATGTCTCTTTAATTAGACTCTGCCTTTTTATTCTTTACAGATAAATTGTTGTTTAACATCCTTTCAAGTATGTACGGTGCAATTAGAGACATGAACTGTTCCAGTAAATAACAAATCTTCCCCAGTTGGTAAGAAAACTCTGTTCAAGAATAACATACACCAATAAATAAAACTACCATATCTTTATTACTAAAAGGTTTCTATCAATGTGTCAAAAATTCAAGAGCTTGGAATTATCATTCATTTCTTGACTTGCATAAATGTATATAAAAGTAAAGTTTTCACATGTCCTAAAAACATACAAATCAATATCATACGATACGATACCATAATATCAACAATGCTAAACTTGGGAGTCTCAAAATTTTCTAGTCCATTCTCCAAAGTTAATTTCCAATATTTTTATATAATTTTTGTATACACACAAGTCATTAAAAATTAAAAGAACAAAATATACACCAGATAGATTCAGATTTGTTAATTTGAAATCCTCTTTATGAGAGTCACATATTCAGTAGTTTTTCTATAGTACAAAAGGTAGCACCTCCCATTTCTTCTATCATTTGATACAAAAATATCACAGTTATCATTGTCATGCGATATATAAATACATGTACATAGAAAAAAAAGGGAGTTTACACAGAAACATAAATTACGCAATCATTCTAAAAACAACCTACAATGTACATGTATAACAAAAATAATCGAATAAATATTAATAAATAGTTGTAATACGACTTTGCTGGAATAAAATATTTCAATATTAATTTACAGTTATCACAATATAGATAGAGAGAAAAAACACTTTTGATTGAAGATTGTGAGAAAAAATGCTGATGATTTATTATGCATCAATCATGTATATGTATTTGATGACTATAGAATGTTCATGTCTCTTGTCATTCAAAGTATATTTTACACATAAAAACTTTGAATTATGATCACTTTAGTCCAAATCTGACATAACAGGGAAAAAGAAAATAAATATTATACAAAACCTCATGTAAAAAAGAAAAGGACGGATTTTTCATATAAATATTAATTTGATAGACAAAATTGCTCTAAAACACAAAAAAGAGACATAGACAATACATATACAAAACCCAGAATAAAAAGACTTTGTTTACCATATATTATGCTCGTTCATGAGTATCAGACATAGAGAATTATGATGGAAATCTATCACAGAGTATTCAACCATACTTGTTCAACTGTAAATGTTTGTCACATACATGTAATACTAATAAAATCACATCAACTGGGCACCAAATGGAGCTATACCCTGGAAATCGCTATTATAAACAGTGGAATGTAAAATTGTACATGCAATTTCTGCTTCTCTGACGGGTGGTTTTAAGTATTGAGCTTTTGTGTGATCCATCTTGAAACTCTGTGCCATGTGTGATCGCTGGTATCATTTTGTCTTTCCTTGGATATTACATCTTTGTGATGTGTGTCATGTAATAAAACAAGCTTGCATGGATACAACTTTGTATGCAGGCACTTTTATGAATGATCATGTAGACACAGGTTATTTTTAGCACTTCGGTTAACACTTCATTGTTAAATGTTGATATACTGTCATGGATATCATACCATTTAACATCAAACACAGAATAATACTTAGTTCTTTCCTTTGGTAACTTTAAACATGATACAAAGTATAGAAAAAAACCCACTCATCTAATATAAGAAAAATCAATCCTTTCGATCTTCTCTAATACAAAACATTTTCTAATTTAAGAAACTATTTGTTTTGGGTAAAAAAAATCACATCCATCTTAATAATTAAACTGCTTTCTACATTTTCAAGAAAAGTATTAAAAAAGCAATTAAAAAATCCTAAGGTTAATTACAATAACGACCTAGTTAACGTTCAACCACATATTCTTTCCCATAAACCACCTCGACGTCGTCATCTGATCCACGCTCCCTGCGACCACTGTGGGTTCTACTATCACGTCCACGGTAATGGCCACCACTGTGGCGACTGGGTGCCTCACGGTACACCACACCATTGTAGGCACGGAGGTCTCCATTGTCCTGGACGACGTCACCGCTGGAGTAACGCTCCTCCGTGATGTAATTCTCCTCGTATCTTCTCTTGGTGCTTGGGCTTCGTCGTTCAATTATCTGGTTATTAAAATAAAAAGAAATCTTTTATCCTGAAAACCTGCATAAATTCAAGTTGTTCTACCTGGTTCTTCCCTATAATTGCATTTCTCTCAAAATTCATTTCATTTAAGAAGAAACAGCAAAAATTTATCTGCATTTCATAAACATATTTAATTACTAAAACATATTGTTTTAATGTATCTAAACATCAGTCATATTTTAAGAACACAATGTACCGGTACTTAATTTTAAAAACTTCTTAACTCCTAAATTCTTTCGGCTTTCCATTTCATTTAATGCTTTATACAGGATTTAATAAATGCATTATACATGATTTATCATTAATTACCATTTCCTCATCACTCTCTCGCCTGTATCGCTGTGGACTTCTTGTGCTTCTTCTGGTCTCAATGATCTGATTGAAGTAAAGTCATAACAGAATTAAAAACTTTGATCAGAATCTTAATTATTATTCAATTTTCAAAACAAAAATTGAATCTATTTACCAGTTCTTTTATATTTCACTTTATTTTTTACAATTAAAATAGGACTTGTTATAAATAAGTTGAAAAATTCTAAAATTATCACCAAGTTTTCATAAGACAACTCATTAACTGTCACCAACTAGTCACACAGCAAACAAACTCACATGGGATTTAATCATCGAGTGAGACAATTTAATTCTCTTCACTAGTCACTACACTGTACCATCTAGCATCAATGATTAACAAATAGATCTATACCTTTAGCTTCTACCCTTCACTTTACCACAAAACTTATGTGTCTCTTTTTCACTCTAAGTTTTGCTGGTCAAGATCATGAATTGAAATAAAGTAAAATTCACACAGGAAAACGGGAAATATAGTTTTCAGTTGCGGAAGATGTTATTTTAAGCAAATCCAAATTTCCAAACAGATTTATTTCTTCAAAATACATAATTTACCCTTTCATCGTCATAGTAACCGCCATGTCTTCTCCTACTTGGAGAAGGCGGATAGTCCTATAAACATGAAAGGAAAAAATCTTAATTTCAAAATTCATTAGAATTAAAACCACAAGCCAAACAATTGTCTTGTCTTAGATGGAATATTCATAATCCCAGAGTTTTGTTGAGCTGTTGAACTATTGGTATTCTGCTTTGGGATCCACTGTGAGTGAACACTGCACCGGTACATATAATATATATCACTACAACAAAATTCTAAAGGAAATCATAGAATTTTTTTTAAAACTTAGTTAACTAAAAATAACAGTCTAAGTAATGTTCTTTCTCTCAAATAATGTATAATGTTCCTGAAAATAAGAAGTTTTGTTACGAAGTGTGCAACCAGGTAAAACAACAAAAATACAAATACAGAGGAGGCCAAAGGAGTGCTTTTGTTGTTATTCATATAGAATTACATATCATGACTGATGAATTGCAGATGTCATGTACAGAGGTTGCAGATTTATTAATATACATCAGTCATTTTTAATATAGGAAACACAGTCTCCATTAATTAAAGGTCTTGGTATTTCACTTCAACTGAAACTTGAACTTGAAAATTAAAAAATGTTATTTTTCTTGATAAGAGAATTGTAATGGATATGATTTAGGAGAAGACCACACCAAAAAAGTCTACGGAGAGAGTTAGTGATGTCGTTGTGACAACTACGGGATACATTGTATTTTTTAAAAACATTTATACCACTGGTTCCTCGATATCCTGCCTGTATACACGAGTTGGGCTTGGGCTGCGAATCACCCGCTCAACAACCTGAGGTTTATAGGGACATCATAAAAGATTAAAGCATGGATGATGGGAATTTCCAACTTACTGACACATATTATCTTATGATGACTTTGACTTATCAAATAATCATTTATCATATTTATGTATTATATTTGATATTTTTTTTCTTCTATCTTATCTTTAAAGCAACAGAAGCTTTTGAACTTTTAAATTGGCATAAGATTTATCTTGATAATGAATTTGGTATTTTTAGATACAGGATATGAAATATTCCTAAAACAAAAGCTTATCAATGCTATTAAAATTTGTAATAAAATATCATGCATGAATATTTCAACAGATCAAAATGAGAGCAAAAAATGGCAAATGAAAGAGATTTACTGGTAAATCAAAATGGAGTGGGTAAAATAAAAGATTGAGAAGAGACTGGCACCAATGGGATACTAGTGCGAGAGAGAGATATGTGGCTAATATTTTATAAATTTTGTACAGATGAGATGATGATACAGCTAGAGAAATAACATATACCGTTGGTTCCTCCGCTTCAGTGCGAATTATTCTAGTAGGACTAGCACTGCGACTTCTTATCACTCGCTCAACCACCTATTTATATAGGAGAAATTGGGATTGTAGGTTATTCAGTACAATTTTTACATGTAAATAGACTTTTTTCATGATCAACATTAAGACTATTGACATGCTGTTTACCATCACCAAAACCATTCAAGAAAGATAATGTGTATATAATCCTGAAATTGGGTATTTAGGGAAAAATCGAATCAGTCAATCCACATAAGATACAAAAATAACGGAAGAAACTATAAAGAGCTACATAATTAACAGATATTTTGAAGAAGACCCTTCCCAAAAAATAAGACAGAGCTAAAACAGAGGGGTATAGAAAGGTGACTTTGTCAGAATAAAGTAAAAACAGATCTCTCCAAAACAGTGTTGTTGCCTAATTCTCTTTCATTTTTTCTCTCTCAAAGTTTAAAGTAACTAGAGTTGGCAATTTCTTGCCCATTAAAAGCAGACGTTTAGAAGTGACTGATGTGTAGACAAAAACACAGACTCTGTGGAACTGAAGTGAAGTGCCCTACAGTCTCTCTACTCTCTACTCTTGGTCTACACAATAATTACCATCTCATTGCCCTCCTCTGCTACATAGCGAGTTGGGCTAGCTGAACGCACTACCTCCTGAAAATCACATATATTTGCCATATATTGTTCTTGTTAAATTCTATCTCAAACCAGTAAGGTCTATAATACAATCTTCATATCGAAACATGTTGGAGCATACAAATTTTGTGTTAATAATTCAAACTGTTAAATTCAGGGCCAATTAAGATAAAAAGTTATCTTGGAGGGATATATGACAAAGGAAGAATAAAGTGGATGTTAATAATTATTTGTAACATGTTTCTTTCCTGTGGGAGGTGAGGCAAGTTCAATATACAACAGTATTAATATAAATACATGCAATAAAGAAATAAATATGAAGAGACCAAACCTAAGCAACCTGCCATAAGATAGGTTTTGACATAGGTTGAAGGAAAATGCATGTATTGCTTTTATATTTTGTTCCCCTATTACAGACCCGCTTACTGTGGCTTCATATATCAGAAACTCATGAACAAATCGTTTGAAAATGAACATTAATACTCTTAACTCTATCTTGAAAATGTAGTACAGGTAAACGACCTTACGGTTAGAGCAGATTTGTTTGCTACTATAACGACAACCATTAATAGTCAAGTGATTTTGAAAAGTTTTCTTTCAAGGGGAATCACTAGATTGAGTATTAATTTTTTTATAAATGCATTCATCATACTAAATAATGTTTCACTGTATGACACATAAACTTGAAATAGTATCTGTAAAAGTGGTAAAGAACGCATTTTCCAGAGTTACCCCATGTGTAAATAACCAGTTTTACAGTATTTGTGAATGAAGATAATGAAACCACAGTTTCTAACACTAAAAATGAAAATTCTGATTTTTCTAATTTTCATAAATGAGATGGATTTTTCAAATTAATCTTGAAAATTATATCAAATAAGAAGCTTAATACATTTTCGTAAGTACAAATGTTGTAAGTATTTTCCTTTTCCTTGCAGGTCTGCATTGTTTTTGTTTTTCTATAGACTACAATAATTACCACTTCCTCCACGGGCTCCTGTATAATACGAACAGGGCTGGCTGAACGTACAGTCTCCACCACCTAGTAGTGTAAAACCAAGCAAACTAAGTCCAACAATCAAAACCTCCTCTCTACTGAGGTCAAACATCTATACCCTAAACTCCCTACACAGCTTTTTAAAAATAACTCTACATTCATTAACATTAGTGCTCTGTACTGTGAATACAATCTATTTCAATGTGATTTTGTGCTAAATTTTTAGTTTTCACTAAAAGGCCATTTCCAAAAGGAAACAACAGCTGGATCATAAAGCTTCCAGAATGTAATAGATTTGTTGTAACATTAGAATTTAATTCAAAACAAACTCATCACAGCAATCATAGTTAAACATTATAGCACAACCAGAATTAACACACCTTATCACAGTTCTATAATTGTTATTTTTACGAAAATGCATGCATTTTAAGAAAAACACCATAATTCTACAAAATTGTGTAATGAAATAAAAAAAATTACAATATAGAAAGGAATGTTGACAATTTATTATAACTTACCACTTCCTCAGCTTCATCGCGGTGGCGCCTGTGGTGGTGCTTCTTCTTCTTCCTTCTCTTCTTGCGCTTCTTCTCCACATCTTCATAAGTGTAGGAGAGAGCAGGCAGGTGGTGTGGGCGTGGAGACTCGGTGCTGAAACAATGACAACCACAATGATTCATCCTTTTCATCAAACATAACATGGAATCATTGAGATTCGCGGGTGGTCAATTTTAATCGATTGACAGATTTTAATCATATCCTGGGGATGTAGATTTTTATGTATAATGACAAAAGATCAAGCACATTGGGGATGTAAACTCCTGGATAAGGGGTACCAAAGAAATCAACAAAAATAGATCCACCACAAAAAATGATTCCACAGTCTACTGGGTTAGAGGGTTTGAAGAACATTTTATTTCAGGTTTATAAAGATTGTCTGTACATGTTTCTACTTACATATACTGAGTACTTATTGGTGGAGCAGGTACTGTCTCGTAGCGTACAATTTCATAATCATTCTCCCTTCTGCAACGCAGAGCAATCAGTATTAATTAACATTCTTCCATATTCTACATAATCTCAATAAATAATCGGCATACTCTTAGCTATGGAATGTACATGAGTAAATGTCTCACCTTAATCCACCATTCTGGACACGAATGTCAACATCTTTTCTGGACACTGCAGAGGGTTGTCTGCAAAAGATAAGTACAGAAAACATCAGTGAAAAGGCTGCATTACAGTACATAAGAATTTGCTGCAATTTTGAAATATTGTATACCCTCTCATCTAATCTATACACATGTCCTTCAATCTTAATAAATTTTTTTAAAAAACCCTTTGTCATTTTTTTGTTTTTTTTTGGTAATGGCAATTATATTTGAATTCCTTTTTCAGTGCTCCTTCTTCACTAGTAAGAGTAAATGCTAATAATTACCATGATAAAACATTGTATTACACAGAGAACTTTAGGCTCCTTATGTGCATATTTTATGTTCAGTGGAAGAGAAAGATTGCTGTTATGAATAAATGTTAAAATACAGATATTATATATGTATACTTGTCCCTACAACTTATGATTTTAACTCACAATAAGCATGCCACTTTTAAATGGGAAATGTCAGTATGTCAATATACAAGTATCCAGTACTTACATATGAATTTTTTAAAGGTTAGAGGGTAATTCAAGCTTTCACAACAAAACCTCAAGTTCAACTGTATAGATTTTATCACAATTGAAATTATGAGTACTTGCATGTAGCAATTAATAAGCAGAAAATAATTGGTACTCTTAAGTTATTGCTTTAGTTTTATCATGATTTAATAATAGTTATACTCTTGTCAAATTTCAACACTTCAAATTATACATATATATGTACTGCTTATAGAAGTTCACACAAGTAGGTAACAAACACAACACAATGTTTCTGGACACCATAATTCCAAGCTTGTATTCTGATTATGATCAGATGATGCATGAAAATCCAGCTTTTTGATTGTATTTCGTATATTTCAAATTAATTGCTATAGAAAACAACATAGTCTGATCACTGGGTATGCATTCTGGAACAACCTGATTTCAGCACGCCAATATAATATTTTGACACACATTAGCAAGTTACACACCAACACAAATGCAGGGGGGAGGCTTACCGATACTGAGTAGCTCGAGCAGGGAAAGACCGATAAGAACCAGCCTTTGCTGGTACCCTATAGCAAAATTCAATCAGTTAGGTCAAGGTCATTAGCAAGTGAAGGTCATATATTTAATGGCATGATTCAATGAGTAGAAGATTTAGATTGGGAATGAATGACCAGCATACATGTGCTTATTTTGCAAATCAGTGGCTGGAAGTAACAAGTGAAGATGAACAGCATAATGTCTGGCCTTCTCTTTTACCTTTTGCCTTTGATGGACTCCTCGTGGAAGCGTGGAATAATCACTTCTTTCTGTGTTTCCTTGTACACCTCCTTCTCTGGTTCAACACGACCTTTAACTTCTTGTTTCTTACCACAGATAACTCCACAAGCACCTAAGACCATAAACATTTAAATCATTTATTTATATGTGTTTCAAGGTCACAAAAACTAAGTTATATAAAAGCAATTTTTATGGTTGCAAGTCTGTATATGTTTACAAACTTAATTTGCATGGAAATATCATTCATAGACTTGGAGACTTGTACAAATAAATGCTCTTTTTACTTACCATGAGTCAGACAGCAGATGATGATAATGATGATCAATATAAGAAGGAGGAGGACAGCCAATATAATGGCTGCTATTTCTCCAGTGGAAAGCCCTGTACTGGCTGTGGAGGCTCCAGTGTTTCCACCAACAGCTGCCAAAAAAGGACAACAATGTCATAGCTGGCAATGAAAAACTATATAACAAGACAGGATTGGAACAACTTTGTCCTTTTTGGGTTTTGGAAACATACAAGCAGAACTTCTTTACTAATTGTTTTAACAAAAATGAATTATGTTAATACAAAAAAGATTTTTTTGTCTCAAATGCTTGAATATATTGCATTTTTGTGGCCTCTGCAAATTAATAAGCTAAAACCACATTCAAAGTCACCATGTTCAACCAACTTTCAAATGGTGAGAAGCACACACATCTAACTAATGGTATTAGTAAAGCATTGCCTAAGCTTGGGTAAAAGTTTTTTTTACTAATTAAATTATGACTGTGATCTTGAGAACAGATCATGTAACAAAGGGGTCCCTCAGGTCCTTAATACTGATTGATATTATGACGAAAATGAAGACAACTGGCATACCAAAAACAAGAGATAAAGTCATGATAAATAAAAAACACATATAAAGTTAATCAGTCTGAAAAAAATTGCATATCATTAAAGTTTACTTTCTCAATACTTTGCAGAGATCAAGACTACTTATGAACAAAACTGATGATTGAAATGATAAATGTGAGTATACCCTGGGACAATGTGTAACGGAGCTCGATAGATCCCCTAGAATTGGTAGCTCTACAAGTGTAACTTCCGAGCAGGGCCAGACTGCTGAGAGTGAAGGTGTATTCCATCTGAGTGGACACCTGCTGGTTGCTACGATACCATTCGTAACTGGCCGAGGGGTTCGCATCTACATTACACACCATTGTAACCTGAGAGCCAACAGCGGCTGAGAGAGACTTCTGAGCATCTGTTCTGGCATCAATAGGAGCAACTGTAGGAAAGAAGAGCAATTCCTATGATTTATTTCATGTGTTCACCAAGTTAAAGATTTTGATTTTAATTTGCATTGCATTTTAATTGTTAAAGTTAAACAGGCACCTGACATTATTTTTCTCATTTCCCAGCACCATGTGTTTTTGTCAATATTTCAAAATATATGCCTTTATAAACATATTTATATAAACTTTGTGTAATAAAAGTTATGATTAACAGTATTTATTATTCACTTCCATCAGTTTAACTTATATGTTGATCAAATTCAATATTGACGCCTTTCGCAACAACTTTATTTCGCGATTTACCAGAGTCAAACTGGTTCGCGGCTACTAATTTCCATGACCAAGATGTAAATTTTCTTAAAACTAATACACCAGATGTGTTGAGGACTGGTTCGCAATGAGAAATTTTCGCGACAATGAGGCTCTCACGAACCTTCTCTTAGATTTTTTGCATGCAAAAAAAAATTGGTTTACAGTTATCCACGATGGCGCAATGTGTACTATGTGTATTATTACATGTAGGTAGAGTGTATACATTTTTTATTATGATAAAAATATATAACGTCAGGTGCCTGTGTTTTACACATATCATGAGGTCAAGCAATGGATTCCTAGGATATCTAACAGTTTTTGGGAAGTGTTTCATAGATCAATCAACTAGGGAAAATAGACTTACATTGCACATCTACGGTCACTCCTTGACTGTCTGTGCTGCCCAATGAATTAGTTCCACGACAGACATATGTTCCTCCATCGGTTCGCTGAGCATTGGTGATTGAATAGGTAGTCCCTGTTCCAACCTGAGTAGCACCTGAAGTACCACTGCTGAAAATCCAGGTCAGGGTTGGGGCCGGAGTACCTTGACCTGAACACTGCAAGGTCAAGCTACCTCCAAGGTTAACAGTTTGGCTTGTGGTTCCCAAAATTTGGACATTATTTGGCACCGCTGTTTTAAAATTAAAGTTTAAAATAATAAATAAAAAAATATCAATTTCATAATTGCAAAGAGAGCTATGAAAAAAATCTTGAACATTTTGAAATGACGTCACAGTACCATAAAACTCTTATACATAACGGTAATTCAAGGTAAATTAGCGAAGTTGTTCATAATTCAAAATAAGTGATCATGACCACTACTATACTCTGTCCCGAGTTTTTGCTTCAACCACTTTTCACTTGATATTTCGATAATCATAAATACCTTTTTGCTCAAACTACGTTCATCGACTAATATGAAAAATGTCCAGATTATCTGTTTTGAAACGCCCCCTCTACAGCTTCAGGTTTCAATACACAACCCAAAATAGAAAGTGTACGGGGATTTTGCATTACATCAGCCATGAAATAGCCCGTATGATAACGTTGAAATATTGTGTGAGGTACTCCGAGTAGTTCCGAAGGAGAATAGATGTAATCATTTCCCATTATAAATCTCCGTAAGAAATCTTTTTTCGTTCCTGTGAACTTTTATGAGTGATTATTGGAAATGTGTCAATGAAGATGTCTTGGAATTTTCATCTTTTTTCGATTTCAACTGTATTTCTTTAACAGGTATGTGTATTTTTATTAAAAATCATCAAAAAGTGGTGGAAGCAAAAACTCGGGACAGAGTATAAGTAGACTACTGACCTCCTGTTACGATAAGATTACTGCCTGTGTTACTCCTGCTTGTTCCAATGGCATTCCTGGCAGAACAGTAGTACGTCCCCGCATCACTGGGCTGAAGGTCACTGATGATGAGGTTAGGGAGGGAGGGAGTGGAGCCGTTGAAGCGTCCCGTCACTAAGACAGCGGAGGTCGTGCCTGAGCTGACCTTCTCCCATGAGACCTCGGTCACGCCTGGATTAGCGTTGTTGATGATACACTGGATGATGGCGGTGCTCTTCTGGAGCACTGATTGGCTCGGGGGACTGACTGTAACTGTGGCAGCATCTTGAAAAGGTGGACCATGAATGTCATTATGATATATGCAGGAGGGGTATGTAACAGTAATAATTTGTATTAAGTAAGAATTTACTTCTGATTTATTAGGTCTATCAGAAGCTTATTTTTAAGGTTTATATAATTTTTGTTGTTTAAACTCTGTTGTTTTAGTTGTTTAAACTAAAAAAAAAAAAATTTAATTCATGATAATAAATTTTTCATAAATAAGGTTAATGATATTGTGGCATTAGAGTATTTTGAAATGTTTTATAATAATTGATCAGATTTATTTATCTTAATATTTAAAGTATATTGCCAATGATATCTTAAAAGACAACATATTATCTACAAATGTAGCTATCACAAAAAAGTATCAGACATATCAAAAAACATTTAAAAGTACACATTAAACAACACAAAGATATTGAAATAATATTAGTAAAAACAAATTCTGTTAGTTATAGTAGATGTGTCAGTGTTGATGTTAATCCAAAGACTGAAATGATTGAATCTTTCTGGCATGAATTTTAAAGCATTGTAGCTGCAGTGATTGAATTGAGCGAGTACATGTGCGATGCGCAAAAATGAAAAAAAAAAGCATGATGTGATATGAATTAGGACACCTGTAAACAATATATTATGTACAAGACTAGCACATTTATTTGAAAACATGCAAAGTTTATAATCAGGGGAAAGATAGGGGATCTATTATAACTAAGTTAGTAGTCTATAGTGTGATATGTGTATTCATCCAAAGAATCTGAAAGACTATAAATTAGCAAATTTACATGTTAAATCATAACGATACATTTCGTTAAGACATTTATAGAATGTAGTTATCTACATTTGATACATGTATATATACATGTAATATACATTATAACGCCACTTCACAAATCTCATAAGCATTATTTCAGTATCCATTATGTGGAGTTCAGTCTGCAAGTAACTATGGATACTCACTGCCCGTGGCTTCTAAAAATGCCTGTTCGCTGCGACCCTCACCAAACACGTTGGAGGCAATGCATGTATAGTAGCCTTCATCAGAAGCTGCTACCGACAATATTGTGAGTGAAGGCACAGCAACTGTGCCTCCCTGATATTTGGTTGGGTTACCATCTACGCTTATGATAGTCCCAGAATCGCCTTGGTTGGCTCTAAATTCCCATAAAATGGACGTCTCTTTCGGTAAGGCGTCGGTAACTTCGCATGCAATGGTGATGTTTTGGCGTTTTTGTACGGATAAAGATGTGTCTGGTATTGTTACGTTAGGGGTAACTACAAAAGGGTTCGTTAGTAATCATATTTCATATTATAAATACATGAAACAGACATGCAGGAAATATATAAAAGACTAATCAAGGAGTTTTTTAAATAGAATATCAAAGATTGACTTGGTTCTGGCAGTTAAAAGAAACTATTCTAAGATTCATGCTAGCTGTTTTTAAGTATAAGTTTAAGAACAATGAACAGTTAGTACGTGTAAAGAGATAAAGGAACACTGAAAGAGAAGTGCTAAATCTTTTGTGTGCAATAAAAACTGTTGCAAGGTATTTCCTTCCCCGGTTTTTTTGAAATATGAAACAAAATTTTCCAAAAGTTGTGCATATAGCCACCACACCACAACACCTTCACTTACTTCCTGTGATCGTCAAGGTCGCAGAATCCGAGCCCGTGCCCACAATATTAGTAGCGGAGCACCTGTATGTGCCAGCATCCGTCAAGGCAGCTGAGTTGATGGTGAGATTAGAGGTTGTTGTATCATCACCCACCAGGGTGTATTTGGTAGTGCTCTGAGTGATGGGGGCACTGCTTCCACTGTTGGATGTGAATTGCCACTGAATGGAGGTTGCTGCTGGGTTCGCCGACACAGAACAGGGGATCTGTATGTCATTTCCAATAAGCACAGAGTAAGAAGCGAGAGGTATAAATGGAGTGGGCCGACCTGAAAAGGGGACAGATTCTTAGCTTCCAGAACTTTCCTCAATATTAGGCTTACAAATTAAGAATTTCTGATATACATTGTTAAACTTCAAATATTGCCTTTATTCTTAATATGAATTAAAAAATTAATCTTAAAAAAAAAATAGATTACTTTTTTCAATTGAGGTTAGTAATTATAATATGAATATTTAGTGAGTGCAATAATACAATTTTAAAGCGAAGTAATATTGTTGTTACAGTAGATATATAGGTAACTCCTATTTACAATATTTTCGCAACTTTTGAATATTTATAGCAGACACTTTAATTTAAATAAAGGGTCTTAAAAAGCAGGGTTTAATGTCATAAACGAAAAAAAGAACCTCAGTAATAACGAGAAATATAGAGCCTTCAAAGTGATTATGATATCATAAGGAAAATTTAAATCATATAACAGCACAGTATGTGACATATTAGCAAACTTATGTCCGACTAGGGTGCATGTAATAATCATACTACTATGTCATTCTGTGCCGTTGTATGAGCATAATGATTGGCCAATATAAATGGCCAATCATTGACCTTTTGACATGATGTGCATGAAAGACACTGGTACACATAAGGCTTACTGCCATAAATGGCATTACAAGCATTTGCGGACAGGGAAGAGTATGGAATAACATTGATTATGAAAAAGTCAGGTGTGAAATAATCTGAAAAAGAGAGAGGAGATGATTAATCAATTAGGATACAATAAACATGAAGGTAAAAGGTAAAAATATCTATGTTATTATAATGAATAACTAAATACATAATATATGTATAAACAGTATAACTATGTACTAAATAAGTAAAACATGCATCCTCAGGAGACTCCCCACCCCCACCCCCACCCTCCATTATAAACTGTTAGCCTAATATGGCTGCAATGTACATTTGTGTACTATATCAAAAGCTGTGCTGGATATGGACTGATAATTGATACACTTGTACATGGATCTGTGCAGCACTGATATAAACGTATATATCATGATATACACATCATGCAACATACAGGTAAACATGATTTAGGGATTTCCATGCTACTCACTGCCTGTGACAATTAAAATGATTGTGCCGCTTTCGCTTGTGCCTGCAGCATTGGTTGCCAGGCAACTGTAATTGCCGTTATCGTGAACGTCAAGGTTTGCAATGACAAGATCGGGAGAAGCCATGGTGCTGCCCCCATATTTCTGGGACCCTGACACATCGATAGTGCCTGACCCACTGGGTGTCATCTTTTTCCACACCACTCTAAGAACGGGAGGGTCAGTGGAAGTCACAGAAATAACGCATGCAAGGGAAACATTTGTTCCAGTCACAGCTGAGTAGCTGTTTTGTGGTGCAATAACAGAAGGTTTGGCTAATGGAAGAAAGTGACAAAAATCAAGAGATTAGCTCAGATAAAAGGCAGAGTTGGCAAAAGGATAACTGCAGAGTCGTGCTTTTAAAGTCCCAGGACAGGAGTTTTGAGGACTATGCATGATTATTTTTTAATACATATTGATAAAATGATATCCTGCACTGTATAGATTTAAAATAAATAGACTTACTTCTTTCAAGTTTAACAAAAAGAATTGGATTTATACCGATTAATGACTGCTGGTACTTGAAACGATTAAAATTTAAAGTCTTATTAAATTTACATGTATTTATTTCTCCATATATAGAAAAATATAAAAATAACATCAGCACATGAATTAGTAATACATGTACTGTGGACATTAAGAATCCCAAAAGGCTCTCGTACCTAAACTGACTTTTTGTAAAAGCTTGCAAATTTTCCAGCAGGTATCACTTATACATTGAAATGATAAAAAACTGATTGAAATGATTCCCTGGCCAACTTTATGAAAAGTTTTGTAAGTGAAAAAGTCAAGGTTCACTTGGTGAAAAGTCAGAAAAAGTCATTAATTAAATATAACTCTATAAATTACTAAAGCTCATTGCAAAAAACTTACCTCCAAGAACGGACAAGGTGGCCCTGTTAGGACTGACCCCTCGTCCCACCTGGTTGGTAGCAGTACATCGGTACTCTCCAGCGTCCGTGAACACCAGATTGGTGATGGTCAGAGCAAAGTTAGTGACTGAGCTGCCATAGTACTTAGTGGAGGACTGAGTAAAGATATCCTGGTATGCTCCGTTGACGAACCTCTGCCAGCGGACTTCCGAGATGTCTGGGGTGGCTGTGATGGAGCACTGCATTGTAACATTCTGACCGTATGTCTGCTCGTAGAATGTTGTCGGCAAAGTAACGACAGGCATACCTACAATTCAATGAAGTACGTCTTAAAATTATGTTGAATTCCAAGCTTTCTAAGAATTACTCTGAATTTTTTAAAAGATAAAGTCTTTCAATTTTTTTAATCTCTTTAAAATTGATTTTGATAAACATTGCCCAGATTTCTTTACCTTTGAATAACTTTTTAATTACTTTAAGTTATCAGTGTTATAAGGTGAATTATATTAGTACATGTAGAAGAAATGATTATGGATAAGATATAATATTATAGTGAAGATAAAAAATTGTTTTCACCATCATTGAATAAAAGTAAATACTTAGTCTTGAAAATTGTACATTTCATATCATATGAAAGCTCAATAATCAGAAACATATAAAACATTAACATAAAGCAGCAAAAGCATGAAAATAGCAGCACTCTGAAGCATTTACAGTCAATCATAGTTCCTGTAAACAATAAAAAATTATCAAATGATAATTATAAGTTGTTTTACAGCAATTCAATAAATTTAGGACTCTTGTGATCATTTTCATTTTACAACCTGTATTGAGGAAAAGCCATAGAAGGGCAGATAACTAAGGGAATATGTATACTACAGGACATTTGGAAAAATGGAACCAGGGTCTAGTAAAATGTCCCTCGAAGAAACTTCAAGAAATGTGATTTCGTATTAGTACATGTAGTTTCGTGGATCTGTGATATACAAAAGAAAAATCTTTGGTAAGAGCTGTTTTTGATTTTTCAGAAACTCACTTCCTGTGACATCAAGCCGGGTTGAGTCAGTGCTTGTGTCGATGGCATTCGTGGCCCGACATTCGTAAACTCCAGCATCGGAGGAAATGGCCGAGCTGATAGTGAGATTGTATTCACTGCCAGCCCTGGACACAGTGTATTTGATACTAGAGCTCGTGATTTGTATCTGATTATTGGAGTTTGAGGTGAAGAACCAGGACACCGCTGTCACACTGGGGGATGCACTGATTGTACAGGGGAGTGTGACAGAATTGCCCACAACCACATTGTAATTGCTGCTGGGAATGGTGACCACTGGTCTGCCTGAAAAATAAAAGCAATAAGAAAATTAGAATTTAGATATTTCCCTATTAATCATGCTTTTTCAATACTAACAGAAGATAGATTGTATCAAGCATTTATAAACATAGAACAATGTCCGGTGATACTTTAACATTCTCGAAAGAGCATGCTATGAAATAGGTTTTTTTAAAATTTACGTATCAATCCACATCTAACATCATCATAAAGATTCTAACATCATCGAAAAAATCAATAATTTTTTTCTTGCTTTATTTTTCTGTTTTTGCTTGTATTTGGAGTCAGTTTTAGAGAGAGGCAGGGGAACTTACTTCCGGTCACAGTGAGTGAAGCAGTATCAAAACTTGAGCCAACCAAATTAGAAGCACTACATCTATATGTTCCAGAATCACTGGCACTGACAGACAGGACAGTCAACTGTGGGAAGTTGTTGGAACCTGATAGTGAGTACTTGGAAGAAGAAGAGGTGATTTGGATCTCTGATCCACTGCTGGAAGTGAATCTCCAAGAGAGGGAAGTAACTGCTGGTGAGGCAGATACAGTGCATGGTATCACTACATTGTTTCCTGTTATAGCAGTGTAGGAATTCTGGGGGATGTCAACAACTGGCTTACCTAGAAACATAAACAGGTAGGTACATAATACCTATAATTTATTTTAATGAAAATATTAAAATTAGAGCTATTTTTTCATTCAAATGAAATCATGGATGCAAATGATATACCGGTAGTACTTGTATTAATCAAGTGAATTTGTGACAATATGAATTTATTTTTTATTAAAATGTTAAGGTGTACATCAATGATGTTCTCTTTGTGCTTTTGCATAATTCTAGATTTTAAAGGACAGTTTATTATAACCCTTCAAATCATGTTCTGATACCCTGAAAAATCATAGCCACAGATGTGTATTATTTTTCACTCATTACATATGAAAATATAATAAAATGTAATGGCAATGTTAAACACACACAGCCATTCAGAAGTAGCAAGAAGTTTTCAATAATACATCTCCTACTAACTTCCAGATACAGTGAGAGATGTTTGGTCTGAGGCTGTCCCTTCAGCATTGGTGGCACTGCACCTATAGGTCCCACTGTCAGCACTGGACGTGCCTCGCACAACCAGCGTCATGTTGCTGGATGTAGAGGTCAGTGTGTATTTGGAGGTAGACTGAGTGATCATGGTTTGGGAGTTAGACGCAGAGATAAAGGTCCAGGAGGACGAAGTCACCGCCGGATTTGCGGAGACAGAGCACGGAATTGTGGCATCCTGTCCAGTGACCACAGTGTAAATAGTGCTGGGAATGTTTACCACAGGCAGACCTGCAATTCATTTTGAAATTAGATCACACCTGTGTTTCTTGACAAGAGAGAAAATCCCCCAAGGAAAATAGATGGAAATGTAATTTAAATTCTGCTCTAAAACTCTATGTGACCTACTTCCAGACACAGTCAGTGATGCAGAGTCTGACGCACTCCCAACAGTATTTGTTGCTGTGCAACGGTAGGTTCCCGAGTCCCCGCTGTTGGAGTTTCGAATCACCAGTGTGCTTCCCCCGGATGAGGTAGTCAGAGAGTATTTGGCATTGGAGGTGGTAATCTGTGTCTGAGAATTGCCAGTGGAAATGAATATCCACGAAATAGATGCAGTGGGGTTGGCGGACACCACACAAGAAATGGTCACGTCCTGTCCCGAGACTGAACTGTATGTGTTTTGTTGGATGTTAACGGTGGGCCGGCCTGAAATGTATTTTGCTCTGTGCTGGTTTATCTAGTTAGCAAGCAGCAATCATACATCCACTGCAGCATGTTAGTAGGCAAATTATAATAATTTTAATAAGCTTGTTTAAATACATAAGGCTTCATTATAAAATTTCCAAGCAATTTTTTACCAATGAAGTTCACCCAGAAAACAACTTTTAGTATTGTTTCAAAAGCATCCGATTAAGTTTTCACAAACTAGTTTCATTTAAACTTTAATAAAGATTAAATGGACATGTATATGTCCTTGGAAATCTTTCAATTATTAAGCCTTTTTATGTTAAGCAATTACATGCAGTGCTAAATGATTAGCGATGCATTAAACCCTAAACGTGCTAAACATACTTCCTGTTACATCTAAAAGTGTGCTGTCTGATCCATTTCCAACTTGGTTTGTGGCTTGACAAGTGTACGTTCCCTCATCGTTGTTGTCAGCCGCGAGAACCGTTAGCGTGGATTGTGACGTGGAAGAAGTCACAATGGAGTAACCAGAAGTGGAGGAAGTGATGGTAACAGTGGTTCCAGAGGTGGCTGAGCGGAAGGTCCACCCAATGGAAGAGGCTGTTGGGTTAGCGCTCACAAAGCAGGGGATCTGTTGATTGGAACCTGTTATCACACTGTATGATGTCTGAGTGATTGTGACAATAGGCAAGCCTACAAAAAAAGGGTTTATTGTCACTCTTGTGTTCTTCACACTTCGGTAATCCATTAACTTATTTTTGTCATTTAGTATTAATCAATATCATTTTGATTATTCCATGAAGGAAATAAAATGATTCAAGGAATCTACATTTTCACTGCAAACAGAGAGTTTATAAAAACTACAAGGATTTCAGTAAAGGAGAGGGAATAGAAAATTAGCTACATTTTGATTACGGTAGTGCTGATGAATTGAATAATCTTTTTAATAGGTACTTAAGCTTAATTTTCAAAACGAGGACAGAATTTGAGGACCAAACAGCTTATGTTAATCAGATGTAGTCAAAAGGACTATACCAACTTCTTAAGAAAGTTTCCCATTTTGTTATTTCCTTACAGCCATAAAATTTTTCCAGGTATAATGATAGAGACCAAAAACAACTCACTCCCAGAAACACTTAATGTGGCTGAATCTGAGGCTGTTCCCACAGGATTTGTTGCCTGGCAACGATAGGTGCCAGTGTCACTGCTGGTTGTGGAGCGGACTGTCAGAGTCCCATCCGTAGATGATGGATTGAATGTGTACTTGAAGGTAGAAGACGAGATTGTTATCTGTGATTGTGACGTCGAGATAAAAATCCACGAGATGGAGGCTGAGGGACTAGCAGACACAGAGCAAGGAATCTGAACATCTTGGCCAGTGATTACAGAGTAGGAGTTCTGTGGAATGGTAACTGTTGGAATATCTAAGTGGAGGAAAAATTTCAGTTACAATGAATCATCACAAGATTTATAAAATCCTTCTCTTATTTGCAAATACAGTAAAAAGTATTTCACAAAGAGAACTTACTTCCACTGACAGACAACGAAACACTGGCTGGTCTGGTTCCCACTGCATTGGTGGCCGTACATGTGTAGGTTCCTCCATTACTGCTCTGTGCAGACAGAACTGTCAGTGTAGACTGAGTGTATGAGGTTGTGGTAGTGAGGCTGTAGCCTGAGGTGGAGGAGGTGATGGTTGTTGTTCCACCTCCAATGTTGGACTGGAAAGTCCAAGTAATGTCTGTAGCTGTGGGACTAGCGCTCACAAAGCACACCAGCTGTATTCTTTGTCCAGTAGTCACAGTGTAAGAGGAGGATCCAAAATTCACAGATGGAACACCTAGGAAAAATAAGGATTGTATATGAATGATGACAATCTTGATATATATATATCAATTTGTAATGATAAATTTTGAGCAATGTTTTCTATTTCTTTCTTTGATTTTTCATCTGTTATATATAAATATATATATATATATATATATATATATATATATATATATACACACACATGAGAAAAGTGAAATTGCTACTCAATGCCTATCACATATCTAATACTGGCTGCAGTTTTATGGTTAAATCCAAAACACACAATAAATCCGCGAGATATTCCCCCCCCCCCCCCCCCCCCCCCCCAAAAAAAAAAAAAAAAAAATCACAATTATTTGTCAGTGACAGTACAAATATTTAAGGTTATTTCTTTTACTCACTTCCAGTTACAGAAAGGGTAGCAGAATCTGAAGCTGTTCCCACAGCATTGGTTGCCTGGCAACGGTAGGTACCAGTGTCACTACTGGTTGTGGAACGTATTCTCAATGTTCCATCCGTAGCTGACGGATTGAATGTGTACTTAAAGGTAGAAGACGAGATTGTTATCTGTGATTGTGTTGTTGAAACAAAAATCCAAGATATGGAGGCTGAGGGACTAGCTGATACAGAGCAAGGAATCTGAACATCTTGGCCAGTGATTGCAGAGTAGGAGTTCTGTGGTATAGTTACTGTTGGAATATCTTTAAGTGAAGAGAAAAACAAAATCAAGTTAAAATGTATCATTATTGACATTCTTAAACCTGTCCTGCTAAACGATACAAAATAATTAATTTAAAGGAAGTACAATTACAGTTTAAAATATGCTTTCTTAGAATGAGTAGACTAGAGCAATAAAATTTGATCACTTACTTCCACTAACAGACAGAGAAACACTCGCTGATCTGGTGTCCACTATATTGGTGGCCGTACATGTGTAGGTTCCTCCATTACTGCTCTGTGCAGACAGAACTGTCAGTGTAGACTGAGTGTATGAGGTTGTGGTAGTGAGGCTGTAGCCTGAGGTGGAGGAGGTGATGGTTGTTGTTCCACCTCCAATGTTGGACTGGAATGTCCAGGTAATGGCTGTAGCTGTGGGACTAGCACTCACAAAGCACACCAGCTGTATACTTTGTCCTGTAGTCACAGTGTAAGAGGAGGATCCAAAATTCACAGATGGTGGGCCTGTTGAAAGAAATCCAGTTGTAATAGTAAAACTCTAATATCATCACAAAAATTTATGATTCAAATCCAACACAAATCATGTACACTTTATGCAGTACGTCATAGTGCATCGTATTTTAACGTATTTACGCTTCATAAAACAAACCACTGTTTGATTTGTACTCGTTTAACTATGCAATCTTGTGAAGATTAAAAATTCCAGTTAGAAAAAAGTTCTAATTACTGAGGATCTGTAAATATTACTTACTTCCAGACACAGAAAGGGAAGCAGAATCTGAAGATGTTCCAACAGCATTGGTTGCCTGGCAACGGTAAGTGCCAGTATCACTGCTGGAAGTGGAACGTATTCTCAATTGCCCGTCCGTGGAGGTAGGATTGAACGTATATTTAGTGGTGGAAGTGGTGATCGATGTCTGGGATTGAGAGGTGGAGATAAAGGTCCAAGATATTGTGGCTGTGGGATTGGCCGACACAGAGCAAGGAATTTGGACATCCTGCCCTGTGACTGAACTATACGAATTTTGGGGGATATTTACTGTGGGTACACCTACAGAAAAACAAAATGGTTGCTGTTGATGTCGGGGGAGATAACCTTAAGGAAGACCTTTGATGTTGATTGTCAGAGCTGACAACAACTTTCCCTCAGAGCTGTTGGACATCCATTACTGTAACAATACTACCTTGCTAACTGCTACAGACAGGTAACAGACAAAGGTGTAAGGAAAAGATTTCAAATGGAAATACCTTACATTAAATGTGTTTTAAACACTATTATTAGATAGTCTTGAACTAAAATTTTATAAATGTGCCATCAACAAGTTGCAAAAGTTAACACTGAAAGTAAGGTGTGTAATGGGGATTGACAGATCATTTTTCTGATTGATTATTCATTGCAATTTTTGTCTGAACATATATGAATTTTTTTCTTACATTTTAAATCATAAGACTTATCATAAAGAATTGCCAACCAGTTTATAAAGAAGAATATGTAAACCATCTTGATCTCTGTATTTATCATCAAATCAAACAAACCACAATTTCAGGCAAATAAAAAGAATTTTTATTTTCTTCAGTTTAATAGCACAGTTCAAACACTGCATTTAACATTAATCTATTAATTTGAAATTAAAATTTTTCAAAGTCATCATAAAATCTGTTTATCAAACTTTACAGCAATTAATCTGCAATCCCCCTAGATTCACACTGCATTGTAAATTCACTATTAAAGCATGCTTTCAAATTCAACCAAATCCCAACACAAAATTAATGCAATTAAGTTTTACAACTGTGATAAAAGAGATCAAAAACTGTCAACAGGCTAAGTTAGGCAGTCAAAAAAACCAATGTAAGCAATATTAGACCTATATGAAACCAAACTCGCTAACACATTGCACTTACTTCCTGATACAGTCAGAACTGTGGTGGATTGACTGGTTCCCACTTGGTTGGTGGCCTGACACCTGTACTGCCCATTGTCTGAGCTGGTGGTACTCCTTACAGTCAGAGACGAGGTTCCTGTTAAACTGCTGATGGAATACTTAAAGGAGGCTGTGATGTTAGTAAACGAAAAACCGGAGGCTATCTTGAACTGCCAGAAGACGGAATTGACAGCGGGATTGGCAGACACTGTGCATGTCATAGTGATGTCATTTCCTGTTGTGACACTGTATGTGCTTGGCAGGTTTATTGATGGTAAACCTAAACAGTAATTGATTAGTTTTAAACTGCATGTTAATACAGGGCACATATATTCATCCAAAGCCTTTTTATTTTTCTGGATGTACTAAGCTGTCAATTAATTTTTAACTTTTTAAATTTGACTCAAAAACTAAGAATCTCCAAATCAAAGAGTCAAAATCTTTTTAATTTTTTAATTTCTCAAAATTTTTTAAAGCAAATATATTTGCTAGAAGTTTAAAAAAAAATTTAAACACCAACAACGATACACGTAGGTAAACATTGATACATACTGCCTGAGACAACCAAAGTAGCAGTGGCTTGTCCAGTTCCAACAGAGTTGGTGGCAGAGCACATATAGGAGCCTTGGTCATTACTGTTAGCTGACCTCACAGTCAAAGTGGAAGCGGTGGTAGAAGTGGCAACGGAGTACTTGGAGGTGGAGGCAGTGATTGCCGTCACACTACCACTGTTGGAGGTGAAGGTCCACGAAATTGTTGCTGATGGGTTAGCTGACACAAAGCAACTCAAGGTCACCTCCCCATTGGTAAAAACACTGTAACTTGACTGTGCCATTGTGACATTGGGTGCAGCTAAAAGAAAGCCAAAACAAATACCATACATTAACATGTATTTCAAGATTCTATGGAGGATTTGTTGAACTCTTTAGTTAAAAAATATATCTTCTGCATTTGATTTTGAACATTCTGAATAGGAATAAAAGTACTGCACATGGTTTAATTCATGATTGCATGTAAACACCATTTAAAAACTCAAGCAACTAAGCTAATGCCCACTTTCCACCATAAATTAGGAAATAGCTTTTATCTTATTAGTAGAAAATTGACTGAAAGCTTGCTGCGTTGACTTTCACTATACAAATAATTTTGTTATATTGTTAGAAACTGTTCATGTTCTAATCTCTCCCACCAAGTAAAACTCACTTCCAACAACTGTTAAAAAGGTCGAGTCACTGGTGCTTGTGCCCACAGAATTTGTTGCCAAGCAACGATAAAATCCCTGATCAGTGGTGTCTGTGTTTGCAATAGTGAGGTCGGGAGTAATTACAGTTCCGCCGGAATATTTGGAAGGAGCAAGAAAAATGGAAGACGGAACTCCGCTCTGGGAGACGCGTTCCCAGAACACATTGGTCACGCTTGGATTGGCCGATATGGTACAGGGAATCTTAATACTGTCACCAAAGTTGACAGAGTAAGCATTTAAAGGAATTGACACACTCGGCAAACCTGTGGTGAAAACAGCAAAAAAGGCCATGCATAAACAAAAGGTTAAAGCAGTGTATATTAGTGCAAGCTAGAACACAACATCAATATTACTACACACAGGTTAGTAAAGCTTGTTAACAAGTTGTGTGATCTTTTAAATCATTGGACTGAATTTGCATTTGATGTGAATTTGTGAGGACAGCAAAGTTTTGCCAAGATTTTGATCCCACTCACTTCCCACTACATCCAATATGACATCGGCACTGCTTCCTGTGCCCACTGCATTGGTTGCTGTACACCTGTATGTACCACCATCACTGGACACAGTATCAGATATAGTAAGGCTGGGAGAGGTCACTGACCCACCACTGTATTTGGAGGATGACCCAACAACAATGGCTTCAAGGCCTGCACTAGCAACCCTGTACCATGTGACAGATGAAGCACTAGGATTGGCTGATATGACACACGTCATTGTCACTGAGTCAGAGTTTTGTACAGAGTATGACAACTGGGACACAGAGACAGTGGGAACATCTACAAAATCAGGTGTTAAGCTACAGTATTCAATTCAAACTACCTGCATACTACATTCTACTGACAATTAGTGAAAGATTTACTGGGATTCTTCTGGTTCATCAATAAGAAGGATTACTGTATTAAAAAAAAAAACACCTTTTTTTCATAATTTGATATTGTATCCAAATTTAAACAGATGCTATCATGTCAAGTTTGAACATACTCCCAACAACATCCAGCGAGGCTAAGCCACTTTGACCGCTTCCTATACTGTTAGTGGCTGAGCATCTATAATCTCCTTCATCACCAAGCTGTGCATTTGTAATAGTCAGGGAAGGTGAAGCAATTGTGCCTCCACTGTAGCGAAGTATATTAAGGATATCAAGGTTTTCAGTGACAGAGCCACTGGTACGCTGCCAGGATATAGATGTGGCTCCAGGATCAGCAGAAACTGTACAGGGAATGGTGACAGAACTGCCGTAGTCAACCAAATAGACTGATTGGGGGATTGTCACAGATGGAACGCCTATTAAGGAAGAAATCCATCAATTTTTAAACAGCATCCTGGCTATACTGTGGAAACTAAATATCTCCTGCTATTCTACAGAACATATTCCTCTACAGAAACACTAAGTCTACTCTACCTCCTGGATACACTTGTTTAAGGTACTTACTGCCTACAATACTTAAGGTAGTACTTCCACTCTGCCCTGTCCCGGCCGAGCTTTGAGCAGAGCAGGCATAGGTTCCCTCATCCGAGGTTTGGGCATTTAATATGGTAAGGGAAGGATTGGACACAGTTCCCCCAGTAAAGCGAGTCAGAGAACCAATATTTAATGTAGAGGTCACTCCATTGACCGTTCTTGTCCATGTGATGGAGGAGACAGGGGGGTCAGCAGAGACTATACACACAAGTTCTACTGCACCACCCAAATTCACACTATATGAGCTTTGTGCTATTTGAACATTAGGTGTAGCTGTTTGGAAACAAAATAGCATGCTGTTACACTACTGCTGAAGCACAGATGCAGATTAACCAGCTACAATAATTCTAAATTTACAGATACCAGTAATTAAACGATATTAAAATTAAGCTGCCTGGAAGTAGTATAACTTTTTAAAAATTACATTCAAATTTAGTAATTTTTTATTTTTTTAAGGGGGGGGGGTGTTTTCTGCATCTGTATCTTCTATGCAAACAAAGACAATTAAAAGTGATTTAAAAACATAATTAACACACTTCTCATGCAGTATTTTTATTAGTGAGTCTACATGCAAACCAAAATATTGCATCAAATAAATTTGTTAGGATAAAAAATAAAAAATGCAAAGCATGCATCAATCTTTTGAAGATAGCAAAATGCAAAAGCCATCAACATTATAAAACTTTTAAAAGCATTTTTGGCAGTCATCACAAACAAGCATGCAAGAAAACTAAGTAGCAAATCATGACTTACTTCCTGATACAGTGAGAGAGATTGGACTGCTGTCTGTAGTCCCTGCCGAATTCTGAGCTTTACAGATGAAAACACCAGTATCCGACTGCCTGGCATTAGTAATGGTTAGGGAGGGATTGTTGGCATCTCCATTGCTATAGCGACCATCTTGAGCATTCTGGGTGAAGCCATTCCTAGTCACAGTCCAGAAGACTAACGAAACTGCAGGGTTTCCAGAGACGAAGCAATTCATGGTCACGGAGGATCCGACGAAAATGGAATAGGTCGTTTGACTCACAGACACGGAAGGCACATCTATAAATCAGAAGTTATGATGGGGGCATGTCATGATGATGAATTATGCATAGCAGTGTTATATGACTGAAACACAAAAAATGAATAAAACTTGAAATATCAGTAGTCTTTGAGACTTTTATTGCTCTACTTTTCATCAAGAATCTTCTGTAACTTCACTCAATATTCCATAAACCCTTGATTTCTTGTAGCAATTATAAAGATCATTCATTTTCAAGTTTTATTCATTATATCTGGTAATTAATACATGTATATGAAATGCCAGCAACAATGACAACTCGACAACATAGTAAACAGAAACACAACACACAAAACAAAAGCACTCCAAATAATCGCAACATGGAGATTCAGTATTAGAGGAGCCAAACTCTGGTTACTATGGCAAAACAACCACTAAGTGGCACTTACCACCAATCACGTCCAGGAAGGCCGCATTACTACTTCCTGTTCCCACAATATTACTAGCCGAGCAAACATAGTCCCCTTCGTCATTTAAATCTGTGCTACTAATGGTCAGACTGGGGTTTGACACGGTTGAACCAGAGTATTTACTCGGCTGTGTCGCTGGGTCTAGTGTTACACTGACCCCATTACTGGTTTTGACCCATGATACATTGGTTGCTGTGGGAACAGCTGTGACATTACATGGAATAGTGATGGGATCTCCGAAACTAACATTGTATGTGCTTTGGGGAATGGAAACTGATGGCATGCCTAAAGTGTAACATTATGATATACATATATATTCAATGAATATAAAAGCAAAACAGCGGCTTTAATTGAATAAAAAATCCAATTTCCTTCATGAACTGTAAATTGGTTGTAAAACTACATGAAGTTAGAACAATATGTCATGAATTCCAACAACCACATGTGACGAAATTCATGTTGCATGCAATTGTAAATTATTAGCCATGAATGATGATCATGCATGCATTTATGTTATGAAAAATGTACTGGTTATTCCTTGGATATATCAGGAGCATGCATAGCCACAAAACTCACAGCAAACCCAAATAAAAAACATATCAGATAGGGCTATTATTCACCGCAAATATCAAGGAATTTCACTTTATATTCATATTTTTTCATCAAATCTAGAAACACAGAGTTCTGTTAGTCAACCACTATTCTCTCCCACTGTGAAAGTTAGCCCTGGAACTTTCCAATCAAAACACTCACAAAATAAACAGAAAAAATCTCAATCAAAATGAAAGAAAATTGAAAATGAAATGAAAGGATGGGGTTTCCCACAGGAAAAGAAAAAATACTCTTCTCAGTATTATAGCAATGCTTTGTTTAAATAGTAAAATTCTTGTTCCAGAAAATTCAGTTTCAGTTGTTTGTAAATTGTAATCCAATATGAGGAATTAGTTGTATTCTTGGTAAAAATAAAAATTTAGTAGCTTTTCCTAGTATTTATTAGGTAACTACCTGCAATGTTCAGAATATTCTTTAACCTGTATATTTTCAACTACAATCTGTCTCTTCCACCTAAATTGGGGAATTTTGTTTACTGAATGACATTACTGATTGATGTTAATGAACCAAATACCATATGGAATGACCAGTTGACTGAATGAATTTGAATGTTAAGATTAATCTTTCTTTGAAAAAAAAAATCCAGTAAATAAGCTAAAAGTTTTCATTAACTCTGCTTTCACTGCAGTCTCTATACTCACTGCCATTGATAAAGAGAAAAATTGGGTTGCTGGTTGTCGTGCCGACTTGGTTGGTCACCGAGCAAGTGTACACACCAGCGTCGGAGAGAAGAGTTGTGCGAATTGTGAGATAAGGGGTAACGATTGTCCCACCTCCATAACGAGAGTCTAGGACATTAATGTTGGTGGACTGAGCATTCTGAATGCGCTGCCACGTTATAGCGGTTGGAGCGGGGGAGGAGTTATAGTCACATGCGAGGGTGACCGGATCCCCCACCGAGACAAAGTAAGAGGTATTGCGCAGGGTGATAGAAGGAATATCTAGTGAAAAAGAAAAGAGGAAAAATATCCAGACAAAAAAAGATAAATCAAACAACCAAAAGGTAATAGATATGATATGAACAATTAATTAGAGGAAATCAAAATTTCTAAATTAAAACCTTAATAAAGTTTTTTGAAAAACTCAAAATTTTCTGAATCAGCTACCCAGAAGGTAACACAATATTTTCACAACAAATCCCAAAACACCTAAAACATACCACCGTAAACATCAAAAAATGTCCAAGCAGACGCAGTTCCGACTAGATTTGTGGCATTGCAAGAGTAGAACCCTTCATCAGAGGGAACCACATTAGTGATATTAAGGGATGGGTTGTCTAAAACTCCACCCGAGTACTTAGAGGCTGTGACAACGACAGACGAGTTAAAGTGATTGACACTTGTCCCCTTGTACCACCTGACTGCGGTAACCGGTGGGACGGCATTCTCTACCGTGCACTCCATGTACACAGATCCACCATAGAGGACAGAATACCGAGACTGTGCAATCCGGACCTGAGGCAAGTCTGAATAGACAATACAAGTGCTGTGACATAAGACTTCAACATTCTGACAGAAAACACTCAACATCACACAAGCTTCGCACATCGAAAGCATTATATGGTTAATTCCTTTGGTTGACAGCAAAGCCATGCGAGGACAGTTAATGCAAACTGGAGACATATGTAAAGTGTCAATGTATAAGCAACTTAGTCCACACTCAACAATTGCAGATAATGTGTATATGTGTTGAAACATTCAGTAGTAAAAATTACTGAACGTTTCAACACCAATACAAAACATGCATACAATGTCTGCTATACAAAACCTCACTGACCTATATATATTATGTATGTATATACATTCACAGAATATACTGGACAGTACATATTTCATGTGAATACATCATGATGTGCCCGAATAAAAGAAAAAACAAATGGCATCATATATTCAAAAAATAACCAAACATCGAAATATTTAAAAAATATCTCCCATAAACCTGTGCGATTTAACGCCATTTACAGCGGTATAAACCATTTCCTGTACTCACTTCCTTGTACACTAAGTACCGTCTGACCACTCACTCCTTTCCCGGCGTCATTGGTAGCAGAGCACACATATACCCCAGCATCACCACTGACAGCGACAGAAATGGTCAACGATGGCGTGTTGATGGAGCCACCACTGTACCGCGGTTCGGCGGTAACATTGAGGGTGGTAGACACACCATTGGCAATGCGCTGCCATTCCACTCTGTTTTGGAATGGGTTGGAGTTAACCACACAAACAAGAGTGACAGTTCCTCCATAGGTTACACTATATCTGGTCTGTGGAATATTTACGTTAGGAACAGCTGTCAGAAAGAAGAGAAAGAATTTATACATATGTAAGCTCCACTGGACAAATTGCCAGAGACTATATACCGGTATATGCCTATAGGGTCAGAAAAATCTTGTGTAATCAGAAACATGAGAAAATCTTTAACATTTTTACTTTTTATAACTAAAATAATTTTTCCTCAGCTATTCATTATTTTCAATTTTAATTATCAGTATGCATTAAAGTTATTTGAAAGTTATACAATTTAATATACAAATTGATTTTAGAAGTATGTTTTTTACATATCAAATTACATGTTTACTACTATGGAATATAATTGTTTCGAAAAAACGTGCTAGTTGGGATCAAAAACTAAATTGATTAAAGACACATGTTAAAAAAACTATTTAAATTGAAAGAAAAACGTGCTGTAAATTAATACTTCGTCTATTCAAAGTTAATTGATAAAATTTTGACAAATTTGCAGTACAGTTTGTGGTATGTGGTGTACTTTTCAATGTGATTTTGTGAAACATTATTTCAGTAACACAACACATTATTCAAACAAGATTGAAAGAATATTAGCTTTGTATTCATAAAAATAACCTTTAAGTTTTAGTTAAGAATAATTCATCTTTCTATTTTTCATTTCTTGACCCCCCCCCCCCCCCCCTTCTTACCCTTACCGGTAATTACTACATTATATGTGTATAAGTGTTGAATGAATGCATTTTATAAAATTCATGCAGCTATTTCTATAAACTAAGGAAATAATTAAAAAAATTGAAAGCTTCAAAATGTGCTACATGCATATACTATAAAAGCTGGTATATATAAAAGCTATATATACAATGTGCTCACGTACTTCCAATGACATTGAGTGTCATCTGACTACTTGTAGTTGTTCCTGCTACATTGGTCGCAGAGCAGTCATAATTTCCAGAGTCGGAAAACGTGAGAGTCAAAATGGTAAGACTGGGTATGAAATTTGTGCCCCCACTGTAATGGGACGACCCTGTGACCACTAAATTATTGGGCACTCCGTTAGAGTACTTCCTCCATACCACATTAGTCAAGGTTGTTGCAGAGGTCACATTACAGACTAATGTGACATCCTTGCTGAACTGTGCGTTATATGTAAACGCAGGCAAGACGATGCTAGGCCGACCTAAAGACGGTGCAAAGATAAAAAAAGAAATAATGATGCAATAACCAAGCACCATTTGCTAATTTATACCTACTGTAACAGTAAAAATATCAAGAGGATAAGCTAGAGAGATAATATAGTAATTAATTCCTAAGTATATACAGAGGTTGTGGTGTGTGAACAGAGCTGGAATAGGGAACTAACACTTAACAGGTTGTTCTACAATACTTAGAAGGACTAATCAGATTGTATGGTAAAGGAGACAGAATGCAACTACACAGGAATACTCAGGTTCCTATAGAATGAAATGCCCTCTGAATTTGATGGCAGTCAAAATGTGATTCGTGATGATTCGCCCTTCCGTTAGACCAAATAAATGTGCACCTAAATAGGGCATTTATTTTTATAACAATACTATTAAACGGTAGTACAAATTCTTGTTACATTAATGTGAAAAACACTCAGTGAAGTCTGTTAGGAACAGCAGATTTGGGTTCCATCAGTGAATATCAGGCAGGAACTGCACATCACATCGTGAGGGTAAGGCAGGTTCTGTTGTGTGACATTTCATTTGTGCACGAAAGAGAAAAAATCCATTCAGATTTTAACTTACTACCACGAACATTCAGATCTATCGTGGGGGCTGATGTAACACCTGCGTCATTAGTGGCAGAGCATATGTAGAGCCCTGTATCTGAGAGGGTGGTGTTTTTGATCACCAGGGAAGGGGAGGCAATGGTACCCCCAGAGTACCGGTCACTACCGGTGTCTATGATCAAAGTGGCGCCATTGATATTTCTCTGCCACGTCACGGACGTTGTCTGAGAGGAAGAGACGATAGTGCATGCCAAGTTCACACTGCTGCCTTCTATAACCTCATACGAGGTCTGATCTACTGTGACCACAGGCTTAGCTACAGAAACCAACCACCAGTACATTAAGATACACAGTATATAGCCACACATCAACATAAACTAAGAATCACTCTACCTCAACCTATTCTGATAACTTATACAGTATTACACTACCTCAATCTATACATAGAGCATTAAAAATTACTATTTCTTAAGACATTAGGCCAACATTCTACTTGACATGCAATGTAAAAATACAAAGAAATTTGTTAAAATAAAAGTAAAAAAAGTAACCAGATTTACACAATTTAATATCTATCCATATCAAATTATAAATACTATGTCACAATTCTATTTTCTATGTTAATCAAAAGTATATCTAACTGACTTAACCCTGTTGTTTAGATTTTACCTGATATATATACCATACACTTCAGATGATTGACTGCAATTGGGTACTTACTTTGCACGGTTAATGTTGTTGAAGACCTGGACCCAGTGCCTACACTGTTGGCCGCTGAGCAGTAGTAGGTTCCTGTGTCTCCCCCAATCAGGGAGCTGATGGTCAGTGAGGGCTGGCTGACAGTGCCCCCCGAGATCCGTGACGCCATCAGACTACTGACATTAGTTGGGAAACCATTGACATCCTTCTCCCAGATAACCGCGGTCGCTGAGGGGTTGGAACTGATGATGGTGCATGCAAGAGTGACAGTGCCCCCAGTGATGCCAGAGTACCCAGATGATCCAACTTGAACAGTGGGTAAAGCTAAACACGAAGAAAAAGAGATACAATGAAAAATAGTACAAAAAATCTGAATATTTTTGGCATTTCTGTTGTCAGAACCTGTAGATAAAGATTTGCATTATTGGTTCACATATCACACTTGTTTCACACATAAACCCATGTCTATTATACATCTCCTACAAATGGCAGGGTTCATTTGGGAACCGTACCCTTTGAGGGAGATTTACCCTTCTTTTATTTTCATATAATGTACCGGTAAGGACCATAACATTAATGCATGCAAGATTTAATAATTACAATATTTTCGTTAGTGACTTCTAAATTTATAGTAAAGTGTTAGGTTACAGAAGCTAAAGGGTCTACAGATTATACACATACAACATCATTGTGGAAAAAAGTTAAACATGGGAAAAATAAAGAGGTCTACCTGAGTATAATATTTATTGAAACTCAAGATAAAAGGATTGATGAGACAAGTTGGTTATATACAAATTCCCTGTGCCTTGTATTGTAACCAGATTGATAAAAGACAGAAAACTGCAGTGCTAAATAATAGAAGCTATGAATATATATTTTTACAAAAAGAAAAAAAAGACAGCTTGAAAAAATTAAAGATTGGTACATGTACATCAAGTACTTTACTGAAGGACATACGTGTGTTCCCTCACGAACCTTTGAAAAAAAATTCAATAAATTATGTGATAATTTGAAATTCATTAAATGGAAGGGCAAAAACAAAACTGATGAGAATTAAGCAATAAAAGCTTTGAGACATAGTTATTATAGTTATTGAAGAGCAATCGTTGTATAAAATGATGGATCAAACACAAGTTACAATGATTAGTAAAAACAGCATACTTACACACTACAACACTCAAGCTCATTTCCTGGCTGGAACCAGTTCCTACGATATTAGTAGCTGAACACACATAGGAACCCTCGTCTGATAAATCAGCGTTGTATATCCTGAGCGAGGGGTCACTGATGGTGCCCCCGCTGTATTTTGACAGACTGACGTTAATGGTGGTGCTCACGCCTTGGTAGGTTTTGAACCAGCCTATGCTGGTGGCGGGAGGGATGGAATTGACCACACATTGGAGGCGAATCTGGGAACCATAAGCTACGGTATAGGAAGAGCTTGGAATTTGTACAGAGGGAATACCTGTCATTGAGAGGATAAAGTCAGATTTGTGACACAGGTGGAAAAAGGTTATCTTGTTAAAAATCATTTTTTGCCAAATTCTTAGGGTATTTAAAGAATTTATCCTTAGCTTGGCGATTAGCTAAATTGCCAATAATATATTGGAAATATGAACTAATTGTTGCCTACTTGAAAATTTAATCTCAAATTGTGTGTGCACAATTAATGAGAGATACAATATAAAAACATAAATCCTCAAAGCTTGTTCATTCAATGTGAAATAATCCCTTATATAATTAAATATATATTTTTGAGTTTCATCCATCAAAATCTTATCTAGAAAGTATTAAGAATTCCTATCTGTCTTCAGTTAAGTATGAAATATTTCAATCTTTTAATGGATATTTCAGATTTTTGCAATTACATGCACTGAAAGAGAGAAATATATTGCATTCATGCCATAGACTAGGTGCATTACATGCAAATCAAATTTGTGTAATTTTTTTGTTACTAATGAAATCATGCTCAGCAGCTGCCTATAGTCTTTCATTTATTGATTATACATATTGTACATAATTACAGTACAACTGATTTTAAATTAAAATTACCTGGAAAAAGTAATCATTTAAACTTTAACAGATTAAATGAATGTCTTGGCATGGGAACTATCTATGGTATTAATCAAATACTGTAATTTATACTGGTCAATTAATTGTAACTTCTGAATGAGGAAAATTAAAAACACAATTGAACAAATAAAGCCTCACTTTATACATGTTGTATATAATTGTTAGAAATTCAAAATCAACATCCCACTTACTGCCCAGTACATCTAGATAGGCTGTTCCACTTTGACTGGTTCCCAGATAATTCGTGGCACTGCACTGGTAATCGCCCTCATCACTCCCTTCCACAGGGTTAATTGTAAGGGAAGGGTTTGAAACAGTTCCCCCACTGAATCGAGCTAGTGAAGTGTCAACATTGGATCGTACTCCGTTGGTAATTTTTTGCCACGATATAGCAGTACTGAGGGGATAGCCCGTCACTGAACATGTGATTGTGGCCTGGTCGCCCACAGTAACACTCACATCTGGTCCTATAATTGTCACTGGGACACCTATTAATTAAAAAAACACACATATACTTAGACCTAAACTAGAGATTTAGAGTTAATACCAGTACTTGGCACCAACTGCAATGAAAATTTTACACCAATTTTCTAACAAACAAAACATCTTCATGAAAAATTGTCTTACTTCCTATCACACTCAGAAAAGCCGATGTGACACTTTGCCCTGTTCCTATGACATTTGTTGCTTGGCAACTGTAGCTGCCCTCATCTTCTTTGCTGACATTAAAGATGGAGAGGCTGGGCGTAGCAAGAGTACCACCAGAGTATTTGGAAAAGTCATTGAGGTTGACTGTCGTTATGACCGAGTTTATCGTCCGTTGCCAAGAAACAGAGGTGGCAGAAGGTGTTCCTGACACAATACAGGTCACTGTGGCATTGTCACCAACATACACTGTGGACCCAGAACCTGTTGTAACTGTTGGCACACCTGTAATTACAGAATTAAGAGTTCAATTGTAGATTGCATATGGGATTCTTTGATGTTTTGGGGTTTTTTTTAATAAAATGTGAAATTTGACAAACATTTGAAATAACTTAAAAGTTGCAGCTGATGTCTAAAATAAATAACATTTTGAGAAAATTAAGGCAATCCAGTTAAAAGATTTTGAAAAACAATCAAATTTAAAAAGCTTGTGACGTCTGATCTTTTCTTTCTTTATACAACTTTTTCAAGAGCTTACCTCCTGTGATGTCTATGACTGCAGGTCCACTCTGACCGGTGCCCACAATGTTAGTGGCCAGGCACCTGTAGTCCCCCTTGTCATCTAGATTCAAATCGCTGATGGTGAGGGAGGGGTTAGAAAGCATCCCACCCTGGTAACGAGGGTTGTTGCTGATGTCTAATGTTGTCGTTACTCCACCCAATGTTTTCTGCCAGGACATGGATTGAGCGCTAGGATTGGATGAAATTGAGCAACTGATGGTGACTTGACCTCCATATACAACTGCTGATCCAGAGCCAATGACCACAGAGGGAACATCTATACAATAGTGCAGAGAAACATAAGTAACCATTGTGTTCCATTTCAAAGTTTAATCTCTTTAATTCTTCAATCCCCATCTTCAATACTTATGGGGTATTCAACAGATTGAAATAAAAAAAATCTGATAATAATGCTATACTTTAACTCTAATTAAGAACAAAAGGCTGATCTGTCATTCTCTGATAGAAGAGAGTTTGTACTTACTTCCAATAACTTTGAGAGAAATGGGTCCACTAGTTGTAGAACCAGCACTGCTAGTGACCAGACAGCGATATGTTCCCTCGTCTTCAAAAGTTGTGGACAGAATCTTCAGGCTCGGGGACCCTACTCTGGCACCATCATATTTCCCACCACCTACCAGAACATAGTTTGTTACTCCTGCTTTAGAGGTATGCTGCCAATTGACTGCCAACACAGGGGCATCTGGTGACGATATAGTGACTTGGAGAGTGACGTTGGTGCCATAGTTCACTGTGTAGGAATTCTGGGTAATTCTGAACACTGGCTTTGCAATGACCTTCAGGGTCGTGATCGCACTCTCTCCCGTTCCAACAGTGTTTGTAGCAGTACACCTGTACTGACCGTTATCGCTGGACTCTGCATTGAATATGGTCAGCGATGGATTGGAAACTGAAGCTCCAGAATATTTACTCGGATCATTCACATTCAGGGTACTGCTGACCCCATTTTCAATGGTTTGCCACAATACACTGATGACATTTGATGATGTGGAAGATAAAACTGTGCAAGCCAAAGTGACTGTATTTCCTTCATTGACTGTGTATGAATCTTTCTCTATAGTAACCCTGGGCAAATCTACAGTAAAAAAAAAAAACAGAATTCATTACTGTTCAAACATCATTCAAAATGAAAAGATATTTACAACTTGTGTACCAGTTGCCAACTTTTATCAAACATTTTATTTCTTTTTTAACTGTCAGTCAAGCTTTGTCATATATCTTGCTACCAGATAACCTTGACATTTATATATTACTACTAGAAAATACATAACATATCTTACTATTAAAGATACCCTGACATGTACTGTGGAATCATTTTTATTCGCGGGGGTCAATGTTCGTGGGTAGCCAAAATTTTCCTGGTTCGTGGGGACGTAATTTCGTTGGTAGTGTAATGGAGATAGATTTAATGAATATTAAACAAATGATTGTGTATAGGTTCATGGAGATGTAAATTCGTGGGCAAGGGTTACCCATGAAAGCCACGAACATTGGTCCCCCACGAACAATGATGATTCCACAGTACGTTTCTAAAAGATAACATTAACACACATCTTTCTACCAGATAACTTATATACATATATATATATATGGGTATATGTTACCAATAGATAACCTTGACACATTTCTTACAATAGCCTTGACACATGAATACATTGCTACTAGATAACCTTGACACACATTTTACTATTAGATAACCTAGACAACACTTACTTCCCTGAACTTCCAGAATTGTGGTGTCCTGCCCAGTTCCAGCAATGTTGACCGCCACACAGCGGTACTCGCCGGCATCACCCGTGGTCACACTTTTCACCACCAGGGACGGGGAGGAAATAGTCACTCCCCCATATTTCTCAGGTGTCCCAGACACGTCGATTCTAGTGAACTGGCCCCCTACGGCCCTCTGCCAGTACACTTCTGATACAGTGAGACTGGAGTATACGTCACAGACCAAGGTAACAGTGTTACCGCTGGTACTGGGGTACTTGTCTTGGTCTATCTGCACAAGCGGGGCACCTGCAAACAGATTAATGCAATGTTTTACAAATCAATACATCTTAGTGAATATTGTCAAACATTGATTATTTCAAAGGCAAATTATTTTTTACAGAATAATAATTTAATATAAAATCTGCATTCAGTTTGAAAGTTAACCACAAGGAAAAAAAGTTCAAGAATACCAATTTTCACATAGCAGATTATTTAATAAATTACATACAACACTGAATTGCTACATTTTGCTACAGATGAGTATTATACATAGACGAAAGCAAGAGACACTACAAACTCTAAGAGTGTGCTAAAAGATGCAAACATTATGATTAGATAAATGAAATATTTCTATGAATGATTCAATATAGCTAAATCATGAATTAGATTACAAATAATACTGCATCTGTTAATGAAGTGAAGTTTTAAAAAAAACAGCAGCAGAATTACAGATTGTCAAAATACTGTAAACATATCATATTTCAATTATTTTGACCTTACAATATTCATGCACAGGCCAATTAAATCACAATGCAAAAAATTCAATAAATATTCCATAATGTAGGTTTTTAAACAAAACTGCGGTCTGAAAAAGTTGAGATTAATATATTTACAGCATTTTCAATATAAAATAATTTCAGTACTGAGAGAAATGGGTGTGTTTCTTGAGTATGTAGATCTAAGAAGTATTAACATGCACTAGAGATCACTACAAATCAACAATCAGAAGAGAGACTGCTTGCATGGGCACAAACAAATTCATTCATTGTGCAAGAGCAAATGGCTAAATACACACTATCAATCCACAGCATTCAAGATGCATCTTTAATATGGTGTAAGGGGAAGGACCAGAGGGAATTATTCTAATGGAAAGAAATTGCGATGCTCAAACACAATTTGTACAAGGATGGAGAGAGTATGTGTGCTTTGTAAAGGGAGATAACTCTACTCACTCCCTGTTATGTCCAGGGCAATGGGGTCACTGCTTTTGCTTGTAGCTGAGTTGGCTGCTGAGCAAGTGTATGAACCACTATCAGAAAGCTCGGCTGTTCTTATGATCAGTGACGTATAAGTCACATTGGAGCCCCCAAACTTTTGGGGGTTTCCTACTACATCGATAGACTCAGTCTGGCCGTTTTTAGTGACCTGCCACGAGATTGAGGTTTGGAAAGGCACTGCGATCACAGTGCACTGAAGCGTGACAGACCGGCCAACCTGCACTGCATAGTAAGTGGAGTCCAGAATGAAAGTGATGGAGGAAGATGTCTGCCTCTTGTTTCGTACAGACAAGCCTACATGTAATAAAGGAGAATATTTCTGATTAGGGGATGTGTATTCACTTTCCTTTAGCAGTGAATTAACATATTTTTGCATCAAATAGGAAATCAGCTATATGTAATAATATAATGGTCCTAAATCAAAGGCCATGGAATCAAGGGATAGGTCCTTTTTGCAAGGCCAATGAATAAGTCAAAAGGATTGAGTAACTGGGGATGAAAAATATATTATAATACCATATAAGCCAAAAGACTGTGCAAAAAAAACGACGTTAATCAGGAATTGCTGATTCAAATAAACAAATCTCATTGTAATAAAAATTATTTCTATAAAAAAAAAATTTAATCTATCTGAATATTCTGAAAAGAATTCCTGATTATGTCTGAAGTTTGCTTGCAATCTTAGAACCACCTGAAAGTAATGAAGCTATGTGGTTAATAAGTTGAATGAAAATTATTTCCCTAACAGTACAGATAAATGCACACATATAAAAGTCAACTAGTACTCAACAAACACACACATTTCATCCTCATGGGATTTATTTTTTGCTGAAAAACTTTAGTTATGAGTTCAAAAAGTATAATTTTCAGAGTTTGATTATTAATCATTATCAATACCCATCTCCAGAGCAAAGCTATACTAAATGCTGACTTCTATAAGTCATGAGACAATTCTATGCAGAGTTCTACACAAAGCTAGTACACAGTTACATATGCACAGAAAGCCACATGACACACATAGTGAGATCCAGCTACTACAAAGATTTTTTTGATCACCTACCTTGTGCCTTTACAGCACACTAGGATCACATGACTGCCACATGACTACTGTATGTGACAATGGCTCTCACTAGAAAGAAATCTTGCATATCCTTGTTTTACAAGTGACTCTAACTACACATTTCAGATTACATTAAAATGGTTTGTAAAAAAATGTATGACCTACAATTGGTGTGAAAAATTGAAGAATAACACCCCATATCTAATCCTGAAAGAAAATGACAATTATCTTAACCAGACTATTACTAATCACAAATAAACAAATATATGTCCCTAATAGACATTTTCACCTGATAATACCAGGTATGGTTTTTTCAAATATCTGTTACCAGTTTCCCCTTTTGAATGGCAACAAGGGAGATCTATGATTTGAATTAAGGTCATTACACTGATGCAAGGTCATTTTCCTCTTTCAATATTTGTTATTCAGTCCGCTGATTTGCAATAAGTTTTACAAATCAATAAATTCCTATCATTTCATCTCTAATGTTTTTAAATCATTAACTTTTGGAGTTGGACCGTTTAATTGGCACACTAGTGTAATGACTGTCCAAATACATCAAGCATGAGAAAGAACAACTTTCTAGTTTCTACACATGCACTTGATGAACTTCAGAACTCAATCATAGACAGAACTTATATACCATGTCTTTTCATCAGGCACATCAAATGCCACCCTTTGTACTCAAACCATAGCTCCTCTCAAATCCACAGAGTTTTAAAGAGCCTGTGATCTGTGACAAAGAGTTGCTCATAGATCTTTTCCTCACCCACAGCATGGGATATGAATGTGAACAGTGATACATGTGACTCACAAATTGGCATTTCATATACACAAAGTTTCATAAAAAAAAAAAGTTATTTTTTTATAACACATTATAGACGAACGAGAAATGAACAAGAACATACTTCCTGTTACAGAGAGGGTGGTGGCACCACTGTTGCCTGTTCCTGCACTGTTGGTGGCAGAGCACTGGTAGCTGGTCTGATCACTCAGAGCCACATTGGTGATGGTTAGATTAGAATTGCCGATGGAGCCTCCAACAAATTTAAAATTGTCAATGGTGATTCTGTTGTATACCCCATTGACCTGTTTACGCCAGTATAAATCAGTAATGGCTGGGGTTGCCCTCACAACACGGCAAGCTAATGTCACTGATGAGCCAACTTGGGCAGTATAGCTTGAGGAGCCAATCTGGAGGATAGGAATTTCTGCAAGAACAGATCATTGGAATGATTTTATTTTCATTTACTGTAATTGTTCTCTATAACATATCCTGTGCTGAAACACTGATTGTCAAGCCTAAATCGTGTTGCCAATCAAAGACTCTTAATTGATTCTAAAAATTACCCAATCTTGCTTTGTATTATATCATTCAAAGATTTTGAGTTGAAAGATTTTGATTTGAATATGCATGGGCTACTGGAATTCATAAATCTTTATAGCAAAATTAAAAGAGAAGTATAATTTACAGAAACCCTGAAACAATTTTATCTAATTTTCAGTACTACTTTTTTATAAATTTTATTCATTTAAAACAATATTTTTTAACATGAAGTATAGAGGTGACCTCTAATTATAAATCCCACTTACTTGTCACATATCAATTAACCTACACTTGTGAACAGTCAAATCTCCTGCACTGTATTAAGTAGACCCTAGCTATAATGTTGGCTATATATAATGGTTACAATATGGTAAGCTCCTTCAACTTTATTCAGGTGAGCTAAATATCCCTTGTCCATGAATACATGTAATAACATGGTTCAGATCAGAAGCAAAATCAAAGAAACATGCATACATAATAGAAAGGTATAAAGTTGTCTGGGGTAACATATTTTGTCCATGAATACAAACCTTAAATACATACATCATTTTGTGAATATCTGACACAGTGCATAGCAACATGAAAGAGCAAGTACACTAGATCATCCATTTATTTTGTAGTGAATGAGATGCAAAACTTTGGATGCAAGTAATTGTCTTAAATTTTGGCAATTCAAAATATGAGGTCACACCATGAAACACAAGGACAGGGGCCATGATGACTGGGTGTAATAATTAACTCTACACATCACGCAACACAAAATCAGACAAATGGAAAGTGGGAAAAGATTTTGATTTTAAAATTGATTCGCATTTTCAAAATCATGTACACATATAAAAACACTTAAACAGTACTGGTACTGTACTAGATATCGGCTAAGACCAGTTATCGGCTAAACTGAGCGTTCGGGTTTACAGCACGCGATTATCCAAGATTTTTTAATTCAGTCATCTGTATTGAATAAAGAAAAGTAGGTTTGCTTGAAAACTTTCTTGAATATGTTTTAAACATGAGCTTAAATGATAATTGTTTAACGCTGATATACATCTTTGCACTTTCAGCAGTGGAGGTAGTGACGTAATAAGTTAAAAATAGAACATTACCACCTTGTAATACGTTATTATATCCCTTCTCTGATTTGACATATAATATCAATACATATAACATGTATAAACAAAAAGAATTCACTAAATTCTGAGAGATTCATAGTCCAGTTGAACTCCTGATTGCACAATTATGTATTAAATAGTCTATGATTTTGTGTACATGTATTACCGTATGATAACAAACAAATAATTTTATGAGTTTTGTTTACGTATCATAACCCCTACGAGCTTTAGTCTGACCCCACAAGGGGCATAATTAAAATTGCATTTTGTAGAGTATAAAATCAACATGTAAAGGGATTTTGCTATGTTATTATCACAAAGCCGATAACTGGTACAATAAATCATAAAAACTCAGATTCAGTGTGCTAAAAAGCACAAAAAAAGATGTTGTGGGTTCAAAATAATGATATAATCTAATAGATGGATAAATAAGGAATTAACCATTTAAATTATGTCAAGTTTTATTTAAAAATACCAAAAAATAAGGAAATATGAAAAGAAAATGTTAAAATTTTAGCCGATAACTGGTACAGTGCCAGTACATGTACATTGTTCTATGAATTGATAATAATTAAATTCATGTTATATACAACTACCATTAAAGTTTCTATTCTACAAGATTTACTAAACTAGTAGAGAGAAATATCCTGTTTAGAATTTTATCTTTCTCTATTCTATATATGGTCTGGCTTTAATTTACATTGCAATTGATCTGTATAAAATGCAGTGTATATAAATTCTCTGAGACGATAAAGTTTCAGAATTTGGAGAGTGAGTTTTTGGTTTTGTATGTGGTGGCAATGGCAGATCGGAGTCCAGGTATTTTGAAAAGCATTATGGGTAACCTGATCAATTTAAACCAATGAGGAACAGTTTGAAATATTATTTTTTTTACCCATACTGCTTTGCTTATACCTTGTGAATAAGGACAGGAAGAAATACTTGGGGGTGGTAAGAGTCTAAAACAGAACACTGGAACAGCACTTTTACAAAAGTTGGTGACTCACTAAAACATACAGTTCAACCATAGGTTGAAAAAGTTACCTTGCTGTTGCACCTCTGCAATAAATTGATTGTATATACAAAAGACCCTTAAATTTTTAAAAGAAAAAACAATCCCCTTTACATGATTTCATAAACAACATTCATGACAAGGTTTATACAACATGACAGGAAGATGACACATTTCAGTATCAATTTCTTTCAAGTACTATGTATACCTACATCTTGCATTATGAAACAAGAAACCTTCGAACTTAAGCATTTATGTGTTACTGTATTAATTTCTACTTACGCTGTACAACTATGGGTACTGAGGTAGACTTTTGGATTGTTCCTCCTCCAGCTGTGGTTTGGTCGGTCTGACAGTATAGATTCTTGCCATTGTCGTCAGTAATAGGTACCCAGCTCAGCGAGCTACTTTTGCTGAGGGTGCTGTCTGCATTGGTTGTAGTATTCTCCGTGATTCCTTGATGAAACTCAATAGCAGATGACAGGGATGTTCCTAACCTCCATCTGAGATTTGGGGCAGGTCGGCCATTTTGGGCAGTACAAACATACTTGTATGTAGCTCCTGAATTGAGTGCTGTTGTAATGGCAGGGTCTGGACCGGAGATAAAGGGCTGTTCTGAAGGAACTGGAAGGTAAAATAAAACACTGTCATAAATTTACTATGTACTAATGCCTGCTATAAAAATTTAAATTAAGAATTTCAAAGATCCTAATCAATTAAAAAACTTGACTTCTTCAGTTGTGAAACTTTGATTGTAATGTATTGTTCTTCTCCAAAATGCTACATTTACATGAAATTTACAATGAGGAAAAGGTGCACATGCACAAATTTAATTGTTATTTTTTCTTTTCAAAACTTGTTTGAAGTTATTAACCAAAAGATAAAAGCTACTGTGGAATCACTAGAATTCATGGTGGCTCAATTTTCATGGTATTTGTGGGTAGGCCTCTCCCACGAATTTACATCCTCAACAAGAACAAACTTAGAAAGAGTCAACTTTCTTACTGAAACTGAAAACTGATGAATCCACAAAATTACATCCTCACAAAATAGCAAAAACCCACAATCCACAAAAATTGACCCCCACGAATATAAATGATTCCACAGTAATTAATTTCCAAACACAAACATCTAAACTCTTACCATAAACGCTAATGGTCCAGGCACGTTCTAGAGGAGTGGGCTGCAAAGAGTTTTGTACCTTACAGATGTAGGACACAAGGTTATCAGATCTTGACACTGTGAAAGTGTAATTGTTGTATGTGACCGTGGAGGATCCAACTGTATAAATTCCATCACCATTTCCACTTGAACTGCTTCCAGGATCTACCAATTGCTGGTTCTTATACCACTGAACCGATGGAAGAGGGTTTCCGCCAATAGAAGAACAGCTCAACGTAACAGTTTCTCCCTCATTTTTCTCAAAATCACCAGCCAGGTTTGGGTTACCAGGAATAGCTTGAACATAAATATATGATCATAAAAATTTATCTTTCATAGATTTTCATCAACGTTTTAGTGTACAATATAAACAATGAAACATGTACATACAGAAATGCAGCTAAGATCTCATATGAATGGTAAATATTATTACTTTTCATAATACATGTACATGTTCTGAGTAAATGTATATAAACTTCAGACTACAACATTTCCCACATAATCATTGAACACAGAACTATTTTGTGGTAAGAGGGTTTTATAAGTGAATTATTATTTGCAACATTAAAATACTTACATGTCTGTGAATAAATTCCACTAAATAACGAAAAAATTAATAGCACTGGGATTAGGAAGGAACCTTGTGGGACTGAAAAAGTCCTGAAATCACACGCCATTGTGGTATGTGGAGTCTAACAAAAATGTCTCACAATCTAGGTCTGTTCATGCTTACTCCTAGATTTTGCCTTCAACCTGAAAGATAAAAAAATGAAACTTTCAATTCATTTTGAACTCTCAGAAAAGAATTGCAACATTTGCTTTCAAGAAATATTTTCTCTCAATGATTGAAGACTTGCATACAGAGTTTATAAAGATCTTCAATTCTAGAGTGCTGAATTTATATAAGAAAACAAAAATTGTGTGCATTTAAGCAACTACATAATCCAAGATATTATTACATAAGACAGAATAGAAAGCCAGCCAAGTGTGGTGTTAAATCATTGAATAGAGGTTTTAACCTTGTCTGATCTCTCAAAAGTTAGACAACAAAACACAACAGCCAAAATACATAAAAAAAGAAAAATATAATCATAGGTGCCTACTGACCACTAAGAACTTCTATCAATCAGCCAAAAAATATATTTCTATTGCAACAATTAGTTTTATAAATCTTTAAACTTATATCTTTAAGACAGTGTTTAAAAAGGATTGCATGGGGGCACTTTCGTATGTGAATGTGGGTGTATTATATGTTTAATTCTTAGCTGTTCAGCAGAATACATTCAACCCTAACTGGCAAACTCGAGTGCGTACCGGTTATTTTTTAATATTAATATCAAATAGAAACTGAGATGGCTGTGAGCATTTTGAAAATTATATGTCAAACAGATATTGACATATGACCTTGGAGACAATATGAATATAAATATGGGCAAGAGTGGGAGTCTTGTAGGTAGATCTATTTAGTCAACATTCATTGGATGAAGAGCAAATATGGTTGCTTAGCACTTTTGCTTGATAAATACACACACACCAGAAAACCAGTCCAACCGGTCTTTTTTTGGGGGAGAAAAATCGTTGACTCAATTAATACTCTGTTCTGTGAAAAATCCATAAACCAAATAGTTCCCACATACACTGCATGGAGATTTAAACACTGTGTTTGTGGTCATGCAATGTCTGGCCTTAGCATGTTCATAGTACATGTAGTCAGCCTATAAATAAATACAATCAGTATCTATGGACAATTCCTGACGTCCCAGTTACCCAGTACATATACATTGTTCAATTTAAAAAAGACACATTTACAAGAAATTTTTTAAAAAAATTATTATTGAAAATACTCTACTCTATTTGGTGCTAATAACAAAAGAAGACATATTTTAAAATTCTTCAATTAAATAACTGGAATGCATCACTGCTCAATAGGTCAAGCATTGCAATATTTATTTTTCAATAATTCAAATGAAAACCTACACCCTACTCATTCTTACACAACTTATGAGTTAAAAATGTAAGAATTGTATTGAACAGTTTAAAAACCAGCAGAGATGGCTGATCAACCACTCATGCCGCCCTCACACTTTTTAATTCTTTTCAATCACCGACAATATCAGCATGTTCATAAAAAATTCTATGTGATTTGTACCAGGTAATTATTTACCAGTACATCAATACTGAGCATTTTGCAATTTATAATTATACTTACACAAATGCTGAGACACCTTCGAAATTGAAATGGGCGAGGATTTTTAAATACATGTATTAGCATACAGTAGAAAAGTTCAGATATCTTGAATGATAATTTCCCACTTATCAAGACATAAAACCATTACATACATATCAGATAAACATCTGTGTGAATCCATTTATTACGCTTTATAAAACTTTCTATGCAGGCAGTTGACATTTGTCTTCTTTCTGTAATAAATCCTCTTTTTAAAAAAGATTACTTTGCATACTGTCAAGTTATATGACATTGCAAATTTTTAAATCCTTTGGAAATAAGATGCCAACCAAAGAAAATTTGCATCATTTGATATATGCCAAGTAAGGAGCAAGAGATTAGGAGTTGTTACATGCATGCATGATCAATAAAAGAAGTTCCTTGAACATATTCTTCAATTTGTGTCATAACTTTAATAAAAAAAAATGATGAAGGGAGCTATTCATATATATGTACAATCCATGAAGTTGAATACATGTATAGATTTGTTTGAAAGCTAAGTTTCTTCATACACAATACATGTATAATCATGGGAATGAAACTTAATGTGTATACTTCATCTGCCAAAATGATTGAAATGCAATGAGTTATAAATATGTGCCAATTAATGGACTATTATGACTTCCCTTCAAGCATGCACAAAAATATATACCAGGATGTAGATGATTTAAATTAAACAGGTATATCTATGTGAATCAAGTTCTCTTATTTTTGATCCATTGTTGGTTTTTTTCTTTTAACAAGACGTGCTCACTTTAAGAAACATCACAATATAAATGCCATTTTTTCTGACTGAATTCAACATGTACAAGAACTCAGTATGGGGTGTTTAGCAACCAACAGATTCTAACACACCAAGGTCTGATATCAACTATAACTTGTACGTTATTTAATACTTATTTACACCTTCTGTATACCTACGCAATTAAAAATCTATTTAGACAGTGAGGAAGTTTAAAACCAGTTACAAAGCTTCGAAAGAAAATATAGCAATCACAAATATAATAGATGGATATTGTCAACAATGCTTTTTGTCCTGTGAAATTCACACATTATAATACTTATTTGTGTATTTCTGCTTTCAGAAATGCAGACAAATTTCTATAAATTGTATAGAAACTGTCATATTAGAAATCCAAAGATTTCTTACCCAGGAAGATGTGATGTTTTCCTACATCAAGTTTCAATTCAATTGCTCAATTAAATCCATACATATCAGAAATGCATGCAAGTTTATATTAATTGTTCAGCTATATTTTTAAACTTTAATGAGATATTTTTTCTATAAATGATATCAGGTTTACTTAATAATTAACTCTTAATGTATTTCATACCAATTTATAATAATTGTTCAGTTATAATTTCTAAACCTTGATGAGATTTTTTTTCTTTAAATGGTTTCAGGTTAATTTAATAACTCAAAATGCATATCATACCAAGAATGTGTATAAATAAATACTTTGCATGCATACAGATTCAACCTCACGGATATTGAACACCGATACACAAAAAAACAGCATGTTAATAACAACCACACACATTAGATTCCATCCCAACACATCCTGGACATAAAATAAGTATAGCAGTTGTATGATTTGATATAACTTAACATCCGCTGGCTCCAATGCAAGCTTTCCGAACATTCCCAAATTGCATTTCCAATTCCAATGAAACCAAATGAAGGTCATCATATGAAGTTGGTATGTCAAACTATTGATTAAAATTAGTTCCTTGATCTAATTACCTTACTCCATTAAAAAAAAAATTGATTTTTCCTGTAATACTTCCAGTCTGCACAGATGACAAATGCTCTCTAGCAACCTAATTTGTCTATACTCTGACAGCCTAAACCTAAATGGAATGACAAGAGCCTGGTCATTTCCTTGGTGACCAACAAATTCATCAAAACATTTGAAACCATTCAAGTTTGGTGACTTTAAATGACTACTCCATTATTCTGATGCAAATTTCATCTAAGCTTAAATGGCAACAATGATCCATTTAAAACTATCCTTTATATAATAAATGATCATTCAACCCACAATGTTCTCTTCTTTTGTGCTTATAATTGTTATTGCATTACTACAAAGAGCCATTAAATGTTTTTATCATTCTTATACTGTACACTAGTAGATAGCTGTTATACTCAGAACTCCATCTTGGCAATATATGTATGAGATGTACTATATTTTTTTTCTCCATTTTATATTCAGCTGCATTGAGTCCTTAAGAACAGGTAAAATATACTGTACAAAAGAAAATTCTTAGTCACTGCTGATTTTTATTTAATTTGAAGTAAAAATCAAAAGTACTGTGATCAAATATTGGGCTATTCAGCACATTAACATAGTAGTATGTTAATGTAATGGTACCTTTATTCATCACCTTTAATATATTTTCTGAATTCTGATATAATACCATCAAGAATGATAATTAAGCTATCCTGTAATAATGGAAATACATATATATCATAAAGCCCTTCGGCTTTGTTAGATTTGATCATTATGATTATGATTACATGTATTACCTCACAATACTCAAAGATTCCTTATTCCTTAAACAAATGACCACATACAACATTAATATACTAATACTAATTTAGGCTATATGCTCATTCAAAATCGCTAATCCCAATGGTAATGAATTATTAATTGATTATACCCAACAACTATAAACAAGAAATAATGAAGGAAACACCACAAATGATTATTCTTATTAATAATTGATTATTAGCATGTTTGAACATTGTATGAAACCATTCCATCATCTGAGAGTTAAACAACTTAAAGGCATTTCTGCCTGCAAATCAATTCAAAACACTTCCAGCTTACACAGAACATATTGCAATAGCTTTCTATGTTCAAACAAAAATTTACATCTCAAATAGGACTTTTTATTTATCCATGCAACTTTTGACATGTAACATTCATTAAACATCACAGACTTTAATCACATTTCCATATTTCCATTAAACTTTTAATTAATACTAGTATCTGACTATACATGAAGCGCGTAAATTACCAGAAAGAATGATCGACTTCAACAAACAAATATATTTCAAATCAACCTATAAAAAAAAATCCTTTCACTATTTTATGAATTTCTGAAGTTGTAGCTATAATCAATATCAATAAGAGTCATTATGTGAAACAAAAAACATAATACAATGTGTCAGTGGGTATTCAGGCTAGTGGAATAATGACCCTGCCAATAATCATGGCCACCATGAAACTGAAGATACCCCAGGCTGACCAGTACCAGCGAGTTGTTGGACTAATTTACAACAACAATCCATGATAATGACTTATAATATCACTTTCATTACGGCAGTTTCTACCAATGGTGACAAATGGTGAAATTTGTATCGTAACACAAAACAGAATCAATACAGCAGTGAAAGGTAGCATTATTGCATGAATAGTTATGGGTTTTAAAGACTGTGGCACTCAGAATAGCTAGTGTACAAAAAATACCCATGACCTAATGATCTGTAAATGCCTTTGTCATATATAGAGATCAATATTGATGCCTTTCAGGAACAAAGGGTATTAGATGAACTATGTGGCAAGAACGAAAAATTGGAGATGTTGGCAAGCCACTATAAAAAAAATGGTTTCAATTATTAATCTTCAGAAATATTCTGCATACAAATCTCAAAAGAACAAGTTTAATGACACCTCCAAGCACCTTGAGGTTATCATTTTTCACGAGCATCTTGATTTAGCAAATACACACGTCTTATCGTTAAATCTCACCCTACTTACATGTTCAATGAAATGAAAAGATCCTGGTTTCAGAATAATTGTCAACATTTACACCTGCACAATGGCAAATTCCGCCTTCAGTGAAGCAACCAAGCCAGAAATTAAATATCCAAAATATCAGTCTGAATTCATCTCACTGATGAAGATGTCACTCCATAAAATCTGAGATTGTCATCCATGAGATAAAGGAAGCTATTTGTTTGTTTACCTATATAACCATAGCAACTAGACAGGTGACATAGATGAGCAATAATTAGAGATGTAGACTTTGTCACAGGTAAATAGGTAATGTGAATATGGCCTTTTTTCACAGAGGTTGGTTGCTTTAAATAAGTAATGATATTGACAATCATAGAGTATTGATTTTACATAGAAGAAAATATTTTAGTTTAATAACAGAATGACAATAGGGTATTCAATTTGATTTTAAATATAGAATAAAACTGATGTTTAAATCAAGGTTGAAAAATGCTTAATAAAATGTTTAGAGAGATTATAATTGGCATACATGTATATACTGGCTGTCATTTTTTAACCCTATTTCTCAAGATTTTAAAATGATTAAATTGCAGGGATGTTTCCCAATAACAATTCTTAATCATGTACTTTGTTTTTATGTTGCCAGTTAAATTCTAGACCTTATAGCCACAGTGTCACAATGTTCAACAAATTTAATATTTATGAATAAACTTATTATAGCTATCTAAAGAAATCCACTTCAAGAGTGAAGATTCTGGGAGTCATGGACACGAAAAGAAAATTTTCCTTCTTTCTTCGCATTTCATTTTGTTAAAATTGAACACCTTCAAAGTACGAGACTTTTTTTAGATCCTTAAGTTCCTTAAGTATCAATTGACTGATCGAGTATTTTGTGAAATCGAGTTAGGGAAAAAAATAAATTGTGAAAGATTTACATATTCTCCGTAAAAATCTACAAATATAGTGATTTTACTTATTATTTAAACATTTCAGTTGTTATGGGGAGTCCTTTTAATTAGTAAGTTATTTTGCAATAATTCATACATTAGAGACACTAAAACAGACACCTGTTTTCTATATTATTCAATTCCATGACTAAGAGATGAAGAATTTTATTCCATCCAAAATATCACAGCAGACATCAACAGCTTGAATGTAAATGAATCAATATTTCAATAGATTTTCTGTCGCCACAGCAAGTCATTGATTGAAATCAAAGACACATTATTACAAGAGATTCTTGGGTAAAACCAGGAGATAGTTTGTTTTATAGCTAGCTATTTCGATAGTAGCTAGAACTCAAAGAAAGACAGCATTTCACAAGCCCCAGCAGCAGTTTGCATAGACAGAATGAGTTGAAGCTTGCAGTGTATTTGTTTAATCAAGGTATTTAATTACAGAGAGAAGCCATGGTAAATGAAAATAATAACCATCAATAAAGCATATAGTTGTCCATTTATAAATCATTGGAGAAAAAGGGCATCAAAAACTTCCAATAAATATTTAACATTGAATTGAACAGTAGAAATGTCACTTACCTGTTAAATTTTGTATCTTTATGTATTGAATTTTTGAAAAAGATCCAAACTCTAAAACAATGTCCCTATGGTAAATGACTCCTTCCCAGAAAAAAAAAATTCAGAAAATAAAATCCCAGAGTCCAATACGAAAAAAGAGATTTCAGTCCCCTAAAAAGAGAGTTTTCCAGCCCTCGATCTTGGGGCAGATTCAATCTGTCACATGTATTGAAAACAGGCAAATGAGTTCTTGGTTACCATTAACTAAGCATACAAGCCCTGTTCAACCAACCATGACAGTCTATATACAATGAACAGTTATGTACAAACAACTATGTAGACATTTAAAAATAATACCTAAGCCAATTCAGAACTTCTCTCTGTTGTGTGGGTTAAATAGAGCTAGCATTTGTTTGAACATGTCCTAGAGATCTGACTAGGCTAGAGCTGAGAAGGGTCTTTTCAAGCAGCATGGGTCCTAGCACTGTATGGGGTGTAAACTAATTAATGGTGGTATGAATATAATTAGCAATCTGTAATTAGAAAAAAAAAATCACAATTAATTATTAAACAAATACAGGTACATATCTTGATATCAAATCAAAAAGAAAAAATATATATAGACCAGAGTTATATAATTATTTTTTTTTTCATACACAGAAATGTTAACAGGTTAATTAAGAGATTTGGGAGAATTTTTGTGAAATATATTGAGCATTTTATTTTGATAGCTCACACATTAAAATAATCTAGGCAGGGGTTTCCATTTTTACTTTAGACCAGTGCATATATTTCTTTCTTTTCATTTATTTTATAAAATCATATTTTATTTGCATCAAATTTGTTGCTAGCAATGCATTGTAAGGGGAATAACTCAATGAAATATTCAGATACAGATAGTGTTGCTGTGGATGAACATTTTTAATATATAGCATAAAAATGGGGTGGACCATTCTACCATAACTTGTATCACCACCAAATTTTTTTATTCACTCTTTATTTACAAATTGTGAAAACTATACAACCTTTTTTTAGATAATAAATTGGGCATTTTTCTTCTTCCGATTAAAAATTTTAAGGAAGAGACATATCACAAATTCAAATCAGGATTTAAAAATAGTTTCTTAAAATTAGATGTTAGATCCACTTGCTTACTCATTTGTGTGCCCCAGAGTAAGTGAGCAGATCTAGCACCTAATATTGATTAGATTATTAAAGTACCTTTGAGAAAAAATAATTTGAGAGAAATACCCAGTATATGAATTTTGCTGATATGGAATTTAAACCCATAAGCTGCAATAAAGCATCACTACTTAGAATAAAGGTCAGTTTCAATAATAAATAAAACTACATTTAAACATGTATATCTACACTACAATAAGACATATCTATACCACATACTAAGTATAATTCAAAACATATTTTCAAACTTGATGCAAACATTTACCTGTAAAAGGAATATTTAATCCATATTGATTTCAATGATCTTTTGAAATCTTTAGCAAAGATTGACCTGTAGGAAGAACAACCTTACAAAACAAGTTATAATTATCAATGTGAACCTGAAAAAAATTACTTGTGAAGTACATGTAGTTGAAATTTTATACAACAGAATATTAAAAAAATAGCTGTCGGGTATACTTACATTGTCAAGCACATTCTAAAATTTCCACTGATGACAACTGACAAACAAAACATTTAGTAGCATACATAACCTAATATATTATAACTTGTATATGAATATCTGAAAAAATGTCATAATGAACATGGGGATAAAATTCTGAAAAAAAAACCCACAATATATATGTACAAGTATACAGAAAATATATTATTGAATCATTGGGATGTCTATACGTTGTCATAAAGTGGGCAGAGGTGAGGATAGGTGAATGTGCATTTCAAGCAGCGCATGCATGCACGTGTACCAGTGTAACTACCCAGCACATCAATAGATAGCACCCTTCTCTTAGAAAATAAACCGTTCGTGGGTAATGACCCAGCGGGTTTTGTATTCTATAAGAAGGAAAATCGAACACGTCATAAATTCAAAACCTAATTTCACACGCACACACATGGTTAGAAATTAATAGCATGTGAAAAAAAATAAGCATTCATATATTGAATTAATGAAATATATAATTAAAAAATTCTATAATTCCAAAATTCAATTAATTTCACTAGAATTCAATAATTACGTTATTCATGGCAAGATCGCCGACTACCGGTACTTACTTCCGGTGACGGTGAGTAACGTCATAGCGCTGTTTCCCGTGCCAGCCGAGTTTGTTGCAGAACACCGATAGGTAGTTGCATCGCTTAGAGCTACATTGGTAATCGTCAAATTAGGATTACTAACGGTGGACCCGAAGTACCGCACATTATCAATGGCCACTGGGTTGTAGACGCCATTGACAAATCTATTCCAGACGACACTCGTCGCGGGCGGCAATGCCGATACGATTCTACACCCTAGCGTCACCACTTGGCCTACTTCAACGGTGTAGCTGGTATTCAGAACTTGAAGGATTGGAATTTCTGGAGAGAGAACAGAATGTTATACTATATTTACAAAAAATAATATGGATACATTTTTTTGGCTTAAATGTATATATAGGCTTCAGTTATTTCAAGGTCTTATCATGACTTACGTTGGACAGAGATGAGAACGTTGGTCGATTTTGTAATGTTTGGTACGGACCCCCCTGGGGCCGTGAGTTGGGTCGTTACACAGAACAAAATATTCCTGTTATCAGCAGTGATGGGGGTCCAGCTCAGCACGCTGACCTTGGTCAACGTGCTATCCAAATTCGCCGTCGTGCTCTCTGAGATCCGGAACGTTCGACCTGACACTCCCTGTGAAAGATCTTGAGAAGTTCCAAAAGATCTCCCCAATCTCCATACTATATTTACCACTGGGTAGCCATTAGCTGCAGTGCATGTGTGGTTATAATTTTTGTTAGCGTCAAGCGCTGTTGAACCAGTTGGACCACTTATGATGGGGTTATCGGCTGGAGCTGTAACGTAAAAAGTAATCGTAGATAACGTCAATCGTTTAAGGGCTTGTGCACTACAGTAAAGTGCTATTTTTTAATTGATCTCAATACGTGTACATACATATGTATTACAAATGGTATACACAACTATTTACCGTATACTTCTATCCTCAGCGAGCGTGTGAGTTCAGATGACAGTAAGGAACTGTTGACCTTGCAGATATAAGATACGGCATTATCCGACCTTGACACTTGGAAAGTATAGTTGTTATAGGTGGCGGTGTTGGAGCCTACAGTGAACACGCCGTCTCCATTTCCGTTTGGACTACTTCCGGGGTCCACCAACTGAGTATTTTTGTACCACCGAACGGTGGGCAGGGGGTTACCTCCGTACGATGTACATGTCAAGGTCACTGTATCGCCCTCGTTTTTTGCATCGATAATGCTGAGTATTGGATTTCCAGGAAGAGCTATTCAAACATAAGATTTATGTCTGTCCCATAAGTTATCACTATTATAATAATGTTTCCATTTTTATTACATCTTTTTTTTAAAATAATACTTTTTAAATGCCAGAAACTGTTACTAGTAGCTTTTAAAACGGACTCTTTAAACAAGGAAGATTACAGTGGAAAGTGAAAAAAATTTAAAGATTTCAGTCTTACATGTTTGAGTGCGAATCTCTGGAAACAACGAAACGAATACAATGAACAGAGCGAGGCGTAGTGAGAAACCCTGTCTGACGGTCCTGATCCTAGCGAAACTAATTGTAATCATTATCACCATCTATACAGTGGGCTCCAGGTCGTTTCATTCCTGTATAAATAGGTAAATATGTTTTAAAACATTGGGGGTTTTTTTTGGCATGTGGATTTCTAAATGCTTCATATTGTTGTGATTTTGTAAGATAAGAATGCCTGCATTTTGTAAAAACAATTTTACAGTTCGACAATATTGCTAAGTCTTGGTGTCAATACATGTAAGTAAAATTCAACATGCATGTACCTAAATTTCACGAAACATCGTAAAATTTAATCTTGAAGGTAATTTATGCCTACGTATCGTGTCAACATGTGAACTATTTTACAGCTAAAACAACGACACGGTTTTCTTCTGATTTTTGAAAGGTAATTTGTAATCGAACCCTGATTTAGGATTATTGACTAACAAATTGTAATTCCACTAATCTTTCAATCTGTGTATTAATACGCTGAATTATGCTTGAGGAATACTAACTTAACTTATTAGAGGTAATCAGTTTATAATTAAATGTAAGACTGGGTTTGAGGGAAATTCTATAAATATTTGAAATACATTAATGCGATCAGCGGCCGTTCACTTTAAAGTAGGGGTTTATTCTAGTAATACCACGTAATGTACACATGGACATGTTATACAACTTTGAACAAAACGGTAAAACAAACTCTCTCTCTCTCTCTCTCTCTCTCTCTCTCTCTCTCTCTCTCTCTCTCTCTCTGAGATGAAGCTATTACTTTGACCAATTTAAACCAAAACTCAAAGGGGCCATTTAATTCCTATACAACTATTTGTAGATAAAGATTTGTGTTTTCCTAAAATTAAAGATTTTATATTAAAATCGCCAGGTCCTCAAAGAACGAATCAAGAGGTATGATTTTAAGGCGTTTTAAAGTAACTGGCTGTTTCCTAAACGCAATCATGGTTGAACTGAGATTCAAATTCTACGGCATGGATATGTTCCACAGTAGGCGTCTGCTATTTAGATCATTTTACGATATATTTGTAGATCTAAAACAGTATGAATGATCTTTAAATGTACAGAGGAACTGGCTATTAAGATAAGATCCTAGGGGGTTTAAAACCAACAAATTAAATATCTTAACAATTTGATAACGTTCGAAATAACGGTGTTATTTGAAACCAAGGGCAATCTGACATCAAAAAGTTCTTAATAGTTACTTTTCTCGAACAGAAAAACAAATATTTAACTTCTATATATGTGGCTTTGGTTTGAGGATCCTTGAGTGTTTCCATTAACACGCAACATCATATAATATCACTTTGTTAATCAAAGTCCGTCTGTATTACTCTTTTATTTTGTGAAGGGTTTTTTTTTTTTGTACGAGCGGTCATATTTAGACAATGGTCATCATGGTCATGATGTGTCTGTTCTGTTAACATTAAGTAAAAGTGAGGTTTTTCATCTACGTATCACCATATTGTCTGGATAACGTTCTTTTGAATACTCAATTCACTTAATTGCTTAAGACATACATCTTACTGGATATGAAATGTTTTAAAGAAAGTGTGTACAGCATAGCGCAAGTATTTTGATTATTATTGAACTGAGTGAAGCTGAAGATAACCGGGGCATTCAAATGCCAATGAATGGAAAAAAATACACCGAACTCAACCAAACCACAACCTTCGGAGTAGATGACAATTGGTCAAGGCGTTTGAAAGTCGTGGGACAAATGAAACGAACGAATTCAGGTTACGGTTGATATCCAATAAAGAGTTTTTGGTGGATCTAAGCAATTGGCCGTTACATGAATATAAATGACATTGATTTTTGCAGATACTGAACAGTATGAAGACCCAGCTGTGGTACCAACTTTACATGGTTGATACATGTATCCGTCAGTTAACACCTCATAGATTTCCAAATGCCAGTTATGTCTCATCGAAACAGCATAGGCATAGGGAAAAATGTTTATTGGTCTTGTATTTGGTTAGAACATTGTTGTTATATAGTATATTTTGAATTTTAATTCACCACATAAATTCGATCAAAATTTCAAGATAATTGTCCAATAAATATGCATAATTATAAGTTTATACTTTATTAGAGATCTTACTCAAAGAAAACATATCTCACGTCGATAAATATTGAATGACATGCCTTTGAATTTTCCTTTGTTGCTCTCTAGTGAATTTATCAACCTTTAAATGAATCGATTAGACCTCGATATGCTGTCACTTTGGGATTTATTATCGTGGTAATTTATTTCGTTTTAAATTTAATTCATATAATCACGTTGAGATATCAAACACGCGTTAAATGCCTATACTTAAGTGTCAAGTAGTTTTGGTAATCGTCTAGTGACGTAAAAAAAGCAAAACTTCAATTGCAGGATTCTAGCATAAGAACAGATATAAAATTTACAAGTTTGAATCATCTATGTCCATGAGATTAGGGAAAGACACTCACGTTATTCGAAAACATGTAACAAATCATATTTATGTCCAAATCCATCTACCAGGGTCAAATAGGAGTCCTTTTTAAAAAGTTCTTCAGCTACAGATATAACAGTATCGTATCCATACACACGCCTTCCCTCAACCCAGCCAATCTAGCCCTCTTTTACTTCCTGCAGATTATTTTAAAAATTTTCAATAAGTGTGCAAAGATACACGAGTGTGCAAAGACGAAGATTGACAATAAAATCAATTTAAAGGAATACCTCCTGCATGATAGCCCGCTACATGTACATAAAATGCATTGCATTTCTTTGTTGATACTGTCCATTGCAGCATTGTTTAAATTCAAACACTGATCGGATCAATTTTTCTAGTTTGTTTTGCAGTCTTAAACTGTGCAGTAATATCATTCAGGACAAAGCTAGACCCCTGTACATTTCTACATGCATTTGAAAACGATTTTGTTGTACACAGTAAAGCTCATCGAAATGTTGGGGGGGGGGGGGGGGGAGGGGGGGGGCGGTAAAGAAATTACCAAATCTAAAGGAAACTTGGTGTTTATTTTGTTACATATTCGGAATCGAACCTTACTTCCAGAATTAAGGTCTGACTTTAAATTTATCAACCTTTAATGCTCAGATACAAACTGTACATCAACACGTCTATAAACTCATCTTCAGCCCAGTGATGGTATATAGTTCATAAGTAAACGTAAATCCATCCGCTTGGTACTTTCTCCCTCTCCTCCTCTCTGATACAACCGAACATTTTATCAATAATTCAACCAACCATATTAAATTGTTACCACTTCAGTTTTTATTTGAACTATATCGACTAATACTAGTATAGTTCATAAATGTTTGTTTGAAAAGTAAAACGAAGAAGCTAAATTGTATACATTTAAGCCAACGCTAATGTTAATTTTTAGCACTCCTCATATGAAAATTTTGCGAGTTTAAAACCATCTACACTATCTTTTCAATTTTGGTAATGACATGCGAGTTCAACAATGTTAAAATACTTCTAGGCTCAGCATACCTGTCGGTATTTAGACTAGGTCTCCTAATCGACCTATATTTACGCGATTTATTCAAAGAATCACAGATTAATTAAAGAACTCCTATGTTAAGATTTAATCAATAATTCATTTGATATACGATTTACTTCATTCATTAGTGCAGTTAGTGATTAAATGTAGTGTTAGTGTAGTTAGTGTCTTTAGTTACAGAGGTCATCAAAGACAATCATGCCTTAGGGATGTTAACATAAAATGAGTTTTTTCTCTTTTGTCTTTAGAAAACTAATTAGCAGAAAATTGCCTATTATAAATAATACATGTATTTTATGAATAAAAAAGACCAACGACAATTTCAAATGGAATTCGCCCTCGTATGAAAATCAGACTGAATCACCAAAGAGCCAAATACACCTTCGCCAATAAAATGTCGTCTGTTGTCGAGACTGCGTGTACTTCGGAAGAGATGTTAGTCAAAATTGTTCAGTCTGGACGAATCTCGATTAGATTAATTTTTATCCTTTTTTATCCTTAAAGTTTTTATTACAGGAAAATTAAGTATTCAGATCTATAAATCTCTTAATTCCAGCTGGTTTGGCGTATGAACACGTGCTTAAAGTTCCTTGATGCACCTGCATAGCTGGTCTATATAAACTTGTGTGAGCTTTTCTAAAGACTCGGTTACATATTAGTTTATTTCAGATCAAACCGTCATTAGTTATATCACTATCCATCCATGATTTAAGACCAAACCAAAGAAGATGGGTGGATAAGGCGTGTAAAATGCTTTTATAAGGACGGATAAGATACTGAAAAATTAAAATATCGACAAATCTGATAATTAAAAAAAATCATTCAAGTTAATGAATACATGTATTTAACATAGCATGGATTTGTAACCCTTAAATATATTCGATACTTGGCATATATTGATTTAAACTGGCGTATGCGTATCAAAACCTCCAAATGGTGTCATTTTTAGAACTTCGATGCCTTTTCTTTTATAGTGTGGGTCTGTGCTCCATATTTTTGTCATAGTCTATAAATAATGTCTAATGGAAAACAAACCGATTTCAATCAACAAAAACGTGGAGAGATGACCTACTATACTTTAAAAATATAAATAAGACAATATTTTTTTTTCTTTATCGTTTCTTGAATTATTCAAAACTGAAATTCTGCTTTTGCAAACTTGAATTATATTATCAAATTGATTTAATTGAAAAAAAAAATAAATTTGAAATTGTATTTTGCAACTATAAGCCAAATGGACATTTGCGCTATCTTATCCCTCATCTTTTATTTTAATTAAGCTGGTTCGATTTTGAATTGTTTTTCATCCCCTGTATCTGATCCCCAATGTTTGAATTTAAATTCCAGTGCAGTGTATCATACTGACAATCTTTAATAAGATAAGTGGGGTTTTTGTCCTATATTTGTTATTGTTTTGTTTATAGACCTTTTTTTAACCTATTGCGAGATTTGTATACTAAAAAAGATCAAATCTTGATTGCCTGACACAAATCCAGAATAAATATATATGACACGTCTGTTTTCTTGTAACGCTAAGCAGCTGATATGTCAACGATACAGTCAATTGTGTAAACCATATCTAGTCTTCAATAAACAAAGGGTTAAAATAAAAGATCACATGAAAAAAAAGGAATGTGAAGTTTGATTTGATTTCTTAGTTGACTAAATTGTGAATAATATATGTTCGTGCGAATATCTTTGAAAACTAAAACTTCTCTATACTTGCATCACAAAAAGTCTGTAAGCCTCGTTACTCATCTGAGAATTAAAGGTCTTGTATGTTAAACTTATCTGATGAAATCTAAACATTTGTAGATTAGATTACTTTAGTAATTAGACATTTGCATGCCATGGTATTTTTTGCCACATAGTACTTCGTTTCTTATCTTCTAATATTTTAAAGAAGTTTTCCTATCATGAAGTTTTAATTTGAGTTGAAGACTCTATTGTTATTGATACGAGTGGACATCTTCAAAAAATGGCGCGAACGGATCTTGTTTTAACAAAGAATCAAAACCATGCATGTTTTGTTAGGGTAAAGAGAAAGAACTCTTACCAACATTTGTCTTACACTAACACCGCTGTCTAATAATCAACGAACTCCAGAATGTACATTAATTAATGAATGGGGTTCCACAACACAGTGATGGCTTTCTCAGTTTGTATCTTTGTCATCTGCCTGGCTCTAACTGATAACCAATAGCTCGTTTGCATAACTGCTAAGTCAATCGTGAGCTTTGACATGAAGAATTTGAATGGAATGAGGAATATCAGTTGTAAAATTCACGAACTTTTAACCTATGAGCCATATATTTGTGGTAAAAACTGTAACAAAAATAATAAATGCAATTCATTCTATAGGATGTTTTTGCAAAATAAAATTTATTTATCCGTACATTTAAAATAGTATCTTCTTTTGTTTATAGGTGTAAGAATGTTTGATTAGAATACATGCACGTGTCAACCTAGTTTCGTATAATATCTGACATACATGTATCATCTACCCCCCCCCCCCCCCCCCCCCCCCCCCCCCCGCAAACACCCCACCCCCGTCGAATCAATGGTGTTCGAGCCAGTACATTGTATTTATGCATTATTCACGCATATTGACATGACAGTGCCTATAAAACCACAATGTTTCACAAATTGAACAACACCCTGAACACTTCTCAAATCTGCAAAGCTTCAACTCATGCATATCATAAGTCATAACCAATTAGATAATGCAGAGACTAACACTCTATGTTTTAAAACTCCTTCATAGGACCGTATTTTTAGGACGTTATAGCCAATATAAGGCATCCATCTCGCTGTTTTGTTCTTATCCATATGAATTACATTGAATTTCAAGTCCGTTACTCTTGCATGGCCTTTACTTTCCACACACATGTACATTGCATGGTTTTCACATTAGTAGCACTTTCTTTTCGCGGTTATTTCTTTGTATTGCCTTTTTTTGCAACATTGCTTTTGTTCCCTCGACTAACGATTGTAATGTGTTTAAAACCAAGAGTTTTTTTGGACAATTTAAAAATGCCTCCTTATTTCATGTATCATTCTCTATGACTAGGATAGTCTCTTTATATTAAGATATGTTGTCGACTTACCATTACAATCTCTATACAAAACGCTGGTCCTTGACCAATATTTAAGGTTCCAAATTTACGAAAATTGACGGAATTGGTTTCTGTCAATAAAGGAATCCACAGAATTCAGACCATGCATATGCGTTCCTGGTAACCATACACCCCCAGCAGATACACAGAACGACCTGAATATAGGAGCGTTGCAATACACAAGACATTTAAAACAATGAATAGTATCTATTGTCAGAAGTGTCTTTTATTGTACAGAGAAGAGCTGCCAATCGTCAGGGTATGTTCAATGGGTCTACGGAAAGTGCACACGTTCATAACAATGCAGAATGAACAACTAAAAAATATTTATTATTTTATTTAAATTAAGATTTATTTGAACAAATATTGAACACTGTTATAATTTTCAGTGCTAATTTGCAATGCACACAATGCTAAACCCTTTTTTCATTTCAATATAATTTTAACTAATTAGTTTAACAGTAAAGGGACAGTAACCCTCTTTACATGATTGGTACACGTCTGTAGCGGACAAATCGGAGATTTGGTTACGATTGAACTTCCAGTTTCGTAATTAATTAAAATGAAAAATTATATAATAAAGGTATAAAGAGTTATTTGATCAAAGTCTCGTCTTCCCATATATGCTGACTATCAAATATATCATGCCATAGTTGAAAACAAAGGCTATTGGTCTAATTCTTAGCTTTCTGTTGCCTTTTTGCAAAATAACGCGTAGTCAGACACATCACATTAACTAAAAAATCGAAACATAGTAGCATATTATTTATTTTTCTATACAAAATTTGCCGTATTTCTCTACTATTATAATCTCCTCAACAGATCAGATGCTTGAAAAATATTCGTTGTTGTTCGTATAAATAATTATAAGGAGATGTTGCTTTCCCAGTTTTTTCTCATAGACCTATATAATTATACCCTATATACCACTTTGAAAGAGAATTCTTGAAGAACAAGATACATCTATTACATTCGGTTTTATGTTTTGTTGGTAATTTCTCAAATTCCAAAGTTTTTTCCAGTAAAAAAAAAAAACAAGTCAACAACATTTAAAGGATAAAACTAATATTATAAAAGGCTATAAATATATTTTACACGGAAAATGTTCATTATTAGTTCATGGCTGAAATGTATTATAAGCTTGTCTCTTTTTCTTTAACGGCCAAATAAACGGCGTAGGAAACTGCGTCTGTTCTTTTGTTGCTTCTTAATCTTCCTCTCTTCGCCCGAGTTAATTTCTTTTTTCTGAAATAAATTCAAAACTCAATGTTTACAAATAACATGTCATTAAGTACCATGCAACCTCCCTCCCTCTAAAAAAAAGAATATATTATTAATGCCGGATATTATGTTCTCCACAAATAACATAAAGCATTGATTCTTTTTTTTTTAAAGAAATATTAACGGGTGAAGTTTATATTTTTCATGCAATCTTAACTATCTGGTGCGCATGCCACTTACCAGTGGTTCCATTTGACGGCCCGCGGCAAGCAACCCATTCTTGAGAATACTTTCCATGACAACGTGCTCATTTACATCACAATGTAAAGGTTTGTTTTCCACATGTTTTTGAGTTTTCTGTAAGTAAAATTGTCAATGTTAAGATCTGTTTTTGAACAGGCTCAAGTGCATGTACGTCTTTAGACAATTCATCGTAAAGCCTTAAAAACTATTTTACCTTTTCTAACTTAAATCCATCCAGAACCATTGGTCGTGACATCAGACTTATGTACACGTTGATGTCATCTTCATCCTGATGAAAATATCACCCGAAAAAATTGAATTACAATTAATACAATGCTCTGATAAATAATAAAAAAAATGATAAAAAAAAATCCTGCATATTACTTTTGACAAATACTGTATAATCATTTTTTAACATTTAGATATATTAGAAACTTAAAATTACAAAATGATAAAACTTATATTAAGTATGCTTGTATATGAAGACGGTGACTTACTTCTGTAGAACTGTGGATGGATTCGATTTCTGTGTGAGGTGCTATGTGCACTTGGTCTTTTGTCGTTTCTTCCACAGTTTCCACTTCCTACAAGTTTTAAAATATTCATTTAGTTTTCAAACGAAAATACAGGGGACGAAAACAAAATTCAACATATTGAATTTATCACAGATCGTTTATACCTCGATTGCATCGAGACCAGCAACAAATTTCTCTCGGCTCCACCTCCGTTTGAAGTAGAAGTGGACTGCATCATTTGGTGCAAATGGCTGAAAATAATCAAGTCAAGATACACGTCATTGTCTTATAGCGATGTTATACAATTTTGCACAGCTATCGCTTTTAAAATATGCATATTGTTAAATTCAAAATTTTATTCCAAAAACAAAAAATGCTAAATCGGCTTTAAAAGTAATTATTTCAGCAAATATTTCAGCAATATCTTTAGTAGTACATACACGTATCAATGAATAATTTTAAGTTGATTTTGAAAACATGATGAGACCCATATAAAAGGCAGTACATGTACCTCTTGATATTCCAGCTTCATCCCCAACCATTCCACCAGTTGTCTTCCAGAATCAAATTCTTCATTCGTCGGTTTGAGCTGATTTAAGTTCATATCAGAAACATCTGTCTTAATTAAATCTTCAGAGTCTTCGTTTTCTATTTCCTATAAACAATAACCATTTGAATAATTTATAGTTTAATATTCATTTAGTATTTTTAAATGAAAATAAAGGGATGGATACAGCATTCAACATAATTCATCACAGAATAATCATACCTCCAGTACGTCGACATCAGCCATAAATTTCTCACGGCTCCATCTCCGTTTGAAGTAGAAATGGACTGCATCATTTGGTGCAAATGGCTGAAAAAAATCATTCATTGTGAATACATGTAAGCCCAGACACATGTCACTGACTCATGGCGGTTCTACATTTATTTTGAAAAGTTAATTGCAAATTTTCCCGTTTTAACGATTCTGGGATTTTGCTGTGTTTAACACATATACTGTGAGTAAATGTACCTCCACATAGGCTAGTCTCCTCTCCAACCATTCCACCAGTTGTCTTCCAGAATCAAACTCTGGCTTGGTTTCTTCATCAATCGGCATAAGGTTACTCATGACCAGATCAGAAGCATCTGTCTCTATTTCATCTTCATCGTCTTCATTTTCGAATTCCTGATATAAAACAATGGCCACATATACTTAAATGTAAATATACATGTGTATTTATTTATCACTTGTAAGTTAAAACATGTTCTTTTTTACGCTAATACCAGTATACCGATATCTTAACGAAAAAAGAACCTAGCCCCCTTTTCTTGCCTGTGAGGGACATTTCCACGAGAACGAAATATATTTTTGGAATGAGAGACATATTGGTTGTTCACTTACATCTAAGCAATCCATTTCAGCATTATACTTGAGGTCATCTTTTCTCCACTTTCGGAAAAAGTAATAATGGGTCTCATCTTGATGTTGAAACGGCTTAAAAGTAAAAAGAAATGATTGATATTCAAATGTAAGCTCCAAACAAATTATAAAAAGGGTTATGGATTTTACTTTTTTTTTTAAATGACACAAAAACATCGCCTACCTCGACACATGGAAGCTGGAGTTCCAACCATTGCAGATATTCAGTCCCGGTTTCGAACTCAACAGCGAACTTCTGGTTGCTTTCAACTTGATCATCATATCGTTTATCAAAGTCCTGTTTCAATGACAAACAATCTATCAAGTACATGAAATTTCTTTTGCATACATTCCTTTTTCCAAGAATTTATTCGCGTTTTTACCCCCCCCCCCCCCCCCAAAAAAAAAAAACGAACAAATTTCATCGAGTAGGCTACCTCTTTGTGTAGAAGTTGGTTCCTCAGCCAGTCCAGATATTCAGCCCCGTATTTGCATTTGGGAGCAAAATCTTGATCGCATACATTTTCTTTATGAACATCATCATCATAGTCCATTTCCTATAACAACGGGTATCTTTTAGAAAAGAACAAAATCTAGCGGCCTTCGTTTCCTTTTCAACGTCCAACAAATACATATAATTTCATTTACATTTATATGATCAGCAATTTGTTTATACTGACCTCTATAGTGTCTAGTTCTTCCGAGTATTCTCGATATCGGTAAACATCCGCCAGTTCCTTTTCTCTATCTGGGTCGTAAATCTAGGATATAAATTACTTGATTGTTAAATTGAATATTTATGCTTAAAATCCGTCAAATTACAGTTAGATTTTCCGAATTTTCACAAAAATATTTGCATTCCTTTTTGTTGAAAAACTTGTCGATTTACTCTACCAACCTTTAGTAGCTTTGCCATCTCATCATTCTCTGTACTTCCATTGTTCTGAGATTTGTTGCAACACACAGTGGTCTATAAAGAAATATAAAACCATTGTTAAATTGGAAAATTTACTCATGTCGAGCAACTTAATTTACGTCATGAAATTACTCTAACCTTTGCAATGCTTTGTCTAAGTTGTTTATCTTCCAATTCTCTCCTAAAGTAGTCAGTCTGGCAATCATGAAATGCACTCGCCATTTCCTCCATTCTAGCCAGCCTGGCTTCAATGCTCCTTAAGAATTCCTCGCCACTCATGAATTCTGGTTCCTTAAAGAAACACATAATGAAGTAGAATCTTAAAAGAAAGTAAATGTGTAATAAAACTTTAAATGTAATTTTGTTTGCCTGTCATTGCATGTGAGCAGTCCTTTACAGATTGGTGTTTACCATTTCCAATTCTTGAAACTTTCTGTTACCTCTGTTTTGTTTGCCGTGAAGCGTTATGACTTTCCTTGGATGCAACAGAAACGTCATAATGAATGACGTCATGACGCGTCATTGTAGATTGTGACGTTGTTTGATTGTCTTGAGAGAGAGAGAGAGAGAGAGAGAGAGAGAGAGAGAGAGAGAGAGAGAGAGAGAGAGAGAGTACATCTAACATGTTGGAAATCGTCAAATGTAAAGATGAAGGACATGGACATTTTTTGTTCAAAATGCATCTAACTGTAAAACATATCTTTTGAAAAAAAAACCATTTTAGATAATTGCATCAATCTTGTAAAACTCAATCAAATGTTTAAATACGATACGTTTTATGTTTATTTAGATCATTCCAAAACCAAAAGAAAGGTTCACAACTATCAAGTGTTTCTTTCGAACACAACCCGACTCCAGGGTGGCTCTCTGTGTATAGATGATGCTGGTCCAATTTTCCCCTTGCCGGGAGAAGTGAAAAATTGCCAAGCTCTCGCCCGCTTCGTCATATTTCATAATGCAGTTTCTAATGCGTCTTCGACTTTCAATAAGTTTTCTCAAATATGCGAAGTAAAGGTGGAAGGTAAACTGTATGCCCCTTTGAATTTCGCGAGGTACTTGTAATTTGTTCAGAAAGACTTATTTTACGCCTTTTCGGAAGTAAACTACTCCTTCCCCCTTTAAAAGATAAAAATAACACGGGGTCTGCCGGCTAACTACGGAAGCGTATACAATTGTCCTTCTGACAAATAAAATCTGCATTATGACTATCTTACAAAGTTTGATTTTAAAGAATCTAAATTTTTGAAAAGGACACTGTTAGACAGTGTTAGTGACAATTGGTCAACACCTTTTATATTTTGTTTTCCACACAACCCAACTTAATTGTAAATTTTACACTTCAGTCTGTAAATTTTACACTTTGATATATAGAAAATGAAGGCGAACTTGACAATTTTTTTTATTACATGTAATTCTAAGAAATTATTACGGAATATGATTATGGCGTACTGAAGATCAATATTTTCAATGTAGACTGTGTATTTTTATGGCATGTAATTTCTCAATTCCAAGTTTATGGTTAAAAAACAAGTCAACAACATTTAAAAGTGAACAACTTTATATTATCATTAATTAAAAAAAAACGTGTAAATATATTTAGGATGGAAAATGGACATGAACTTATTGCAATTATTAAATGGCTGAAGTTTATTTATTCCTTGAAACAAGTTTCGTTTCATCAGCGGCCGAACAATCGACGCAGGAAGTTGCGTCCTTTCTTTTGATGCTTCTTAACCTTCTTCTCTTCGGTTAATTCATTATCTTCTTTCTGAAATCAATTCAAAACCCAATGTTTCAACAATAATTAATTTCATAAGTTTTAATAACCATGTCATTTTGTACCATAGATTAATTGATATGGGGACAAAAATGATTAATTTAGGGTTAATTGAAGCATATTTAAACTTCTTCAGAATTATCAAAGATTGCATTTAATGTGCAATTTGAACGAGTGATTATATTTATTAAATAATTTAAAGATGACCATGAAATATAAAAAAAAAATACCGGTAATCAATAATTTTAAAAACTGTCAAGAATGTGGTATCCAAGACACTCACCATTGGTTCCATTAGTGGACCCACAGCAAGCGACTCGTCCGTAACCTTTCTTTCTTTGTCCATCTGCTCGTTTACCTCAACAGGTAAAGGCGTGTCTTTTTCAGGCTCTTGAGTTTTCTGTGTGTAGTAAAAATATCCATGTAAACAGCAATTATAATGTTCACGGGAGCATTCCATTCTTGTCACAATTTATCTTTTAAATATTTTGTACCTTTTTAACTTAAATCCATCCAGAGCCATTGGTTGTGACATCAGACTTATGTACACGTTGATGTCGTCTTCATCCTGATAGAAAATCATAAGAAAAAAAATTGAATACACTTATCATAAAATGTACCGCTTTAATGAATAATAAATATATATTCCTGTATCATTGTCTAGTATATTCATTTCTCAACATTTACATATAGAAATTAAAAAGTAGAAAAGCTTTATACCGGTAAAAAGAGGACCTTTTCCCGAACGGCTACATACCTCTGTGGAATTGTGGTCGGTTTCAATATAGTGCTTCAAAAACTTGCTCCTCTGCCGTTTCTTCCATTGTTTCCACTTCCTAAAAATTGATTTTTATTTATAATATTTTTCAATAGAGAGTGCAAAGGATACAATATTCAACACAAATTATCACAGAATAATCATACCTCCAGAGCATCGACATCAGCAATAAATTTATCACGGCTCCACCTCTGTTTCAAGTAGAAGTGGACTGCATCATTTGGTGCAAATGGCTGAAAAAAATATAATTCATTGTAAATACATGTAAGCCCAGACACATGTCACTGACTCATAGGGTTCTATATTTATTTTGAAAAGTTTATTGCAAATTTTCCCGTTTTAACGATTCTGGGATTTTGCTGTGTTTAATTAATATACTGCGAGTAATTGTACCTCCACATAGGCTAGAACACTGTGCCGGATAATTATGCCAGTGCCAAAGTGGCATTTTTGCACCCGTCTAAGCTGCATATATCGAAAAATTCAAATATGCCATATGATAGACCATTGCTTAAAGAGTTTACAACCACCTTTGCTATCATTGTATCTCACCTGACAGGTGAGATATTTACCTTTCAAAAATAAATTCCTACAGGAAAATAATTTTTCCCATAGGAAAAACAATATTCCTATGTGCAATTTGAAATTTCCTATCGGAATACAAGGACTTCCTATAGGAATTTAAATTCCGATATGATTTGATAAATTCCGATAGGAAATCTTAATTTCCTATAGGAAAACTACCTGTCTGAATCAAATTCCTACAGGAAATACCTTTCTCCTATAGGAAATATAATTCCTATGGGAGTTTTAGAAAATCCTATAGGATTGTCAATATTTCCTGTAGGAGAATCACTTCTCCTATGGGAATTATCATTTTCCTATGGGATATTAATTTTCAAAGGTAACTATCTCACCTGTCCGGTGAAACACATTAAAAACAAAAGTGGTTATATACTTTCTAGACAATGGTTTATCATTTAATACATGTATGTATAGATTTTTCCGAAACTGCATCTTAAGCAGGTGCAAAAATGCCACATAATTATCCGGCACAGTGTTCTAGTCTCCTCCCCAACCATTCCACCAATTGCCTTCCAGATTTAAACTCTGGCTTGGTTTCTTCATCAATCGGCTTAAAGTTACTATTGACCAGATCAGAAGCATCTGACTCTATTTTATCTTCATCGTCTTCATTTTCGAATTCCTGTTATAAAACAATGACCATATGTATTTACATGTACATGTACATATACATGTGTATTTATTTATCGCTTGAAAGTTAAAACATGTTCTTTCTTACGCTGATACTAGTATAGGTATCTTTACGAAGAAAAACCTTCCTTTTCTTGTCTTTAAGGAGCAGTTTCAAGAAATTTTTATAAAAATAATACACATTTTTAAACACGATATACATATTTTTGGAAATGGTTGACACATGGCATGAGTTGTTTACTTACATTTAAACATTCCATTTCAGAATAATGCTTGATGTCATCTTTTCTCCACTTTCGGAAAAAGTAATAATGGGTGTCATCTTTTGGTTGAAAGGGCTCTGTTTTGTTTGTCATGACTTTCCTTTGAAGCGAGTGTAACGTCATAATGAAAGACGTCATAACGCGCCATTGTAGATTGTGACGTTGTTTAATTTGGTGAAGGGGGATGTTCAAATACTCTAATTTCTGCTTAAATATCATGTTTGCACTTGTCTAAGGTTCAGTTTCCCATAAATCCATGGCCACCTAGAGAGTATATTATTTATTTTGTACAAATGTGACTCGCCAGACTAAAAAAAAAATAAAAAAAAATGCATGTATATATACATACCCAGTGTAAAAATAAGAACTCATATGTGAAAGATGTAGTTTTCATGTACGATAAATGAAAAATGTCATAAGGATCCTAAGAATATTCATAAATTTATGTTTCCTACAGTATATAACAATGAACATTTGAAGAATTACAAATTCTTTGATTTTACATTATTTGAAACTGCACGTATATCCATCTTAAAAATATATGATATCATTTTTGAGAGACCACAATCGTTATCAACAGAGTACATGCTAGTTACATGTAAACTATTCAAACCCCGTAAAAATAAATCATACTCCCGACATATCTGGAAAATTTGTTATAAAACACTTAATACTAATATAAACATTCAAAATACATATATAACAATAAAATATGAATAACTTCTCAATTCAACTCCTCTTTGGAAAACTTCAAGTTCTTTAATCTCTCTCTCTCTCTCTCTCTCTCTCTCTCTCTCTCTCTCTCTCTCTCTCTCTCTCTCTCTCTCTCTCTCTCTCTCTCTCTCTCTCTCTCTCAATTTGAAGACGGATTATATAACTTTAGTTAAAATCAGTTTTTACCTCACGACGGAAATTTTTTTAAAATATTATTTCAGATCGGGTTCGGGAGCTCTTTGATTGTGACGTCACAAATCCAAAAAGATGCCGGGAAGCTGGTAAGTGAGGGAGAAAAGAAGAATTCACATTTTATGTACTTTAACTAGCTTACGAAGTGATTTTGATTAGAAAGTATTTATATGTACTAGTATCAACATTAAGCTGCTTAGTACCTTAGCTGATAAACGTGAAGTCATTGAAAAAAACAGTAGGCCTATAAAAAGATAACTGTCTGTTGGTGTTGCCGACTTGGAGAAATTGTTGTAAGATTGTTACTCGTTGTTCTGATAGTTTACATCTACAACCTAGTGTACTCTCTTATATTCATTACATAATATTATTCATAAATACATTTGTGCCCAAACCATGCCATTCATTCACTGGAATGAAAAACATCCAGTTAAAAATTCTGTTTTGAAACATCCAATCTATTGCATCAGGTTTCAATTGATATACTGTACACAACCAAATTAAATTTTACTTTGCAAACGACATGAAAAGTAAATAGAGATGACATGTCATTGAAGAAATCTTGGATTTCTTCCCTTGAATCTATTGTACTTCTTTGACATGAATGTGTATTTAATTTTTAAATATCAAAAAGTTACGGAGATGAACAGACTATAGTATCTATTAAATTGTTGTTAAGTAATTTCTAGTTTTCAGTACCTAATCTGTGGTGTTGTTTTTTGTAAATTTAATTGAACTGTGAACACTTCACCATTGTCTTTAGAAACTTTAGGAATTATGCCATTGGGTAGAAAAAGAAATCAGAGAGCTCCTGAGGGCATAAAGACATTGATATGCCAAAACCCCAAATTACATGTACTAAGCACTAGCTTCAAATACAGAATAAGGGCAATGCCAGACTAGGTGCTTATTTCAATCTTAACCAGTGTTGTCTGCATGGTTTATTCGTTTACGGTTATAAAATGATTACATAGACATAAAAAGACACATATTAATGAAGTGTGGATTCAATTGAAATACTTATAATAATCCAAATGAAATTCTACAAAAATTGAAGTCAGGATTTTATAGGGATTAAAAAGTTCATGAAGGTTTAAAAGGAACTAACAGTTCTATGTGCATTAAAACCATAGTTGAACCATCTTAGATTCATTAATCTTTATTTTGGCACAGATTTATATAATGTCCATAATCAGGTGTGTTTGTAGGTCACTGTGTTGAAATGGAGAGAAAGGTTTAATATTGTGACTGGATCTAAAGATAGACAGGTAAGGAATATGTAACATATACATGTAAAGCACTTTATAGAATAAGTATACCAAGTTTGAATTGTGTCACTTGTTGAATTATTAAAGTGATCAAAGAATATTTTCAAAGCAAACAGTGCATTAATATATGAAACGTTTTGAAAGAGAGTTAAATTAGTCCAATTTTTTAACAGCTCAAGAAATGAAAAAAAAAGTATATTCTGGAAACGTATCCCTTACCCAGTAATTTACATAAAAAAAATTCTCTGTGTATGATGGCATAAGCATGTCCATAAAATCACCACCTGTCCCAGCTTTCATAATGACAGTTGACTATGCAGCCAGAACAATTGACACTCTCATATTCAAACAATTCACAAATGTCCTAAAACACACAGTTTTAATTAATGAATATTGAATGAAGTGAAGAGTCTAAATATTTTGGAAAACAGGTAAATAAGTAAATGTGCTTGTGAGAAGGGTATTTCATTAAAACATCACAACCATTGTGCTGATTGATAATATCAATTACCGGATATGTTGTAGGTCCGCTCTAGGGAGAATTCAGCAAAATGGGGGATGAAGATCGGTGGGACAAAGTGAAAAACTGGGTAAATGTTCAGCATGACATCCAGACTCGCCTCCAGAAGCCAGAGAAGTTCGACCAGAGTGCGACTCTGTACCACGGGCCGCAGGTAGGTTGGACTATCACCATGCAAACCCAAAACATTTTCAAAGGACAGTAGTGAGATGCAATTTCATACAAGTACTGTAGATTCCTTATTTTACTCAAGTGCTTAATTTCACAATTCAACAACTTTGCATCAAATCGCGAGTATTTAAAATCACAAATGCCAAACTTTTGTCATGGTTTCATTTAGTTTACATCTGTTTGAAAATTAAAAGCGATATTTTAAAATCTATGAGATGTGCTTCTCGTGATTTTACATGTTTAATTGGTAATGTACAGTATAAATTTTTGCAGATGCCAGGTTGCATAAACATGATAAATCAAAAAATGAAATTTACATGCATATTTAAAAAATATAATGATTCACTTCAAATTCACTTTGGTGCACATATAATGTTTATGCTGCATTTTTAAAACAAAGATGTACGATATGATTCATATCATTATCAAAAAAATATTTAATGCTTCTAAAATAAAATAAAATAAATAATAATGTTTATTTTGCACCATAGTTGCCCTTAGTGGTACTACATTTTACAGATATATTCATTTTGTTCTCTGTTTTGATATGGATAGCTATATCACACACTGCGACATCCTGCTCACATCAAGTGTATGACCCATTTCACCAGCAATGTGGGGGAGAACTTTGTCACCCATTACAGAATTGGGACAATGGACCACATCTCTTTATGGAACATGGAATCCCGGGAACGAGATGCTGTGTGTAATCAAAAAAGGTACAGATGTTCTTGTAGATTTTTTCATCATTAGATCTTAAAGGGGCATGGTCCCGATTTTGGTCAAAAATAATTTTTCCGATTTTAATGTTAACAATGCTTTTGTAAGGCATTTTTAAGAGGCAACCAAAATTTGAGTGTCATTCGTTGAGTTATAAGCAAGTTACAGAGTGTACAATTCTTTGCTATGTAAACAAAGCTTTTGTTTACATTTTGAATGTTTAAGTGAAAATTCCAATTTTAGACCTAAAATGAGTGTGTTAAACATTATGAACTGTTTATTTATGCTTAAAATGAATAAGAAGATAGACAAATCAGCTTGAAAAGATTTTTTACTGGTATATTGAACCTATATAAACAAAAAACAGGGCACGAGCCTTGTTTACATGACAAAGAATTGTGAGTCCTATATCTTGCTTATAACTCTACGAATGACTCTCAAATTTCATGTACTCATTATAAATGAATTTCTAAAGCACTGTAAATAGTAAAAACAGAAAAATAAAATTTAACCAAGATCGTGACCATGCCCCTTTAAGGAGGTTTGGTTATCACAGATATTTTGTTAATGTTCGTAGTAAAATTTTGTTTGTTTTTGTAAATACTGTGTCAGACAACCTTATATCATATGATAATCTGTATGTATTAATCACTTTGCCAAGTACTCTTTGTAGGTTTAACATAGATGCTGAACTCACGGCCATGATGTTTGTTCCTAAGCACAGAGTGTACCTGGGATTCGGGTCGGATCTGGTCATGCGGGTGTACACGGATGCTAAGAGTGGCTGCAAGAATGTGGGATCCATACCATGCGACACCACCATCTTATGGTAAGTTTGTTCTTAATGTATCGTAATTTGTTCTTCCATGAGTATACCAGGGGTGGATGGGGAGATGAGGAGTAATGGTAGTTTTCTTTTCTTTATTTTATCATTGATACATTAATTGTGATATTCTTGAATCTGAATGTGTTTTCTGTATTTGAGGTTTTTGAATAATCTTATCTAATTTTGATTCTTCATTGCTTCAAGATCTGTAACTTTTTGGAATTTCTCAAAAATGTGATCTTGTATTGTTTGAAATAAGTTTGTGGAAGCTACTAATAAAAGCTTTGTCATAGTATGTAGAATGGTGAATTAAGGAGGCTGGGTGGTCAACAAATTAACCAGCAGATCTACCTTAAAGTTTTAAGATATAAAATTTTATATGGTAAAGAAAAGTTCCAAATATATTAGCTTTGAAATTTGTGGTTTTGAATATTGAAATTTGAATATTTTCCTATATCTTTATGTAGAGCTCTTCTTCTTAAGGAGATCAATATAGTATAGAAATGGCCAAGACAATCGAGCCCTCTTAAGGTTTATATATATTGTCGATATTCCCAGAATATGGAAGTCATATATATATATATATATATATATATATATATATATATATATATATATATATATATATATATAATTTTTTTATTTCAGCATGTCGTACAACAAAGACACAGATGAGGTTTACGCAGGGGGAATAGGAATACTGGAGAAGTGGGTGTTCTCTGGGTCTGAGGTAATTTATTCCAATTATAGCAATCCTAAACAAGTAATATCAGACAATGGCCAGTGCTGTTTGATAATATGATATTTAGGATTTAAATTTTTAATGATAAACAACATAAAACTGTAACATATTTCGGCAGAATGTAATACAAATATATTAATACGTGGAAATGCTTGTAGACATACATTATAGATATACAGACACAATTATGTACATGTATCTAATATCTAAAGATCACTAGCTATCACAAGATAATAAAACGATGTATTTTTACATGTGCAATATTGCACAGCAATTCAAAGAGGTTGAAAGTATTTCAAAGAGAATATCTTTGTACCGTGTACATTTTAAATGTTAAAATTGATCATTTCATTTTCTGCTTTTCATGTTGAAGCATAATAAAAATACTGAATGTGATATTTGCGTTAAAATTTTAATGTCATTTCTCTTTCAGCATGCTGCTTTTGTACAAAAGAGAGAAAAATTTGACACTGAGATAAGATCAGATGAGGTAATATTGCTTTTTCATTTTAACACTATCGTTTAAAGTTAATCAATTGTTACATTTATTGCTTTACATGCAATTTAAATTTTGTATTGATGTTGGTTTTGAATGCAGCTTAATTTACCTGTAATGCTGTTAAAATTATATTTAATATAGAAATTCAATAATACATATTATAATAATAAAACATTTTGTTTGCTCATATCTTTATGCTTGCATGTACTGGTACATGTATTTGTATTTTTGAGATCATTTTAGACATATATATTTTTTACTGTAGCTCATGCCATTTTAAATTTTTTTTCTTCAAATATTCACTATAAATTTCAGTATTGATGTACATAGTTGTCATTCAATTTCATATTACTCATTTCCTTTTAATAAACAGTGGGTGATAGATATCAAGGTAGATCCCAGAAACAAACAGATGCTGGCTCTGACCTATGATGGAATTTATGTTGTTAGCTTCATAGTAAGTATTTATATATACATGTATTGATGCTGATATATAATAACAGTGATTTATGCAGATATCCAATTTACACATACATTGTACCGGTATTTACTTGGAAATTAATGATTTAAGGTGGTGTACTTGTATATTGAATGATTTTTCATGAAAACTATTTGCAGAGCATGAAGCAGACTCATTTGCTACAGAACAGACATGAAGGATCTCTCCGATGGTAGGACATATTTTTAAGTGTGAAAATTTGAATTAGAAGCCCTGCCATGTATGTGCCATGGCTTGTTGTGTTTTGTTTTTCATGTTTCTGCCTGTTTATCTGTTGCAATTTGAGATAAGCTGAGTTTCAAAGATTTTTAAGGATATACATATATTTATCAGACTTTATAGAAAGATACATATTAAGGGTGAGCAATTCAATTGTGTGTCATGATATTCTGACCTTGATCTTCCCATAATCTTGTTTCAATATCCTACTATATTTTCAACTCTCTTCATTCAAAGATATTTCTTTTAGAGAGAGCAATCTTACTGTGTCAATTAATATACATGTAATCTGACCTTGATTTTCTTAATGACATAGGAAATACATTTATACTATGATCTTAAAAACACAAAACTGCTAAATAAAAAATATTGCATATTTTCAAACTTTTATGTTAAAAAAAAGACATTTTCTTAAAATTTTCATCAACATATTTTGTAGCTGTTCATTCTACAAACAGAGGGAATACTTTATAACAGGCGGGGGAGATGGACAAGTCAAGGTGAGAGCTGTAATTACATATTCAGTGTTGTATTCTTATTGTTTTATCAATTAAATATTTGTTGGGGGTTAATGATGGTTTTTTTTATCAACACTCTGTTTTCTTTTATGCAGATTTGAAATTAATTGAGGTTGCATGTTTTGTATAGATTTATAGTGCTGTGTATTTCTTTAAAAAGACTTTTATAGTTTACAAGGGGAGGGGATTGGCTCAGGGAAAATACTCATCACATATTTCATCTTTTTCCACAATAAATAAGAATTGTAAAACTCTCATTCATGTCAGCTTTTTTCTGAATTTTCCAAGATTAGAGGAATTTTAATAAGAATTTGTTGTTGCACATGTAGGTATGGAATGCGGTTGTTTTCACACAAGTCCACGTGTTCTACGGCCATCGCGGACCAATCACAGGACTCCAGGTCCACAGCACGGATCCTCTACTGTTCTCTAGCTCCATGGATGGAACAGTGCAAATCTGGAGGATGGACAACTTCAGCAAAGTAAGACAATTCTGACCTACTAGTGTGAAGTCATTAGAATTCATGGGGGCTCAATTTTCGTTGTATTCATGGGTAGCCCTCCGCCATGAATTTACATACTCAATGAAAACAAATTTAGAAAGAATTATCTTTCTTACTAAAACTGAAAACCAAAGCATCCATGAAATTACACCCCCACGATCAAGCAAAAAACCCACAATCCACAAAAATTGGCCCCCACTGATTTAAATGATTCTACAATATTTCATGCATATTTCTTTCTCCTATTTTTTATTTTAATCTAAAGAATGGTTATAGTAAAGGATGAATACCACCATTAAAGTTTTTCTCTGATATTTTGCAAAATAATTAAGGGGTGTCATTTCATTTCAGTTATGTGTATTGTATATGGTTTTTTTTTTCCAGTTTATGAGAGTTGAATTGGGAGTTGGCATACAGCAAATGAAACTATTAGGTGATGAAGAGTTTTTCTGTCAGACAGAGAAGGAAATCAGAATCTACAATTTGAACCAGGTGTGTTATTAAGTCTATATAAGTCATTCTTAAAGATTTTTCATCTGTTAAACTCTAATCCTGAATTTATCTTAATACAGCTTGAAGCCAAGATGTGTATTATTTTTTAAAATTTTATATAAATCTGTAGATGGTAGAGGTTTGGGTTTTCTACAACATGCACTTAAAAAATGAAATTTGAACATCTCTGACTTATTGTACGAATGCATTTATTTAATCCAAAACCATTAGCTTGTTATTCAACACCTGTGTGCACCACCAATTTTGGGGTTTTTTTTGCGTGTATAAAGTACTAATGAGTTCCAGTGAATTGTTTTATTTTTTTTCTTCAGTTCTACACTTTGTTTGCTCCAGTAGAGTCTACAGTGTTTAAACTTAAGCTCTTCCCAAGTGTCAGAGGCAAGCCGAGTCGAGTCATAGCATCTACCGAGGTAATTAAGTCAGAATATGAGATTATAAAGGAATGTCCATGTATTTCAAAAATTTGCCTAATAATGTGTTTTGATTTAATTTGAATTGTAAAGTTAATTTTATATATCTATTAGATGTGACAAAATAATGACACTGAAATTTTTCTTTTTGCAGTACTAAAACAAATGATTATTGAAAAATATTTGTTTTTTATCTTGTTGACATTTACATATGTACTATTTAAAATAGTATATATTCACTCCTAGGATGGATCAGTCCGATTTTTCTCCCCTGTAACTGGAGCCACAATTACCATTATCTACCCATTGCCAACATTTCAGGTACAATCTTCACATCCAGCAGTACTGCTTTTTTCTTGTTCACAGCTTTAGCATTTGTCTAATTGATTTGAAACATAAGAATTAGATTTAGAGATAATAATGGAAATATAGCATGTTATGGATAGATGATTTTATGATTCGATCTGTACTGAATAAAAAGAATTGAATATCTAATACATGTACATGTATATTGCTGAACTTTGAGTTGTATTCAGTAGTTATGTACAAAATAACAATGTGAAGTTCATACATGTATTCCTAATCATGTGATTGTGAATCAATTTTTTTCACAGGTTTTTAGCTCATTTGCATATAACAGAGACAAAGAAAAGTTACTGACCATTCTACAAAATGGAGATGGTAGGAACACATTCCACAAATTTCTGAAGAAGAATGTAGATTAAATTGACAATGTTTACTATTTTACAATGCTTGTTTTTATCAAATTATTTATACTTACATAAGTTTTTTAACTTTTTTTCATCAATGGTATAATTGTAACTGTATTGCCAAAATATAAGAAATTGCTCCATGAAGCTATTATTTTGTATTGTGTTTTGAACTTTGCAGTCATAGTATTCAATTGTGATACGCACCCCTGTAAGGCGGAGGAAGTATGGCAGCCAGCTTCCTCTGATGAGGAGGTCACCGAGCTATCTATCATGGCTCTGGTAGGTTCCCAGTTTCCTTTGCTTTTGTTCTACATTCATTCACATTTATGTACGTGTATGTGGTAATCTTTGTTGGTTTCCAGCATTTATCTCTCCTTACATATAAAAGGTAGCATCTGGACTTTCCCCAATTTTGAGACTAAATATCTAGAAAAAAAATAAAAAAGCTTCAAAATTGTTATTCCATTGAATAGGGATTAATGCTTATTAATTTGAGAATATATATTTAGTTTTTTCAACCATTGCCACGTTATGTCAGTCGCTTCCTCATTGTTATAGTGAAAATGGGAATAGCTTAATTTTTTTGTTACATCTAAAAGAGTCATTCCCGTTTTAAACCTTGCATTAAATATTCCTGCCTGTCATAAGATTTTAAAATGTTAACCTGAGAAACAAATATAAATTATTTGACCCAATAAAAGCAGTCATTGTCAGTTGTGATAAATTGCATGAGATGAAGTTTAAGGTAACCTCTCTCTAATTATATTTAGAGTAAGACAAAGTTGATCTGTGCTTGGAAAAATGATTTCAATTATAGTGGTTTAAATGAAATTGTTAGATCAAGTTTCCTATTATAGACTTTTTAATTTTTGTTTTTGTTTGTCTTATGAATTTAGAACTACTCCGATGTAGATGGGGAGAGTACTAGGGAGACAGTTGTCTTGGGAGGACTAAAGAATGGACAGGTGAACTTGGAAGGTTTAATAAAATAATGTTCTCTGAAAAATTAAGATTCTTCCCTAATTTCAGTACTTGTGGGATATCTATGTTGTTCCTGCTATGTTTAGATGATAAAGTTTACATGAAATGACAAGATTCTTCCCTAGTTTTAGTATTTGTGTGATATCTATGTCTGGGTATCTTTAGATCTCTTTACTGGATGCTGATCAGTGTGTGATGGTCAAGAACCTACAGGCTCATGAAGGAGCCATCACTTGTATGGAGGCCATTACTGACATAGATGATTCAGGGTTCCAGATCCTAGAGACCAACTCCACTCTGGTCACCGGGGGACAGGAAAAGTTGCTCAAAGTGTGGTCAGTCAAGGTCAAACCTGGTCACTCGGGAAACAAAATCATCCTGGAGCAACTTGTTAAGGTATATACATATATGTACAGTCATACACTTTGTAATTATTAACTAGAGTGTATACTGTATGTTTAGTCAAAGTATACTGTATATTCGTGTACTGTATACCTGTAATCATTAACGAAGGTGGCTTTACACTGTAGCTTCCTTATTTTTCTACAGTTCTTATCTCTGCAAAATCACAACTTGGCTTTATGATAATCAATTGCTAAAATCTGATGAAGAGAAGTGCTTCTATTTATGTTTTCTCTGTTTTGACAGATTCCATGTGATGGCATACCTAACCTCCTTAGTGTGTATGAGAATACCTTGTGTGTCACCATAGACAGCCCTGATACAAAACTGTAAGTGAATATCATCTAAACAACAACAAGATAAAAGTAATCATATTCACAATAGCTATAAAATAATATGAACGTAGCCATTCCAACAATAGATGTTTGTGAACATAACTGAAAGATCTAATGTCACACATAATAGTTTTAATTATCATGTGTAGATTAATTTGCTCCTTTTCAAGGTGTTTAAGAATGTACAGAATAGATGGTAGGGATCTGGAGACCACATCTTCAATACACTACACAGAGCTATATCACGCTCAAGATGAAGAACACACAGAGAGGGTAAAGATTTAACCTTAATTGGAATTTCACTATTGCTTTTTATAGCAAAGATATTTCTGATAAGCTCATCTATCTAGAGGTGTAGGAATTGCAGCCATTGTTATGTGTATCATCTTCGATTATTTAAACATGTTCCATTTGGGCTTATTTTTGTAGTCCTGATTGAAAAAAAATTGCTAGACATATTGATGAAAAGAAATTTTTAATGTTTTGTCAAACTGTCTTATGATTGCCTATTTACCTTGAATACTTTGAATACACAGATGACTGCTCTAGACAAATGTCCCCTTTTAGGATTCTTTGCTACTGCCAGTAAAGATGGATATATTAAAGTAAGAATATTTTATTCTCTGCAAATGACACCCACTCCTTTATCTATAATCATTTCTTAGGTAACATTGTAATTGAGCAATACATGATATTTGATTTCAGTTACTGTAGATTATTTATTTTACGTGAGTACTTAATTCCGCGATTCACCCCTTTTGCATCAAATCGTGCAAATATAAAATTGGGAACGCCAAATATTTATCATAGTTTTATTTAGTTTACATCTGTCAGAAATATAAAAAAGCGAGACTTTAAAATGTGTTTCTTGCAATTTTATGCGGATATTATTTCCTCGCATTTAATTAGGAATCTATACAGTATATTGTCAATTTTAGTAAAGCATATTTATTGAATGTATAAACATAACTGATTGAACTAAGTGACTGGTTTAATGACAACAGGTGTGGAATCGCCACAACCAATTGGTAAGGGAGATGTACTTTGGAGAGCCCCTGTATGGTCTGTGCTTCGCCAATGCTCGTGGAGATCTGCTGCTAGGATTCCAAAACCACATCTGGTTTGTACTGAGTTTTATTTACAAGTATATGTACATAGATCTAGAAAGGTTGTTGGCTGTTGTCTGTGTCTTTTAAACTGTTGTTCAAGTACAGTACTACCTTGTACTGAAACAACAGTTTGATTTACTATAGGTCAAGATTATGCTGAAGTTGTGCCTATAAATGCCCTTTTGTGATACCAAAATTTGTTGTGCTTTTCTATAATATTATCGATAAGCTGTCGTCATTAAAACTGCACCTTGAAAGGTCAGTGATCATTTGACATAATCATAGAAAGTGCTTTTATTGTTCCTGTTTATCACACATTAAATTTTTTATGATGTTGTATTTTCCAATAATCTTGAATTTGTTTTAAATTTGACACCATTAGTTAGAAAATATAGATTATAATGTTGCATCTGATTAATTCATTTAAGTACACATTATATAATCCCTTCAGATGTGTTTGTTTTTGCACAACCCCCCCCCCCCCCCCCCCAGATCATATATACTTTGGCCACCTTGACTTTTATCTTTACCCTGAAAAAAAAAAACCCATTTGACATGACATTCTCAAAGAATTAATACAAGAAATGTAGGATGGATTTGCAGTAAGTCTTTTGTCAGCCTGCAGGTACACTTGTAAAATCAATATACGTGATGCTGGAAGTATTTTCTGTTCCACCATCACAATGTAATTCGCTTTGACTGGACCAGGTGCTTTTGATGTCTTACATTTAAGCTTGGATCTATGGATCAGTAAGGAATTAATGGTCATTATTTTGTCAAGATCATTTAATGGATCCTTGATTACTGGGTATGTTTATGAAGTGTCCAACAAGCATTTATTGGCCAGAGTTTTTTTATTTTTTGTTGATCGAATTTGTCTTGTGAAATCAAAGAAGTTCTATTTTAGAATACGTAACATTATAGATGGTGGATTTTTTTATTGCATGAACAAGAGTTAATTCTTTTATAAAAGGTATGATGCAGATCTACATGTACATCCTTTTAGTTTATTTTTACTTTTCAGCCTTCCATTTTTATGTGTTTATTACCAAAAAAAATAATTCATGATTTTAAAAATTCCTATATATTAAAGGTGATGTTAAGACATAGTTCTGTGTTTACATTTAAAATGTTGTTTTGATGTCCCAGATTGATAAGTACTCGAATTCATTAAAAAAATGAAATGATCTTCAATTTAGTTTAATTCATTTCCAGATAAGGAACCAATTTTGACAGCAGGCAGGCCGTGTATAACATAAACCAATCTGATACTTTAGTTACACGTGCAGTGGAATAAGATTTATATCTCGGGGATCCGATTACCCAAGATTTATCTTAGATGGAATACAGATTATCTCTCCATATCAATGCATTGTCTTTGATGGATTAATTAATTTTGTTTGTGTACTGGGATTTATCTACAAAAACATTCTTTAAATTCAGACCAGGAGGGTCATATCTCTGCATTTTAAAATCTGTGCTGAATTTTATATTCTGCACAAATACCTGTTATGTGTAGTATGCTGTAAGCTTAAGTTAGTGCTTTGATAATTACATAAAGCATCTGCTTTGATCTATTGAATGTGGGATTTTTGAGATTATATTTGGGGGAAAGGAAAATTTCAATAGAAGTAAGTAATTAAGTCTGGAAAGGTTTCTTTGTTTGACTGTTGCTAGATTAGTTTATTTTGTTAAATAGCTCTGAGATATATTTTTAGACAGACTTCTGAATCAATGGTCCATAGCTTCATTAATAAATCATGTGAATTTTTACTTAATGTTTGGACTTTATTGATTTCTAATAAAGATAAAAGGGAAAATATACTATAAAAAAAAATAGAATGTGTAATGGTTGTTTAAAAGCTATTCATTATTGATACTAAATATTTTGATCAATTGCAGTCATATCATTTAAAGTAGCAAATTAGTAAAAAAAAAAAAAAAAAAAAAAAAAAAACCTTGAAAAATTGGTACGGTAATATTTTGGTCACAGGATTGTTGTGGTAAACAGTTGTGTGAGAAAATTGTCCCCCTGTTCACTTGGTTAAGTTCAGATTTAAAACCCCCTCCCTCACTTTATATTAGTGCTGTATATTGATTCTTGCTAGTAAATTACTTACAGATGATTATGGGAAAGTTCTATGAGTAATACGGAGGGTGGAACCTCAAAAGCATGCGTTAAACAATAGATGTATAGTTGTGAAATTTGATAAGGCAGGTTTTTATTTTTTAATGTATTACCTAAATGTCAATACACAATCAGTTTATTTTTCACTCCACTTCTGTTTCAGCTTAATTCCATTGACCAACTTCTTCCCACAAAATTATCTGGAGCTCATTTCACATCAGGAGTTTAGGGTAAGATAAAAAAAAAGTTCAGACATTTTTTTGTAAGTATAAAAGATGAAAAAGCAACACATAACGTTAGAACTTCCGATAAATCTAATCAGTAAAATATTTTGCTGAATTTTTAATTTTTTTTTAAAGGATGACCTAAGAGAGCCTCCCATTCCATACAGTTCAAAGGTCAAGTCATGGTAAGTTTCTACGTACAGGTATTTTGATGGGCAAACTGACCGTAATTTTTATAAACAAAAATTCCAAAAAAGTTATTAAAGATATTTCATATATCAGAAGAGAAAGAAGGTCAGTGTTTCTTGACTTTTTATTTATTATCCAGTAAATTTCAAGATTTACTAGAAAAATGAATAAAATTATAATTTCAAAATAATATTTTAATTTAGTATCATAAACACTGATATTTATTCATAAAAATCTTTTTGTAAGTATCAGCCACTATAGAATATTTTTCAGGTAATTTTAAACTGTTTCTAAGTAAAACAAAATTTTTTAACTGATGAAGATAGCTCTGTACATTCACTACCAGTATGATTTTTTTCATAAGGACTGTAATACATGTAGCAGCTTCTTTTTCTTTCTCAGGTTTGATCCGAGCAAACTACCAATCTTCAGTACCAACCTGACAATCAGACACCAGGAGAAGCAGGATGAGGACATAGATCAGGGGATCCTCGAGGACATTGAGGACCTGAGTGATTCTGATGACAGCTTTGATTCCCCAGTTCGCAAAAACTACCGTCTCCCAAAGTCCAAACTAAAGCTTGAAGAAGAAAAAATTCTGAAGGAGTTGGATAAGAAAAGGCAATCCATTAGTGTTGAAGAACCAGGTAATGGATGATTTTGAACTTCTCAGTATTTATGAATGAACATCCTTTTCCGTAGTATGGCTCATGACAAAGAGTCAGCTGGCAGTGTGTCAAGCTTAAGATCTCTATATTTTTAAGTATTTCTTGGTAAAAAGACATTCTTAATTTACCTTTTTGATACTGTTTTGAAAAAAGATTATATTTATGGTTTTTTTTAGATGTGTAAACTTTTATTCAAATGCAAGAAAATTTCATAAGGTTTAATTATATCATCATTGAGATGTGAAAATATTTTGCCATGAGCTAGTCCAAAAGTGTGTCTCACAGTTGTTAAAGATAGTAACATAAGCTTGGTTGCAATAATGAATCACAATGAAGCAATGTATCTCCGGGTAAATCACGAAAATAAGTCATAATAAGTATAAGTTACTGTGGAATCATTAAAATTTGTGGGGGCCAATTTTTTGGATTGCTTAAATTTTAAAGGTTTGTGGGGATGTAATTTTGTGTATTATCTTGTACCTACAAAAGGAAATATGACTTTATAACCCTAATTTATTAATTTGTGGAGGATGTTCATTCGTGGATAAGAGGTACCCACGAATTCCACGAAAATTCAGCCACCACGAAATCTTATGATTCCACGGTAGTTTACAGTAATTTAAAGTAAATTATTTGTTCCTTCTCCAGTTTTTTCTTTCTACTTTAATTTGCAAATGCAAGTTTGCAAATGGGAAAGAGTTTAACAAATAACAAGTTCATTTTCTACAGATTTTTCACAGTACATGGATTCTACAGATATTTTCAATGATTTATACAAAGCTGAGGAAAGTCCTCAACCTTCAGATAAAGAAGGTGAGTGTATAAATTTGATCAACAAATCAAGCTCAGCTCAGGAATGAATTTACACTAAACATGTACATGTATTCATGTTTTTTTTTTTCTGAACATAAATCAAAGATTTATGATCTTTATGAAATGATTGATTGATTGAGTCATTCATTCATTCATTCATTCATTCATAGAAATAATATGGCATGCATTTATGTAAAGTGCAGCCTGTTAAATCTGAAACCATGTAATACAACATTCCTTTTGTACAGCATACATATAATTGACTGTGGTGAGTTCTGCATGCAAGTACAAGTAGCTTATGTAGCACCAAATTTATTTAGGTTTTTCTGTTCTTTTTTTCTGTGTTTTTTTTTCTTGTACTAGCTATATATAAATGTATTTTTTGTTCTTGTCTTTTGTTTCTTGTACCTGGTACTTGCCATTTATATTATACTTATGTTTTACAATTATTTTCTTCTGACATACATGTAAATAGTTTATGCATTTTGTTATTTGATTTCTGTTCAGTTTGATTTCTGTGTTTCTTTGGCATGTTTGGTGTTGGGGAAATTGATACAAGATGATTTTGATGTTATCTTGTTAAACCTTTTGCCCACAACTTGAACCTTTAGCTATATAATCTGACAAGTTGGGCTTTAGAATTCAAATTATATTGATTGAAAGGCCAAAGGTCAATATAATATCAAAGTAATTTCTAAAGGTCAAGTTAATTTTGTTTTCATTGGTCATCAAACAGGGCATATTATTTCATAAATCCATCATATTTTATCCAACTTAATAGATAGATGTATATCATCATATGTGAAGGTTAGAGTTCAAAATATGTCAGGTCAAGGCTACTGTAATTTCCTAATTAAACGCGAAGAATTATTATCCACGTAAAATTGCAAGAAGCAATCCTCACAGATTTTAAAATCTCGCTTTTATTTTCAGACAGGAAACTGTAACAAAAAATTGGTGCTTGTGATTTTATTTTCTCGTGATTTTATTCAAAACAGTGGAATCGCGGAATTAGTATTTACATAAAAATAAGAAATTTACAGTATTCCATGTTTAACTTTTGATGGTAGTTTTACTGATAACAGTAGATATACTGTATCATAATCACATCTCGAAAGATAGGGACAATATATATATTGTATATTGTGGTCTGTCTTCCTGTCCATGACTTACCTGCACAACATAAAATGAAAACTTCATAATGGTGACCTTAAAGTCAAGGTCGTAAATAAATATATGGTAAAAGCTTATTACAGTTAGTGCTTGGGAACTTTAAAGTACATCTTTTACTTACTAATTTAAGATTACGTCTTTTTCTTATCCTTCTGTTTGTATTTCATTATTAAACATTTATACTTTATAAAAAAATTTGCAAGCATTGGTAAGGGAAAATGAAATAAATGACACCAATTATGGCTGCTGGTACATGAATTAAAAGAGATGTAAAACCAACTACATTTTTTTTTCCAAATAAATTGATGGATTTATAGATGACTTCAAATCATAAAATAAAATTATATCAGAAGTATTTGATAAATATTATTGAAATTTAAGGCTTAATGTTTGTTTTGGAGATGAAAAGTAGAGGAGCGTACTTTAATTTTTTGTACTTTGTTTCTTATAGGTATTGAGACAGACACAGAGGAAACACCACGTTCTAAGAAATCCAAAAAGGAGAAAAGAAGTATGGAGGAATCCTCAAAAATATTTTATTCAGATAATTTAATAAAATAATTATAGAAAGATATGTTACCATGCATGGTCATTGCTTTAGCATTTAGAAAGTGTATTGCACTGCTCTTGTCAATCGTTTAAAACAAAAATGCATTTTATATTTAGATTACCTGATAAAATACTGATAAGATTTGATATAATTGTTATTCTGTATGGTATCACAGGTCTCAATGTGTTACTGCAGTACCATGTACCTGCTCTTTCAGGAAAAAGTATTTCTTCAATCCCCAACATTCATATGTTGACTCCATTTGAACAAGCTCTCCTCAAGAGGAGACCAATCATAGCACTGGATGGTAAGACTTTAATACAAATAGTTTACACGACTCATTACAACTCTTTGGAATGATGTACAATAAATATAGTGTACTAAGGTCTCTTGCATCTTGTTACAAAGGATACATCCCAAACTCTGTGATCAGGAAACAGCTGGGTTACCGCCCTCCAACCCCACCCCAGATCCAGAAACGGCAGGATGTCTGGAGACCAAAGCCGGTGAGTGTCTGGCATTTCTGTGGAGAGAGAGAGAGAGAGAGAGAGAGGAGAGAGAATCTAATCTTATGAGTTGTTTAAAAAAAGTATATTTACTTATTTATTATTTTTATCTAAAGGTTCCAAAGCCCCTACCAAAAAAGGAGGTTGAAGAAGAGAAAGTGATGGATTTGTATGAGGTAAATTACATTCTATGGAATGAGAAGATCTGTCTCAGTGTTATCATTAGATGCAGGGTTTGATATTTTGTTTTTTAAACTTTCAGTCCTGTTAATTATTATAAAGAATGTACATCCAAAGATTGGAGATTGTAGATTTAATATATTTTGTTGAAATTTTATTATTCTGTGAGTGACTAAATGGTCACTCTTTGGTTACTATGTATGAAAGAAAATTGACACTTTGCACATGTTTCAGGTTTTTGATAGAAAATCGTACATTTTGATCTATAAATGTGATTATTTGTTAAAAATATACCGTTATGCATTTGCATATTTTGTGGTCTAGCTTACACCGTTGTATGGTTTAGCTATTTATAAAAATGAAAATTAAAGGATAATGTGAAGTTGACAAAATAATATGCCTGTTATTTCTGTAGTTGGCACGCAGATATAGATTTGATGCTGGTGAATCAGACAATGAAAGTGAGGCTGATGAGCCAATCATAACCCGCCCCACTAATCGGGGCGGCCGTAATAAAAAGAGGCAAATCAAAAAGAGAATCAAGGATGATTGGAGCGATGGGAGTGAAGATGATGATGAGGAGGAGGATGATGAGGAGGTGATTGATGACTTTAAAGAGGACGACTCAGGGGTAGACATGGCTGAGTCGTTGGTAGGGAGTCAGTTCTCTCTGCTTGCTACTGGTAAAGCGCTTAAGGTAGATAATCGTTACCATAGAAGCTGCTGCCTCACCAGTCCACGTCCTCATGTTGCTGTGCATCCTCCACCTGCTGCTTGCTTTTTTGTCGCCTCTCTCTTTCATGTTGCATTGTTGCATGTTTGTTTTTGTCTTATTCAGGCACCATTGAACACATTAGCATTTCGATTCTTTAAAGGTCATGTTTTATTTGTTGTACTCATTAATTAATTGTATGATGTTATAACTTTTGCATCTTTTTTCCTTTAAAACTCATCTATTTCATCATTAATTAATTGTATGATGTTATAACTTTTGCATCTTTTTTTCCTTTAAAACTCATCTATTTCATATCTTTTATTTGTACCACTGTAAATCTGTTTTTGCTTACATTCTCATGCATGATGTTGATATAGCCATTTATCTTTACTTATGATGATTATATTCTGATTACCAATAGTTGAAATTGCATGGAAAGGGAGCTAACTCTTTTCAATTAAATTTTCATATGCATTAATATGAAATTAATTTTTATTGACAGCTTTTACTTTTAATACAATTTTTGGAACTAGCTCTTCAATAGAATCCTAAAATGAATTTTTCTTTTCACAGCTGGGCACTTCAAATTAAACTTCATTTGATTTTATCCAGAATGGTGCTCATTATGTCATACTGGTACATGTTAGATTTACATATTTATCTTTTTGCTTGAAATCAAATAGGAGCAGAAGCCGCTTGTCTGGGGAGAGCCGGAGAGTTCTACTAAAAAGTCTATCCTGACCCCCTGGAAGAAGATGACCAGCATGGTTCGTACATCATCCAATCTGTCCTCAACTTCCTCCAAGCGGGCCTACAAACCCACCAGTCGCCGATCTACCCCCAACACACCCACCAAATATGAACGTAAGACACACAGCATTCATTTAGCTTTACTGAAGTTTAATTTAGAAATCTGACTGAGGTTTAAAGCTATTTGAGATCTTGAGTGCTTGAAGTATCATTGATAATTGTGTACATGAACTCTTTATTTAGAAGTGGAGTTGATCTGAGATTTAGGATATCACTGTAGATTATTTAGTGCTTTATTTATGGGTATATTAATGTAGACTGTATTAAGATACAACCCTTTGATGAATATCAATAAGAGTCTTTGTTTGTGCAAGGAGGATGTTAAGTTATTTATCGGATCAGATTTATTATACGGTAGTTCTGAGTTATCTACTGTAACGAAAACTAATAAAATTTGTTTGTTAGGGAGTATTTCTTCAAGTGATTTACATTGTCATTAATGGGATTTATTGAACATATCTATATATTTTTTTTTCATCTTAAGAAGTACACTTATTTCTTATATTATCGGTATATATATAAAAACTAGAAAACTAGGAATAACATCATGGCCCAATGTTATCCTTGTAGAATTTATAGAAATTGTATAAGATATTAATCCTGTTGAGAAATAATTTTTACACAGATCCCAGTATTATAAAGCATCAGCACCAAAACCAACATTTTGGTAAAGGGTTCTTTAGTGTGTGAACAAGTTGTCATAACGATATGTCATTGAACTGATTTTGTGTTTAAATTCACTGTGTAAAAACAAATGTTCTAGGAAACACATATGCTTATGTCACAAAATTCGCACATGTAGAATAAATACACAATGTAAAATAAATGTACATTCATTTAATTTCATATTTTATCATTCTATTTAATTCTACACATGCATGTGTCTTATTTCTTCAGTATTGCAAGCATAAGCTCTCACAATTTCATTTCATTCTAAGAGATAAATGAACACAAATCATTTGTAAAATACATGTACTTAGAGACCAAAAGTTTTGGTAATTTCATTATTGTACTACATGCATTATTGTAATAAAAGTGAATTTGAATCACACGCAATCACAAATTACATTGTATGTGTACTGCAAATAATAGTAAAAATTTTGTCTTCATGTGCTTTATATGTTTTATTGAAATGATAGCTATATGTGAGTTTTGGGTTGGACATTTTGTAGCGGAAGCTTTTGTTTTTTATGTTTTCAATGGGGGTTTTTTGGCTAATAAATTTTTTATTTTACAATTTCTATAAGAGTACTAGGCATAATTCAAAGAGTGCGTCTTTCTCTTGTATTAAAGATTGAAAAACATCTAGTGTGCAGTTATTTTGATGGCAAAGAACTTTGAATTTGAATGGTCTTCTTCACACTTTTTCCTTGCAGTAAAGTCCAAAGCGTTTGAGTTTGGAAATGTGTTTGCACCTCACCCTAAGTCTGGGGGGCCAGGAAGTCGCGAGAGGACCAAGTCCTTCAGACTTAGCAACATGGTAGTCGATGAGGACTCCACTGATGTCAGGTTCAAGGTGAAGGTCATATTTATTATTATTTATTCAAGAACTAAAGTCTAATTGACATTTGTCAAAAAATAAAGGGTCATTAAACTAGCTTCTTAAAGCAGCTGTAAGCTAATGGAAAAAGAGTTACATTTCAGTTAGATGGTGTAGAGAAAAGCATTATACACATGTACATGTACTGTAAACTCAGTAAATTTTGTGATTTTTTGTAATGGTTGAAAAAAAGATGATTGCATGGTTTATGGATTTTAGATCATGTATCTCACTTGTGGTAAAAAAATAGATTGGGAAGTGAAATGATTTATCCATTCTAAACACAACAAAATTTGTGGAAATTACATACATGTATATAGTCAAACTTCGTTATCTCAAACTAGATTGGACTGTTTAAAAACTTTGAAATATCCGAGTATTCAAAATATCGAGGGTAAAATACTTAAAAATTAAGTGGTTGGGACTTACAAATTACTTCATCATATCTATTGTACTCGAGATATCAGCGTTCGAGATATCGAAGCTCAACTGAATTTTCCAAACCAGATAATTTTGCATTATTCTTGTGTTGTGCAGGAAAAAGAGAGCAAGAAGAAGGTGATACAGGTGAATGACATGGAGGTGATGCATAAGCTGATGAAGGAGGACTTCTTCCGAGACCAGAAAGGGACTCCATCGTACGAGAGTATCCTCCAGCAGTTACTGACCATGCTGGACACGGATGATGCCGACCTCCACAACAAAGTCTGTAACTACATCCTGGAGATCCACAAGTAAGTGTAACTGTTAGTTGTGTAGAAATATACTAAAATAAGTACATACACTTCATGTATGGCTTTTAATGCATCATAATTTTTTGTGTGTATCATAACTTTAAAGTATGTACATGTACTATTGAAAATCCCTGATACATGGTATCTAAGGACCAGCATTACCAGGGTAAAGACACAGCATATGAAGATACTTATAATACTTGTTGGTTTTGGGTCAAAAGTTTAGAGTTTTGGGGCTAGAGAAATGTAATGAAGCTTGTTCTATCGAAAATAATTTTTATTTCATATTGTTAAATTTGGTAAACAGGTTAATGCATGAAATTATCATGTTAAAGATTTAAATGTGTTTTTCTTTAAAAAAAATATTGATAGAAATGTCATTGAAATACATAATGTGGAACGTCGTTAAAAATCTGAAGAATACTAGTATGGGAAAATTCTAGCCTGAGAAATGTGGCAATACATGGATTTATAATTGAAACAATGTTCATATCTTTCAGTGATGTGGGTATATCTGATGTCTACCTTGATCGTATCATCAACAAATTGTCCAATCAGCTGAGTGCAGGAAATGGTGTCAGTTCTTCCATTCGCAAAAACGGACTGTCTGCACTATCTGTAATCGGCAAGAGCCGCCAAGATGTGGTGGCCACCATTCTGCCTAGACTCATCGATAGCTCGGTAATTAAGGCCATTTTTCAATAGGGACAGATTTTAAGGGAATTTCTTAAATCAATACATAATTCCTTCTCTTCCAACCTAATCGGGATAATCAATGAATAGTATTGGATTTTCTGCACCAAGATTTCATTGTGCATCTTTAAAATGCTTTGATAGAGTTGATTTGTATCTTCCATGAGCAGGCATTTTATTAAAGAGAGTGAAGTCAATAGTTTAATTCTGTAATCCCAAACTTCAATAACAAAGGGTTATAGAATTATCAGGTCTAAATCAATATTGGCATAGATTCCTATAGCATTTATCACAACAATTTCTCATTTTTAGTTCAGTCGTTTGGATTTTTGTAACGATTTGAACTTTCTTCTGTAAGTTTTTAACATTTTTTTTATGCATAAAAACTGGATAAATTTTTTTCTTGATTTTATGTATTCCATTTGCTTCTCCACTTTTTATTATAGCATTTTAAAATTAATACTTATGTTACAAGAAAAATATTTGGAAATCCATTAAAGTTAGAAAGCTTAAAATCTATTGGCAAGATACCAGTTAAATTTTTGAGATGATTATTATGAATATAAAAAAAAAACATTTCTGTATTCTTTCAACAGGTGATACAACATCCAAAAAATAAAGAAAACTTAAGTGTCCAAATACCTTTTGTAAAGAAATAAAAAAAAATATATATCTGTTAATGCTTTAATGTGACAGGGATTTTATGCTAGTGTTAGGGGGTTTATGTTTGATCCTGAGAAACTGGTTTGTGCTTTGTTAAGTTGTATTTCGTTGAATGGTAGAAATGTCTGTTTTGAGTTGTGCATAAGAAATTTCTTGGAGCTTTTCTGGTAAGATATGGGATTAATGTTTTTAGCTTTCATGTATATAACAGAGTTCTTCTTTATAAAAGTTAATGTGCATTAGAATTTTAAGTATGTGCATCCCAAATTTAGTTCCGTATGCAGAAATTTAATATTTGCCATTTGTTGCTAACCAGGATGTATTCCTTCCCTGAGGAACTTAATTGAGACTACTGCATTGTGGCATAATACAATAGAATAAACCATAAATTATGTATGACAAGCTTGAATGTAGTATAGAAATAATAAAATGGATGTATTTAGAATAGCTATTCCAAATAACCCCATGGTCTGATGATGATTCAAAAGAACTTTATCTGAAAAAAATATTGAATAATTACAGACTTTTATTTCCCACTGTTTATTTAGACTGACATCCGTGAAGAGGCTGCGGAGGCCTTGGCCCAGTTGACGGGAGTGACCAACAAGACAGAGCTTTGGAGCCTGATGGAGGACATGGGGCTCCAGAAATCCTACAGCAGCAAGGAGGATGAGGATGAAGCACTCAAGGCACTGGCCATGAGGTTGGATGTTCCGTACCGGCCGGATAGCTTTGCGGACTGGATCGGGGACTGGATGGAAGACCTCCAGAGTCCAGCCATGTACGATGCGGAGGATGATCTGATGGTGAGTGATAGGGAAACTGATGCTAAGTGGATTGAGATAATGGGTTAAGATTTTCCTAAAGTTTCACAATTAAAGTACTCTGAAGAAAGGTTTTTTGTATTTGATGCAATGGTAATCAATGTATGAATTTTACTAGAAAGTTTGTTTAGTGTGGATTTTGATAGAAAATATAAATGAAATACAGTAAGCAATTGAATACTTCATACACTGTACACAAAAATCCCTATGATGTTGAAAATTCTCTAGATTAAAGGTCTTTCCAGAAACTCATCCTCCACAATGAATAGTATTTATACCCCAGCTCTGAAGGAGAAGGGGGTATACTCTTTTACCCTTGTCTTTCTGTCTATCTGTTTATCCATAACAAATTTCTGTCACATTTTTCTCAGCAACCATTCTATTGTACTAATTGGATGTCAACTTCCTGTTAAGTGATGACTTTGATTATTTTTAGCACAAATTTTTTAACAAATTTTCGTCAAAGATTTCTCAGCAACTATTCATCGCAGGTGCTTGAAATTTTTATACACTCTTTGTTTAGGTATGCCATACTGCATGATCCATTTGTGTACCAATCAGACATCAACTTTCTGTTAAATGACGACTTTCTTTATTTTTAGCCTAAATCTTCGAACAAATTTTCGTCAAAGATTTCTTAGCAACTATTTAATCGCAGGTGCCTGAAATTTTAACACACTCTTTATTTAAGTATGCCATATGGTGGGATTCATTTTTGTACCAATCAGACGTCAACTTCCTGTTAAATGTTGACTTTACTTATTTTTAACATTATTCACATCAGAGTGGGGTAATCACAAGTGAGTATTGGCTCACAGATATCTTGTTACATCATATTACTGTACATTATTTTACGCATATAGCTAACAAGTTTTTTTCAATTAAAACAGCTAAATGACATTGAAAAGGCTTGGGATGGCAGGGAGAAAAGATGGAAGCCTGAGTCTCTCTATCTGTCAGAATCTGTCAGTCGAGCCTCCAATCGTCTCAAAGAGCTCTCCTTCATATCAGACAAGTCACGTAAGTATCTGCTCTCAACATGTTGTTCAACAGACTTTTAAGATCCCTCCATCATATAAGAGAAGTCTCAAATCTGTTAAGAAGTTCTTCATTCAACTTTTTTTTTTAAGAGTGTACTTTAAGAAATGTGTTAAGTACATCTTCATGGACTCAAAATCTCTAAAATAAACAATTGTTTTGGACAAATGTCTAAGAATAATGTACACACATGTATATAAAAGGCCACACTTTTAATTGCCTTTGAAAATCAGACAAGCCCTGTAATAATCTAATAAATAGATCTTTAAATGATTAAAAATAATTGCCATATCAAACAATTTGATTTTTGACTTACCAAAAGAGCACATAAAACTACCGGTATGTTTTAAAAGTCGTAACACAAGTGTCTTACAAGAAAGATAACTCTTCATAGCTTACTTTAGCGTGCACCTGGTACACTCCTTAAAATTTCAAACAACTAATGGTATACTGCATAGAAATGTACAGTCTATATCCCTACATACAATGATAGTCATTATATATGTTAGCTTTAATTAATGAGGTGGGATAATAAAGGGATTGCCCTCACAAAATAAAGGGAAGTTATTAGTGTTAGTAAATGTGATTACAGTATTAGAGGAGGAACAACTTAGTTTCATAAGCTATCAAAGTGAAGCAGAGGATGAGGAGGAGGAGGAGGAGGACTTGGCAAGTGAATTGTCTTGTATAGAGGAGGGTCCACCCTCTCTAGAACAGTCCTCAGGTCCGCCCTCTCTAGAACAGTCCCTGGGGCCCCAACAAGAGGGGATGAAGCAGCTCTGTATGGGGAGTCAGGTTTTGATGATCTCAGAGAAACTCAGTAAGATGCTTCAAGACACGGACCCCCAGGGGATATTTTCTCAAGTCCACCCCCCAGACAGCGAGGGCTATGCCAGACAGATGTCTATTATTGAGCAGATACTGAAAGAGAATCCAGACTTGGAGTTTGATAGCGATATGTCCAACTTAACTCGGGGGAGGACACAGGAGGGTGGTGAGAAGGCTCCGGGGGAATCGCTGGACACCCCTGGGCAGGGGTTTGATGTTGTAGATGGACATAGTAAGGGGGTCCAAGTGGAGAAGAGCCTAGAGGAAATGATCCTCCTGGAACAGTCTAACAGAGCTGATAATACATGTATTGCTGAGGGAATGGAAAGGTCTTCTTCAATCCATAAGGAAACAGAATCTGGTATTAGACATTGTTTGGATTTGTAGACTTCTGCTTTGCATGCTGGTACAAGATTTGCCATAATCTGACATAACCCTCTTTTGGCATTTCTTTGGCTCAGAACTGGAGTTTTTGGTTTTAACAACTGCTTTAAACAGAACTGCATGTTCCCATTAACAAAACAAGGACAACAATGAATGCTTACCGGTATTCTACTCATACTGACAATTTTACAGACCAATTGTAACCACTAATTTGTGTAGAAGTGTTTATTAGACGTATAGTTGTTTGATGCTGCATGAGTATTTGTCATGGTAGACTTAATACAGTATTCAAATGTCCATACATCTAACTCACCATTTTTGTTATATATTGCTTACTTATTATGCTTTTAGTTGACTTTAAAATATACATGTATAAGTATATGATTTAGCTTAATGATACAATATATTGAAATGTCAGATATCTGTCACTATTATGAAATTCTAATAATTGTGAATGACTTACGTTTTGCCTTTTCAAGTCTTAGATTCAGGGTTAATATAACTTATCCTTGTATTTTTCATTGTTTTTACAGGTCAATTCACCCCTGGGAGAACAAGCAGAACTCGCCTTGAGTACAGGAATGAACTAGAGTAAGTCATATTGCAGTATATAAGTTACAGTATTCGTAAATTTGCATGGATTATATAGTGGAGTTAACCAAAGAAATGGAGTAAATTGTGCAGGAGTGAATTAAGTTATAAAGGAGTGAGGAGTAAGAAGTAAACTAGAGTAAGGTTTATAGGAGGGAGAAAACTAAAGTCAGTTTTACAGGAGTGAAGAGAGAACTAGGGTAAGTTATATAAGAGTGAGAAATAAACTTTGATAAGTTATACAAGAGTGAGGAGTGAACTAGAGTAAGTTATAAAGGACTGAACTATGGTAAGTTATACAGGAATAAGAAGTGAATTAAGGTAAGTTATACAGGAGTGAGGAGTGAACTTGGACAAGTTATACAGGAGTGAGGAGTGAACTTGGACAAGTTATACAGTGAACTTGGACAAGTTATACAGGAGTGAGGAGTGAACTTGGACAAGTTATACAGGAGTGAGGAGTGAATTACAGTAAGTTATACAGGAGTAAGGAGTGAACTTGGACAATTATACAGGAGTGAGGAGTGAACTTGATGAATGAACTAGAGTAAGTTATACAGGAGTAAGGAGTAAACTTTTTTTTTTGAGGTGCGAACTAGAATAAGTTATACAGGAGTGAGGAGTGAACTTAAGGTGTGAACTAGAATAACTTATACATGTTCAGGAGTGAGGAGTATAGATTTCAGTTGTACAATTGTTCAATTGTACATCTTAGACAGATAGACAGACTATAGATTTCAAAATACAAATCATGGTTGAGTTAGCGGAACCCTATCCCTCATTGAATTAAAGATACTGGTTGAGGAACAAACACAACCACCTTTCGTACAAAGAAATTTAAATGAAATTTTGATTCAAGAATTGGTTCTGGTCAGTTCTGTGCATGGATTGTCATGAAAAGCAATTAGATTGATAAGTTAAAGCTCTGCTACTTTGTGAATTAATTATTAATTAAAATCAGATTGGCCATCTGGGTTTCTCAACAGTTCGAAAGAGTCAATGCATTTAATGGAAGGTACATGTAAATAGTTTCTGTATGTGTTGTGACTTGACAAAAGTGTAACAAATCATTCAGAGAAAATATCTGGTAAATGACATGTAAAGATTGAAATATTTTCTCTTTATATGGATATACATGGGTGTTTTTATTTTACCTAAGAATTAATTGCATTGAAGGAAAGTCATTGCTTTTGCTATTATGATAAGTCAATATCAATATTTGTCCCGATATCTTTAACCCTCGCTCTTTTCTTGAAATCTAAATGTTTTTGTTGTTGCTAATTATACAAGTTGTTAATTTCACCTAAGAGGTCCTCTATTTATGATCACTATAGTGTTCTGTTTAAACTGTATTATCCTGGAATTCTTTGTCACGATTTGGTCTATGTCTGTATCATTTAAGTTATAATAGCTAGCTCATTGAATAGAACTTTACTGTACCTTAAATTTAAAAGGGCTAAAATGTCCATCCATTGGAGAAAGGGAATTTTAGTACCATTTTGACTGAAATGATCATCATACCAATAAGAGAAATAGGTGTTTATGGAATAAGTTTTAGATAGCTGAAATCATAAAAATTTGATGTGATTTGAACTTGCAGCAAATTTTTCACTATTGTGCTTGATGTAACAGATTGGTTATAAACAATATACCAGTTTGAACTGAGTTTTGACAATATGTGTTGTCCAAAAAGATTTTATCAGGGTATGTTTGGCAGCTGCACCACCATTGATTCTGAAATTTAACAAGGTTTAGAGATTAGACAACATCAGTGTTACAAAAGAACTGCATATTTACACACCTTTAAGCCTCAATAAATAGTAAGAATCCTTTACTGCAGAATTTTTTTTTTTGAGCAAGTGAAACGACTGAATTCAAGAGAGCAGCAGAATTCTTCTTCTGATAAGTGTTTGCAGATAGTGATTCAACAAATAACACTTTAAATAGTGGGCTTTGGTGCAGCAAATATTGTTTTGGTAGATGATATCCTACTCTTAGAGGTTGCATTGACAATGAATTGATGAGAGATCAGCTGTTTAAAATGACGCCCCTTCACCCTCGCTTTGTTGTTCAGCTAGAATTGTGCCAAGGCTTAGGGGAGGAAATTTAAAGGATTATCCTTGCTATTTGAGATCTTACACAATATCGACATTATGTCTCTCTGATCGTCAATTACATTTATCTCACTGTGCAAAACAAGCTTCGGAGAGGTTAGCTCCATGTAACCTATATTTTTAAAGATAGTTTTAATATTAAATCTATTTATAAAACATTCATGCTAGAATTTTTTCTAGACAGAATATGATCAGATTATCTGACTGTATAGTCAGTGATTGGATATTCCAATGCATTTTATGACAATTTTATGTATTCTATACTTAAATTGGGTGGAAAAGTAAAAGGTGGTTGATAAGAGTAGAAGCTTAACATGCTCATTGCTGATACCCGCCCTGCGAGTGGCCTCAGGTGTTCACGGAAAATATAGCACTGATTGACAATACCTTCAAAGTGATTGGATTTAAAGGATTCATTTTGAAGCAGTTATAAATGACTGATATGTGTCTGTGTGGAGACTGGTGATAGCTAGGTCATTGTGTCTGTGTGAAGTCCTAGGGGTACAAGTGATGGAGAGTATTGAGGATGAGCCTGAATACATACCTGTGTTTTTTGTGAAAATGTAAGTTTCTTGGTTTTCTTTTTTTTGGAGATATTTTGACTGATTTTTATCCCATTTTCTGATTGTCTGTTGCATCTTCTCCTACATTCTATTTCGATATTATGGTTACCAGTATGACTTGTTTATATTCAGGTAAATACCGGGTAGTATAATTAAATATAATACCAGATATATTTTGATGTATTAGTATTTGTCATTCAGAATATTAATTTTTTTGTGAAAAATGTTAATGATGATCAGTAGTATTAGTTCAGATTTTCATATTCTTAAAGTAATTGCTTATTAATACATTTAAGTTGAAAATAGAATTTTGACACTGAGATTATTAGTTCCGGAAAAAAAAGATTGTCAAAGTTATAAACTTCTGTATTTTTAATTTTGATGGAATCACAGAATCCTTGATATTGATTTTTAAAAGACTTCTTTCTGCAGCATCTGCATGCTTTTATTTCAACTGGTATCAATTGCCAAAGCAATTTCATTGTAAAATGTGTGAATTTCATTATTTACGGTATAAGAAAAATTTCTTTTTGTTATTGTAGAAATTTGAGAGAATCTGTAGATGGTCAACATTCACAGACGCCCAGAAAATACAGTCGTGGAAGGTACAGAAGTTTATTATTATCCTCAGACATGATGCAAAACTATTCTAGATATAATCATATTAAAAATTTTATAGATTGAAATATCGATGATTTAATATTAATTATTTTTTACAAGAAAATCAAATTCTTTATGATTAAGGTGGTATGGGACATGTGTCGATATTAAGGTGGATTAAAGTACAATGTATATTATAAATAAAATACTTTCACTGGTTTAGAATTTGCAAATTTTACTATACCGGTATTTAAAAAGTTTTGGAATGGTAAACATTTTAAAATCCCCAACAGGATTCAAACTCAAGACTTACAGATTCGTAGTGAACCTTCTAACCAACTGCGCAATGCTTTTAGGTGACACTTTTGGGAAAGAAATTATCCATAAAATTACACTTGATTTTATTGTTTATTCGGATAAATAGTACGTCACAATATGGAAGTGTCCCATACCACATACCTTAAGTTGCCAAGGGAAACAATAACAATATTTCAGCTTTAGAGTATGATTAAGTCATTAGTTTAAATAAGCTCATTTTGGATTTTAATTTGACATTTTCTGAATATTCAGTCTGAAAAATGATATTGTGCACTGAATTTAAATTTGTCCACATATATCTATGTATGTATAGGTATTATGTTCTGAAAAGATGACAATCCCGCCTTCCTAAAAGTGTTGCATTTCTATAAAAATGAATGATTGATGATTTTAATGGTTTTAAAATTGAATGAAATATCCTAAAGGTTTCACTCTAAATGGAATTTTTTTTAAGAGCCAAATTGGTTCAAATCCTTGTCCATTATATTCAGGATTTCAATTAACACCATTATAACATGGACAAAAGCTGCTTACATAGTGAAATTTGAGAAGCATTGGCCAATATTGAGTTGTGGAATGGATTGTTTGTACACTTTCGAAACCAGTGTTCCCATGTAGCATCCGAGATACAAGTGTTATGACTGTATCCATTAACAAAGGAGTTAAAACTCCATATTGCTCTAGAAACGACCAATTGCTATTTACCAACCTGTCAGAATTATTACACATTACTGGTAGTACAGCGATAGGAGATTTGTACTAACTGATATATGATCTCATTAATGCACACAGGTTGGATAATTCAAACTTGACCTCCAGTCAGAATGATGGGTAATGAACATTAAATATTGCTGTGGAACTATTGCCTATTTTTATTACTTTCCCTTTTACAGCTTATTGCTATCATTAACTTGGGGCTTTTTTGTTTTGTAGAATTTGTATTCTAGACTTATTTGTGCTTCTATCTTTCTACTTTATATAATTAAAATGCTTGCTTGCTATAACCCTCTGTCCTTTAGTTGTTACCCGTATATTCCAATGAGATTTCAGAAATATTTTGTTTGTTTAAAAGGTAGAGTAAAGGTTTGTTTAAACACGAAATCGTTATATTAAATGGATGGGCTTTTTTTCTTCACTAATTGGGTATCAGGATACATCAAAGTTGTACAATGTATTGATATTGAATATCAATTTTCATTATCTTTTTGATTGAAATATAATAATGAAATTAAGATAAGTGCATGCATTTACTCTACTAGATCATACTTTGCTTCCATTCCATCTACATTAAGTAAATGTAATATTTAATATAGCTAGACTACAAAACTTTGAAAAATCAATGCACACCAAAACCCAGAGTCATAGCATGCAAACTGGCATCCTTTTTTTTTCTACATATATTTACATCACATTAGATTTAATGACTAGTTCAGATAGGTTTAAAAATCATCCTTGAGTTGAAATTTAATCATTTTTTTTTTATACTGACTAAAATTAACAGAGTAAACCTGCAATATGCATAATGATACATGCAATGTAGATATGTGTGATTTGTGTAGTTTTACAATTTAGATTGCTAGTTTATCAATGTATTCAGATTGATTTTTTATTCTATAATCAAATATATAGCTGCTTTCCAACCCTGTCTCTCCCATCTATGCTTGCCAAAGCTTTCTCTCATACAATAGATTAATTTTGCTGTTAAAGTTTAATTTTCAAATGCTATTGAAACTGTTACATGTTGAACTCTGTGCAACATATCAGTTCTAGGAGCACATATATTAAATCCAGCTAGCAGTGATTAAGTCCTTCCAATATTTCCCTTTCATTGGCTATTACAACTTACTATTTCAATAGCTCAGAATGCAGTTATACGTCAGAGATGGATGATTGGTAAATCACACTACACTGCATTGAGTAAAACTTGCAAAATATAAGCACACTTTTGATTATTACTTGAAATTTTGAAGTCTTTGCTTATTTTCTACTCACTAACAGATCTAATACCACTTGCAGAGAGCTAATTTAGACAAAGACTTTGCATGATTTTAATCTCATTCAGACTTTACCTTGTAACCCACTCATAATATCAGACTGTGTGGTTTCATTGTTAATAACGCATTCTGTCTTAAGTGTTCTCCTTTCATCTATTTGAAATTAGATATTACATTAAATATTGCATGGCTCTCCAATGACATTGAACTGTATTATATTTGGTTGCAATAGGAACAATACTAAATTGTGAAATGATTTGGTCAAAACCGGATTTAGAAATATTCGAATTATGATATGTTGTTCTATTTTTGAGGACCTACAGAATAGAAAATACAATGTTTTGACATTTAAATTCTTCATTGATGGCTTTGTTTACGTAAAATTTTATCTATGCAGGTCATGATACTGTTTTATATGAGCTTGAAGTGAATGTTGATTTTTTACCCATGCATTGACAGGTTTGACCCCCGTGATCCCCACCTCCACAGATACTATAAGAACCAGTATAGACGGCCAGGCAGTGGAAGACCCAGTGAGTAGGCAGCAAGTGAAAGGAAAAGAAAACTTTCCTCTTTGGGGAAAGCTATAATTTATAAAGTACACAAATTATATGTTGAGGAGGCTAGGTGGTCAACAAATTAACCATCAACTATCAACCCTCTTAAAGTCAAATACATGTGGCTAAGTATAAGCTGATGGCCTATTGCTTTTGTGTATTCATTATTCCTCCTTCAATATTTATTGCCAAGTGATGATTAAATTTAAAAAAAATTTATGTTCTTATTCTGGCAGACTCCTGGAAAATGCAGGTTTCACACAAAATTTTTCACAAAATTAAGTAGTTCTGGGTAGTTCAGACACCTTACTTTATTCCAAATAAAATAATGCTATGAAATTGAGTGATAAAATAAAAAATGCAGAATTGACATCAAATGAAGATTTCACAATTATGTTAATCATACAGTAATAATGTGCACTAATGCTTGGTTATATATATGACTTCTTCAGTTGGAAAGCGAGGCAAAGTGTTTGATAAGTTTGGAAACCTGAGAGATGATGTTGAGGATGACAGCTTGCTGAGCTCTTCAGGAGAGTACAATGAACAGACTGTGGATGGTGCACCAGTGGTAAGCATTGACAGAAAGGGTCCCTCATATTCTGATAAATATTGGAAAATCTCCAGAGTAAATTTTGCTTGTGCTCTCTCTCTCTCTCTCTCTCTCTCTCTCTCTCTCTCTCTGTTTCCAGATTTTGTATTTGATCTTTATGAGACCAAGTATGAATAGGTAGATAAAACTTCAATGTGATCATTATTATGATAGAAGCAGTTTGTTCCTTTTGGGAATAGCATAACACCATCCTGTTCTGATACAGAAACTATGTGTCAGATAATTAGGGTAAATCTCTTAATCAGGGATACTACAGAATTGCTTACTGTATCTTCATGTAAAGTCAAAATAGCATTAAATCTTAAATAAATTCACCATTGTTTGCAATAGTTATCTGAAACATTTCTTGTTTATGATTTTTTAGCTTGAAGATTCAACCAAGGAAACTATAAGTGTTCAGGACTCTGGAATAGGAAGAGATATCTCTGAGTCTACCACATCAAGGTCAAGCAAAGGTCAACCATCTTTGACCCATACAGAAAGGTCATCTCATGGACATCACAGCAAAGGTATCCCAATGTATGGATAATAGCTTCATGGTGTTGATCTTTGGAACTTTCATTTGTCACAAGCTTGGTGGTATATTTGCTTTAGATTTTATTTCCATTAGAATGGTGAAATTAATTGTACTGGTGCTTTTTATCATAGGAATATATTTGTATGATTGAATTTATCTAGGTCGGAAGCGATCAAAGCTGTCGGACTGGAGCAGAACCCAGCTGTCTCCCGTCAAGTCCAGTAGTTCTCATTACAAGTCCACCATGTCCACACCAAGATTCAGTAAGTTCAGTCTCTTCGTACAAGAACATGCTTCAATGTCTAATTCAATGAAAAATACCTGTAATATTCCTGATGGTAATTAAAAACGTTCTTTCACTCCCCATATGTTACAATATACCATCTAATAGACCAAATTAGAAAAAAGAAACTTAAGAGCAAAACTAATGACTTGTCTTTATTAAACTTTTTTTCTAGGCAGAGACTGGCAAAAGTTTTTTGACACACCCACTGCCATGGAAAGAAAGCGGATGGATATGGTGAGGAAGGACTTCACTGAAGGGAAGGTGAAGCAGCAGGTGCCCGCCACCATCACCTACATCTCCAATGATCTCCCCATGTTACCTGGAGAAGCTGGGCTCAGGTGTGTGTAGGATGTGTCTGTGATAATTTCAGTAGTATGGTTGTGAAATGTGGCGTTTGATCTACAACATTACCAATGCCTTAGAATAAGCTTTTAGGACTATAACCTTACCAGTGCTTTAGAATAAGCTTTTAGGTCTACAACCTTACAATGCCTTAAAGTATTTAGGCCTACAGCCTTACCAATGCCTTAGAATAAGCTTTTAGGCCTAAGCTTATAGGACTGCAACCTTACCAATGCCTTAGAATAATCTGTTAGGCAAAGACTAAAATTTTGAAGTTCTAGTTAAACAAGAAACAGTTCCCATGTATGTAAGAGTTATTGGAAAGTACTATCCTAATAACATGGAATTCTGATGTTAAAGTAAAACTCATACATTACCAGTACATGTAATTAAAGCCACAATTTAATTGATTTGAGTTATGAGTAATGTTATGTACATGCATGTCAGTAAATGTAAATTCAGTACATAAAAAGCTTGCTCACAGTACAAATGTTGTTGTCAGGTTGTTGTCCACTGTGAAGGTTGGAGAGAAAATGGAAGGAAGCAAACAGGAGATGAGGCATCATGTGGAGGCCATTCCTGGGAAGCTGAGCTCTCAGACCAAGAATGAGTAAGTATGAATAAAATTGAAACTAAATTATCCTGGTACTCAATCTGTGACATGATCCATTCTGAACCCATCTTTCCTGATTGTGGTGATATTGTATGGACCTTTGATATTTACAGAAACCATGGACAGTCTCAGTATGGTATTCTAAGTATGCAGTGGATCACAGATATTCCAATATCCAACGCTCCTGTTGCATCCACTCCTCGTGTTTATCCTAGATCTGAGTCCGCCACATCACAAATCACAGATAGGTCAATGGATGCTAATACTGTGAAGTCCATGGGCAGGAACACCTCCCGTCTTCCAAGACTTGCTCAGAAGTATTCCAAAACCAATGTATCAAGGTATACCTAAAATAGGTTAAAGTGTCCATTTAAATTGTATGAGTGAATGCTTTAATATATGATTATTTAGGCTAAATATAATTATTCTTTATTCTTTAATTTCTTAAGCCAAAAAATTCAAAATGCAATGCAGCAGATAAATATTTTATTTTGAATTTTATTGCAAGAATTGCAAATGGAAATCCCTCATTTTTCATATGCAACATTTAATTAAAAAATTAAGTTGTTCCCCTTTTCAATATGGCAGTAAAGTGGATCAATGAGACAGCATTTAACCTGATGCAACAGCGCCTGAGAAATAAAAACAGTTTGTTGGACTTAGTTCTACAATATACAGTAATTGAATGTTGCTGTTTAAATAAAAGAGAATTCTGTGTCTTGTAGTAGAGAGAAATCAAGGAGGGATACAGATGATGAGTCATTTTATCTACCCACAATTCCTGGTGCTTACTCTCCTGACTTTGTGTGGGAGCATCCTCTACCACCCCCACCTCCCAGGGAATCCAGGACAAATGTTGCATCCATCAGGAAAGACCATGAAGAATACTGCAAATACTATAGTTTGATAAAGCGCAACATGCAGAAATATACCTCTGTAAGTACGGTAATTCTGTAGATTTGAAAATCCATGTTTCATGGATATGTCTTTCTGTCTTACCTTGTATCATTGACTGGACAGTGCCCAGACCAGTGGATTATGCACATGAACTCTTTGCTATTATTGGTCTTAATTTTGTCTACCACGTAACAAACTACTAAATAAATGTAATATGGCTATATGTATGTACTTGTAATTTAGAAGTATGGGTAATGTATTCCTGCAGGTTTCTCGTTATCTGTACAACATATCTCTTGCTGAGTTGTTGTGTCCCACTAGTTGGTAAGAAGGAACACAGGCTTCGATATTGTAGTTCACTTTGTAGAAATTTTTCATCAGGGATTCAGATTTATGTTGCTTTTTTAACATCTTTACAAATAGGTGTATGTGTTTGTGTTAATGTAGATTCATTTATTGAATGAATTTTTGAATTATTTCACAGACTGTCTGCTTATGCACTCTCTAAGGCATGAGTAGTTAAACAAGTATTTTTAAATACAGTGTACAGTAACTTTTAAGCTTGAGTAGGAATTTAACCCAGCCTTGCAATATTGCTTCTCATTATTTCAAGAGAAAAGGAAGAAGACTGAGGTTTCCACTATTTTTTTCTTTTTTTTTTTTTTTTGCTCACATGTAAATATAATATTATGGAAATCTTTCCAGACTATGCCATCATTACCTAAGGTGGATATAAAACAGGCCATTCCAACCTCCAAGTTACAGAAGAGTCTCACCAAGATGTCCAAGCTCTCCCGCGGCCCAAGTCTGTTCTTCCCAAGAATCACACTGAATCAGCTGATCTCCTCTACCTGATAAACTGCCTTCATTTAAAAATAACTGATTTTTTTCCTCTTTTTGATTGTTATGATTGATCTGGTGCAAACATTTCAATGTTTTCTGCTCATTTGTACTCTAAATATAAGGTAATGTTGATTTTACTTTACACCAATTAATCGAAATTATTGCATAATGCATTTGTAACAGTTCGTCACTTCTTGTTTTGTTTATTGAGGTAAATTGTCATTATTAAATTTTATTTAGTATTGTTATCATGTTCTTTGAAAAGCATTGTGATGCATTACTTTTATTCACATGGTTTTTTGTTAATTCCTCATTTATACACATTATCAAGGACTCCAAAGTGTTCTAAACACAAAATATTTTATGGTGTTGAATCAAGATTTTTTGTTATGCAGTTAAAACTTGTCTGACAGTGTATGTAATTTTCTCAAAATCCTTTTTTTTTAATATGCAGTATTTGTTGGAAGAATGCATAGATTTTAAGCTAATTTTGTTATTTTTAGCTGACTAATTATTTATGAATTTTTTTGAGTTATGTTGACCATTTGTTATTAAAATTTGTTAAACTGTAATATTTCTTTGTTATTCTTTTGTTTATAAAATTCTTGTTCTTTTAGATCAAAACTTAAGTGTTTTTCAGCAGAAAATATATGATGAAAGCCAATTTTGGTCCACATGAATCCTAATTTGGGAATGTTTGATTGATTAGATATGTTGAAGAAGGGTTTACTAGAATATCAAAAAATTCCTTCTCTCTTTTTTGCACTTACATGTATTAAATTTCACAAGTCAGCAATTGGGTATAATTTGAGACCCTGTTGGTATTTAAGACAAAATTGTTCATTTTCCAGAAGGTGTTTCATTTGGAGACAAACAGTAAATCTTAAAATAAGCAAAATATGTATACCAGAAATTAGTCTTATTGGATAAAGTAATTTTACTGAAAATAAATACTAACTAAAAGGCTCTTTCAAAATTGGTTAAATTGAAAATTACTGTATTCCTTCTGCTGTTATTTCTTTCAAAGTAGTCATTATGGTGTTCATTTTAAGGGCCTTTCACAGCCCTTAGATTTTACATATAGGTAGTCATATCAAATTTTATTTATCAGTTATTTGTGCAATTATTTATGATTGATTTTTTTTTTCAAGCATAAATTTCATTTTTGACCTTACTCTACAAGAGCCTGTCCAACTGATAATTTTATTTTCTCTCCACTTGACCCAATCTGGTTCAAATTTCAAGAATAGAATTTAAGAGTCGAAGTCATATTAGATATCTGTGCAAAATCCTTGTCCTGGAATAAATTCTCTCCCTAGCTTTTGCTTCGCTGTCTAATATTTCAAGAATATGAATTAATTTGTTAGGTCAGAGGTCAAGGTCCTATACATCTGTGTAAATCCTTGATCGGAGCATTTTTGCGAGTTGATTTTAACATTAACAATTTGAACCACAGCAGTAATGAGACAGGTTCAGTTACCTATATTGAATTATGTTTGTTCTGGGCATGGGGTTGAGTTTACATTTATATAAAGGTGTAAAGGCAATATCTCTGTTGGTTGTTAAAAATTCAGTTTTGTGATTTTTTTTCATACTAAATCTGTCGGAAATTATCCACTCACATGAGGAAGTTCAAAATGCACAAAACAACATGGTATATAATTGTGTATAATTTTTTCGCGCTTCGAATATGTTTGAGAACGACTTGCTGATTTAATTTGAAAGCGGGGAATGCGCATGCGCTAAAAAATGATGTAAAAACGTGGTTTCGCGTTGAAATAACCGATTGCTTTGTAAGAATTTATATCTGCTCTGTGGCAACAGGACGACATATTCTAAAAACTTTTAGTGAGAAGGTTTGCATCTTTTTTCATTTACATTCAAGTGAGTAACAAGAGGAAAAACAGATATTAGACGATCAAATTGTCATCAGAAAAATGTATTCTTCAGAGAATGTGATGGACAGTATTTCATTTCATCTGTATCAGTCGTAAACTTGAAAAGATAAAGGATAGTTGTTATTTTTTAAGAAATTAACTACCTTTTGTGTTATATAATGTTTTCTCTTTCTACAGCCCAGTTGGGGTAAGAAATCAAGCATGTCAGACGAAGTGAAAGTAGACGCCAAGGAAGAGAACGGCAGTACAGAAACGGAATCTAAGCCGAAAGTTGTAGATGATGAAAAGCAGGACTTGGGCCCACCAAATGCCCTGGAACAAAAAATTATTAGACAAATTGAGGTGAGTATTTTGGGGTTTTTGTCTACATGTATTTGAAATGCAGGTGTAAGCCATTGAGTACAGAACCAAAAGAAAAATATTATTGCATGTTCAATATCAGATCAATATTTGATTTAAAGTTATTGTCCATTACAAAAGAATTAAACATGTTTAATTGTAAATACGTGTTAATTTGAAATATTTTTTGCCACCAAATTCCTAAATTATTCTATGTACAAGGTAATTTATTTGTGTATGAAGTGCATTAAAATCTTTATAAAAATGTTCATTTCAGTACTACTTTGGAGATACCAATCTACCCAGGGACAAATTTCTTCAAGACGAAATGAAAATTGAAGATGGCTGTATCCTTTCTTTCTCTGAATCTTCACATTTTTTTGTTATAGTGACATGTGATTTAAATATCTTGATCAGCTGAGCTTAAACTTAAAAGAGCTTGTTGAACCTTTCATTAAAAGATAGGGTTGTTTATTGACATGAATCAAAGAAATATGTTGACATTAATCAAATTTGTAATCAATTGATAAACTTACATGAAATTCTTTTGTGGAATAGAACTTCTTCATGTCTTTGCTTTCCTTAATAAGAATAGGGGTTTCGCTAGCAACCATGACGAAATTTAACAGACTGAAACAGCTGACTACAAATCACAAAATCATTGCCACAGCTCTACGAAAAGCAGATTCTGGACTGGTTCAGGTTTGCAAATCTATCTATTATTATCATGGTATTATAGTACGATAATTGAAAAACAACTTTTCATCTTCTTAAGAGACAGATTGATATAGATGCTAGTTTGTACATGTATCTATAAATTTCAGATTAGTAAGGACAGCGTCTTTATCCGCCGTAACCCAGAAATGCCTATCCCAGAGAATACAGAAGAAAGGAGGAATGATTTCAATGACAGATCTGCTTATGTTGTGAGTATTCTTAGCATGTCTTTGTTAAGACAACTTTATTATTATGATGATTATTATTATTTTTATTATTTGATACACTTTTGTAGTTTACCATGAAAAACTTGAGATATTTGATTTAAGAGAATATCAAAGAGAGCTTTAAACATATACAGTAAAATGCTTTCTGTGGTGGTTCATGTGACTATGAGGGTAGCGGTCATTGCTAGCTTATGTATTTTTCCTGCGATGCATGCTACTTACTGTTGATCTTGTATGACACACCAAAGAAAGCATTTTATTGTGTAAATGACTTTTATATTGTAAATTAAAGATTTAAATATGTTTTATACAACTCTATAATGACATTAGTGTTGAAAAGACTTCCCTATAAATAATTTTCGGCAAAAAAATCATGAGTACATAGTTATACACTTAATAAAGTTTTAAATTAGGTGTTTATGAAAACGGTTTGTTTATAATCTTGAGTATGTTGAATATGAAGTTTATTTTTATTACAGAAAGGATTTCCACTCGATGCATCACTAGATACTCTGATTGCATACTTCGAAAAATATGCAAAAATTGACACTGTATATATGAGGAAAGATCAGGACAAAAAATTCAAGGTGAAATGAATTATGTTATTTGCACAAGTTAAATAGTTTTACCTGTCAGTAGTGCAAGTTTTTTATGTACAGATACATAAATAAGAGGTAATCATCATTTGCATATAAATTCATAATTTTTTTGATGATAGTTTGATGATTTCAGTAGATGTTTCTTTAGGTTTTCAAGTTTCATTTAATACTATATAACCAATAATTAAATTTAATGGTATGAAGCATGATGTAGAGGAGAGGTGGCAGGTTGTAAATTTGTTTCTATGAATTGAATGTAAATGAAAGGTTGTCCTGATGTTATCATTAGTTTTACAGCTTGGTTTAATTCGATTTAATTTGTTTCATATTAGGGATCAGTTTTTGTCACATTTGCAAATAAAGAGGATTGTGACAAATTCTTGGCAGAACCGGAAACTAAATATGAGGATGCTGTGCTGATAAAAAAATCAAAGTATGCTATTTGTTTTAAAAAGTCATTGTAGACAATAAGCATAATTCAGAATACATATAGCCTAGCTTCGATCGAGTGTCCAAACAAAGATCATTTTCTTATTAGTAATGCGTTCAATTAAAAACATTTGGTAGTTATATTTTGAAAGTGTATTTCAATGATGTTTTTAGGGTTTTGAATTCTAGTATTAAGTACTTTTCAGACATACATGTATCTTGTAGTTTTCTTATAAGAACTGTAATGTTATTGAATTTGGAATTTCAGAGTTCAATATTTCAAAGAAAGAGATGAGGATAAAAAGCAGAAAAAATTGGAGCAAATTCGCAAAAAGAAAGAGTAAGTGAATAACTTCTTGTTGTGTGCATGATATGGTTGGTAAAATTGACAAAGTCCCATTGTCCAGAAGTTTCTGACTTACTAAGGACATTTTCTTAATTTCAACATTCATAAACAACCATATATTTTACAGGGATCAAGAAAAAAGAGAAGATGAAGAGAATAAGGTTTGTTATGTTATTTATTTTTCTGATACTGAGCTTCAGCTTATCAAACAGCGAGCTTAACAGCTTATAAGGTCAATGAGGTTCCTTTAAAAAATTAAAAGGTCCTTTATGAAGTCTTTTGATGTGAACATGCATTTCAAGCTTACTTGTACAACAAATAGATACATGTATTATGAATCCTCTACAGAAAATGGCTGACTCCATTACACGTGGAGCTGTGTTCCAGCTGACTGGGTTTGAGAATAAGGAAATGACGAGGGAGGATTTCAAAACGTACTTTAATGACTATGCCAAAGTGGCTTGGGTGGACTATGACAAAGGAGACAGTAAGGTAAATAAAACTACTTTTTGTACAATCAGTTACATAGATCTTTAAAAAAAAATTTAACAATCATATTTTGGTTTTGATAATGAAGAAAAATAAAATTCCATGTCCAAATATTGCATTCGAGTTGTACCTGAAAGAATATTAAAGCGTTTTTACAAGAAAATCTGCAAATAGGTGAACATTTAATTAAGATTTGTGGTGACTTAACATACATGTTTACAAATTATTAGGCCATGATTAGACTGTCAGAGGCCAACACTGCCCAGTCAACACTAGATAAGGTGAAGGCGGACCATGATGGAAAGTTAGAGGTCTTGGATTGTGTTGTGGAAGCCAAAGTTCTGGAAGGTAAACTTACAGTTTATGTATTCTCCATCATGTGTCGCTGATCTATATAAAACAAAGCTCTCTTATTTGTTCAACCATTGCTCACCAGAGTTAAATACATGTACATGTAGTTTGGTGTATGTATTGCATAATTATCGTTAAAGTTTTGCGTGATAAAATGAGTTGGAATTTTTTTTTAGGTGACGAGGAATTGGATCACTGGAGAAAAATATTCAAAGACATGGCAGACTCTAGAAATCGTAATAAATTCAACAGAAAGAGAAGACACGGAAAAGAAGGGGGAAGAGGACCCAGGGTAAAAATATTGCTACTTTTTGTAAAGGCATACCAAGGGGAAAAAATTAAGTTTACTTCATGAACCTACAGTTTAATTTGATGATTGATCATGTCGATTCAACTTAAATAAAATTATGTATTAAATACTGGGAGCAATATTATAAGGGAGGGGATGTATATTTAAAACAAATTTTACAGGTTTTATGTCAATAATCTTTGAATAATTTGCAACGTGTGTTATTTAATTAATCCTTTATGACCATATGATTCATTTTAAAGCATGTGTGAAATGTTCTTTTATAATAAACAGGGTAAGAAGAGGAGGGACGATGATGATGGAGGAGATGGAGACAGCGATGGAGGAGACTGAGGTATGAACTACCCCTGAAGATGAACATAAGCTTTCTTATCATTTAGATATCATACAGTGGTACTGTGGGTACATCAGTATTCGTGGGCATCAATGTTCGTGGATTGAATGAAAATCAGTTTCAAGGATACGTATATTTGTTGACAATGATACTAATCAATACACTGTGTTAATAAGATTTTACACTTTGAACATTTAATTTTGTGGATCAACTCAACAACAAAATCCAAGAACATTGGTACTCAACGAATATTTGTGAAACTAAAATATGTTAAGTCTAGATAATATTATATTTTGTTGCTCAGGCATTGCTGTATCGGATCATATGCCCATGCATTACATTTAATTGAAAAGGGGAATATCTGAGTATTTCATTTATTAAGTTAAAAAACAAACTTGATAATACCATTTCCAAATCTTACGATGAAAACAAGAATAAAATGCCTGCTGCATTATATTTGAAAGTTTTAGCTTGAAAAACTGTTGTCATTTATTGTATCCAGTTGGAGTTCATTTTATAATATTTACGGTTTTTCTTTGAGGTTTGCTCATGTTTTCAATTTAATTTTAGGAAGACATTGGCAGGCCAAATGTTATGAAGAGTTTTAGTCATGTTTTAAAGAAGCAAGTCGGCCAGAAATACCAAGACAGATTGTAGTGAAGCTCTACACCTTACACAGACTCTGTTTTTGATGTGGTGACTCTGGTTACAATACATTGGATATTAAAGATGTTTCTTCATTGAATGTAGGAATACTTCTGTTCAAGTCATTCTGATAAATTCATCCTTTATGTGATCATGTGAAATATGATTATATTATATTATGATTAATATAATTTTTACAATTTGCAGATTTTGTTAATTGTTGTCTATCATTTTTTTTTATGTATAAATTGATTGCAATCTATAAATATTTTCAATGCAGGCTTGAATGTTATTAATAATAGAATTTAAATGCCATGAATTACATGATAAAAGCAAATATTTGTGGTAAAGGAAAGGTTGTATCAAGTTGTAAAGACATTTAAGATTTAATATTACTTTTGATATATACCGATGATATATACTTGATAATATTTATGAACAATTATGTCGATAGAGGTACATGTAGTATCCTTTAAGAAAAGAACGTTCTTGTGCTCGTTTGCTTTTTGAAAAAACTGTATACAGGGTTATTTTCGCCTCGTGTAATTTTTGCCCTTCTTCACTTGTAAAAGGTTTAGCCCCTATTTAAAATTGCCCAGACAAAGTTATGTTTACAGATATATAATTTGAGACGTTGGAATTCACCCAATTCTTAAATTCACCCACTGACAACGAGGGCGAAAGGGACAAAAGTAAAATGGGGGAGAATATTTCGATGTATACAGTAGATTGTATTTCATGTTTGAAATCATTCAACAATATTCTTGTGAATTTTTGAGATAACTGCTTTTTAAAAATAAATTTAAAAGCAAATCGGGCAATCTCAACATATTTTGATAACAAACAAAAAACCACAGAGGCAGTATTTTTTGGTATTGTCAAATATGATTATTGGAAAAATTCAGTTTTTCATAAACATTTACATCTCTTCTGGCGTTTGTAACGTCTTTGGGACTGGACGTCTGCTGATCCCCAGCCTGGTGTCTACATCTTCTCCTGTATCAATGAATTGAAAGAAAATATTGGCCAAAATTGTTCGTACTAGGACAATATGGTGCAAATAAAGTATAGATACGTATTACCTGGCAATGACAGCCGTACCAATGACTATGATAATAACAAGGAGTGGGCCCAGTGTTGCTCCGACAACAACTGCAATCGGGATGTTGTCATCATGTGCCAGTGATAGAGATGACGTGTCTTTGAATTAGAAGAATTGAGTAAAGCAAATAACATCAACTGATCAATCAGAAACTCGGAACAGTTCAATTGTCTTTGCAGATGAAAGTAAAACAATGAAAGTATTTCCCATAACAATAAAAATTTCCAATGATTTTGGTGTAACTTGTATTATATCACTATATTTGTAAAATTATACTTCGATACTTTGTTCCGTATTTAAAATCCAACGAACACAAACGAAGAAAAGCTTGCTGTGTATTTAATGGCGTTCTCAGTATGATTTGATAGTAATTCATATCTACACGGTTCACTTACATCCAAAGAGGCATGTGCCATGGTTGACATCGCAGCTAGCATTCAAACAGCTCTTGCTACAGCTCCGAGAACAATCCCTTCCATACCAGCCAGGCGTACACACTATTAAATGAAAATAAGTTTGATAAACGGTGTAGGCCCTAATACAAATATCTTTTTTCCATTCATTATTTTTCTGCATATTGTGTCATATATGGAAATAACATGTTGCATGTAGGGATTAGAGATATATCACTATACAGACCTTAACCAAGGGGTTCAAAATATTTATTATATCAAAAAAGAGCTGCGGATTTTTTCCCGTTTGACAGTCATTTTTTTTTGCCCTTTAGAAAAGTAACATTTGCATCCAGAAAAACGATATTATTACGTACGTGAATCACAAAGTTTTCTCTCCCCTGAATCACAGTCTTCCCTACAGAGACCAGAAACCGGGTCACACGTCATGTTTCCTCGACAGTGACTACTGCAATTCTCTCTACAGTCTGGTCCGTATTTCCCGAAAGGACACTCTACATATATAAAACAAGTTCAACAGGGAATTTCATCATTACAAGAAATAACAATATACAGTTTACATATATATGGAATTAACAGAAGTTTTTCCTTATATTTTTTTTTTTTGCCTTACGGGCCCGACACTTTGGCCCCATCCAGCCATCAATGCAGCTGTAACAGTCCCCGTGGTCCGCTGTACACGTGTCGCCCTCACAGTTGTCCGGACAGCGTTTGTCACAGTATGGCCCGTACATACCGCTCCGTGTACAACCTGTATAACATTGCAAAATCGGGAAACTCAAAAGTTAATATATCTGTTTGAGAATTTTTATATTAGCGTAAAATAAGGCTTTCTGAACAAATTACAAGTACCTCGCGAAAGTAAAAAAGGCATACAGTTTACCTTCCACCTTTACTTCGCATATTTGAGAAAACGTGTTGATAGTCGAAGACGCATTAGAAACTGCATTATGAAATATGACGAAACGGGCGAGAGCTGGACAATTTTTCACTGCTCCGGGCAAGGGGAAAATTGGACCAGCATCATCTATACATAGAGATCCATCCTGCCATCGGGTTGTGTTCGAAAGAAACACTTGATAGTTGTGAACCTTTCTTTTGGTTTCGGAATGATCTAAATAAACATAAAACGTATCGTATTTGAACATTTGATTGAGTTTTACAAGATTGATGAATTTATCTAAAATGTTTTTTGCAAAAGATATCTTTTTAAATTACAGTTAGATGCATTTTGAACAAAATATGTCCATGCCCCCCCCCTCTCTCTCTCTCTCTCTCTCTCTCTCTCTCTCTCTCTCTCTCCTTTCAAGACAATCAAACAACGTCACAATCTACAATGACGCGTCATGACGTCATTCATTATGACGTATTACTGTTGCATCCAAGGAAAGTCATAACGCTTCACAGCAAACAAAAGGAAGGTAGCAGAAAGTTTCAAGAATTGAAAATGGTAAACACCAATCTGTAAAGGACTGCTCACATGCAATGACAGGCAAACAAAATTACATTTAAAGTTTTATTACACATTTTCTTTTTTTCTTAAGATTCTGCTTCATTATGTGTTTCTTTAAGGAACCAGAATTCATGAGTGGCGAGGAATTCTTAAAGAGCATTGAAGCCAGGCTGGCTAGAATGGAGGAAGTGGCGAACACATTTCATGATTGCCAGACTGACTACTTTAGGAGAGAATTAGAAGATAAACAACTTAGACATAGCATTGCAAAGGTTAGAGTAATTACATGATGTAAATGAAATTGCTCGGCATGAGTAAATTTTCCAATTTAACAATGGTTTTGTATTTCTATAGACCACTGTGTGTTGCAACAAATCTCAGAACAATGGAAGCACAGAGAATGATGAGATGGCAAAGCTACTAAAGGTCGGTAGGGTTAATCGACAAGTTTTTCAACAAAATGGATTGCAAATATTTTTGCGAAAATTTGGAAAATCTTACTGTAATTTGACAGATTTTAAACACAAAATTTTCAATTTAACAATCAAGTAATATATATTCTAGATTTACGACCCAGACAGAGAAGCGGAACTGTCGGATGTTTTTCGATATCGAGAATACTCGGAAGAACTAGAAACTATAGAGGTCAGTATAAAAAAATTGCTCTTTATAAGTGTACAATATTATTATATGTATTTGTTGGACGTTGAAAAGGAAACGCTAGATTTTGCTCTTTTCTGAAAGATATCCGTTGTTATAGGAAATGGACTATGATGATGATGTTCACAAAGAAAATGTATGCGATAAAGAGTTTGCTCCCAGATGCAAATACGGGGCTGAATATCTGGACTGGCTGAGGAACCAACTTCTACACAAAGAGGTAGCCTACTCGATGGAATTTTGTTCGATTTTTATTATTTTTTTTTTTGGGGGGGGGGGGGGGAGATAAAAACGCGAATATTTGGAAAAAAGGAATGGATGCAAAAAAATTATAATGTACCTGATAGATTGTTTGTCATTGAAACAGGACTTTGATAAACGATATGATGATCAGGTCGAAAGCAACCAGAAGTTCGCTGTTGAGTTCGAAACCGGGACTGAATATCTGCAATGGTTGGAACTCCAGCTTCCATATGTCGAGGTAAGCGATGCTTTTGTGTCATTTAAAAAAAAGTAAAATCCATATCCCTTTTTATGATTTGTTTGGAGCTTACATTTGAATATTAATCATATTTTTTTTTCACTTTTAAGCCGTTTCAACATCAAGATGAGACCCACTATTACTTTTTCCGAAAGTGGAGAAAAGATGACCTCAAATATTATGCTGAAATGGATTGCATAGATGTAAGTGAACAACTAATATGTCACTCATTCCAAACATAAATACCATGTATATCCTGTTTCAAAATTTATATCTCGTTCTCATGGGAACTGTTCCTCGCAGACAAGAAAAGGGAGCTAGGTTTTTTTTTTAGTAAAGATATAATGGTATAGTAGTATTGGCGTAAGAAAGAACTGTTTTAACTTTCAAGCGATAAATCTAAAAATATATACATGTATACATATGGCCACTGTTTTATAACAGGAATTCGAAAATGAAGACGATGAAGATGAAATAGAGACAGATGCTTCTGATCTGGTCATGAGTAACCTTAAGCCGATTGATGAAGAAACCAAGCCAGAGTTTGATTCTGGAAGACAACTGGTGGAATGGTTGGGGAGGAGACTAGCCTATGTGGAGGTACATTTACTCGCAGTATATGTGTTAAACACAGCAATATCCCAGAATCGTTAAAACGGGGAAATTTGCAATTAACTTTTCAAAATAAGTATAGAACCGCCATGAGTCAAAGACATGTGTCTGGGCTTATTTACAATGAATTATTTTTTCCAGCCATTTGCACCAAATGATGCAGTCCATTTCTACTTCAAACGGAGGTGGAGCCGTGAGAAATGTGTTGCTAGTGTCGACGTATTGGAGGTATGATTATTCTGTGATGAATTATGTTGAATATTGTATCCAGTCCTTGCATTCTCGAGTGAAAAGAAAAATTATGAATAAAAATCAATTTGTAGGAAGTGGAAACAATGGAAGAAACCGCAGAAGAGCAAGTGTATGAAGCACCTCAGACTGAACCCGACTACAGTTCCACAGAGGTAAGTAGTCGTTCGGGGAAAAGTCCTCTTATACAAGCATACTTTATATATAGCAATACTCTTTTGTAATTACAAGTTTCTATATTTAAATGTTGAGAAATGAGTATACTTGACAATGGTCATATACAGGAATATATATTTATTATTCATTGGAACAATAAATTTTATGATAAGTGTTTTCAATTTTTTTTTTCAGATGATTTTTGATCAGGATGAAGAAGACACCAATGTGTACATTGGCCTGATGTCGAGACCAATGGTTCTAGATGGATTAAAGTTAGAAAAGGTACGAAAAACAATTTAAAAAATTAATTGTGATCAGATTTCAAAATACTTTTGTGCACGTTATAATTGCTCTTCACATGGATATTTTTATTACACACAGAAAACTCACGAGTCTAAACAAGACACACCTTTACCTTTTGAAGTAAACGAGTCGCTTGCTGCGGGTCCACTAATGGAACCAATGGTAAGTGTCTTGCATACCGCATTCTTGACATTTTTAAAATTGAAAAATCGTTGATTATCTTTAAAATTTCATGATTATCTTTAAATTATTAATTAAATATAATTACTCGTTCAGATTGCACATTGAATGCAATCTTTGATAATTCTGTTTAAAGTTTAAATTTGCTTTCAATTAACCCTAAATTATTCATTATTCCCCATAGCAATTGATCTATGGTACAGAATGACATGGTTATTAAAACTTATGAAATTAATTTTCGTTGAAACAATGCGTTTTGAATTGATTTCAGAAAGAAGATAATGAATTAACCGAAGAGAAGAAGGTTAAGAAGCAACAAAAGAAAGGACGCAACTTCCTGCGTCGATTGTTCGGCCGCTGATGAAACGAAACTTGTTTTAAGGAATAAATAAACTTCAGCCATTTAATAATTGCAATAAGTTCATGTTCATTTTCCATCCTAAATATATTTACACTTTTTTTTAATGAAAGATAACATAAAGTTGTTCTCTTTTAAATGTTGTTGACTTGTTTTTTAACCATGGAAAACTTGGAATTGAGAAAAATACACAGAGTCAACATTGAAAATATTGACCTTTAGGACGCCATATTCATATCCCGTAATAATTTCATAGAATTAAGTAAAAACAATTGTCAAGTCTCACCTTCATTTTCTATATACTGAAGTGTAAAATTTACAGATTGAAGCGTAAAATTTACAATTCAGTTGGGTTGTGTGGAAAACAAAATATAAAAGGTGTAGACCAATTTGGCACTGACACTGTCTAACAGTGTCCTTTTAAAAAAAATTAGGTTATTTAAAATCAAAATTTGTAAATTATGTTGTCATATTGCAGATTTTATTTGTCAGAACGACAATTGTATACGCTTCCGTAGTTAACCGACAGACCCCGTGTTATTTTTATTTTTTAAAAGGGGGGGGGGGGGGATAGTTTTCTTCTGAAAATCTGTACTTCCTATAAGAAATGTTGCTTTCCAGAGAAAATATGCTGATATGTATACTGTTCTCTTTATTCCGTCCCCATTCTGGTGATTACTGAATGCATTTTTCTAAAGCTAGTCTTTGCATAATTTTTAACATGTCAGATGTGCTCTCTCTCTCTCTCTCTCTCTCTCTCTCTCTCTCTCTTTGTGTCTCTGTCTGTTTCTTTCTCTCTCTTGCTCTCTATCTGTCTTTCTATCTATCTCTGTCTGTCTGTCTGGTTCTCTCTCTCTCTCTCTCTCTCTCTCTCTGAGATTTTATAACAACTTTATTTAACCGCCGAATAATCTAACCATACATTAAATAAATTGGTATTTATACCCGGCATTTTATTGTAAATCCAGATCGTTGCAATGTTCTCCACCTGTAGTAAATCCACATACCACGTGACTGGAGTACCGCCCTCTGTCATAGCACATGTGGAGTGATCCCCATCCACCGTGTACTCAGTGAGGCACCCAGATCCACCACAGAACCCATGTGGTGGTTCTGTTGTCGTCGGTTTTCCAGTGGACAAGTCATCTACATGTACAGAACAATTTTTCAGTATTTACAACTTAAAGGTGTCATTAAGCAACAAAAACAGACAACAGCCTATAGCCGACCTCTGCGGGAAAAAAAAACGAAAATAAATCCCATCACCTTTGGCTTGTTTTGTTCATAAATTATCGAGTACAGTTATCGAGTACAGTTGTAACCAGACCTTGAATTGTTAGTATTACAATTTGGTCACTATGATACTTATGTATACCTTGATACTGCGCAATTAATTGTTGTAATGATGACTAACAGAATGAACTTTTGTGACTCTGTAGCACTGCGCAGCATTCCTAAATGATGTTATGTAACCAGGTGCAGTATGCGGGCATAATAATATCCAAATTGGGAGTTTATAACAAGTTGTCATATTTGGCGATTCTGTGTCTGGTACTTTCTGATATTATAACTTGCTGGGTTAACTCCCCACCCCATCTACCAAAAACCTTTTAAATGACAAATTGAAATTGACTTACCAAATCCTACAACGACGTGCAAAACAACGAAGTGAAGAAATGAAATGGTAACACAGAAACAGTTCATATCTCCAATATTCCAAAACAATATTTTAAAGAAGTGAACTATTTACTAAATTCAGATATTGAAAGTTCGTCTTTCTTCCGGGTATGTTAACCAGTAGCTGTCGCTAATATGTTTGCGCCCCTTGGTTTATCTCTCAGTCAATCAATTATATATTCCTGGTCCCCTTCTCTTCCCTGGCTTATCGCTTTGTAAATTTGTTACCTTTTACCTTATTCTTAATCTGATTATATGGCGACAAAAACATTTCGTATAGAAACTTCACATTTTCCCTATCGTTGCTTAAATTTATGGGGTGGGATGGTAGGGGTGGAGTGTATGGTGTTTTTATAATGGAGGTGGAGGGTCCGCAGATTGCTTTATTTGGTCGTTTACGACAATGGATGCGAAATGTGATTGTGTGACTGTCAGCTAGGTATGATCCCCTTAATCCACAGTTAGAATTGTATTATCAGGCATGTAGCATCGTTTTTGAAAGTCATATTGCATTATTGAATTGAAAAGGGGAATAACTGAGTATTTCATTTATGAATTGATTATAACCATTTGCAAATCTTACAATGAAAACAAGAATAAAATGCCTGCTGCATTATATTTGAAAGTGTCTAGCCTGAGAAACTGTTGTCATTTATTGTATCCAGTTGGAATTCATTTTATAATATTTATGGTTTATCTTTGAGGGTTGCTCATGTTTTCAATTTAATTTTAGGAAGAAGACAGTAATAGACCTAATGTTATGAAGAGTTTTAGTCATGTTTTAAAGAAGTCGACCAGAAAATACCAAGACAGATTGTAGTAAAGCTCTACACCTAACAGACTGTTTCAGATGTAGTGATTCTGGTTGCAACACATTGGATATAAAAGATGTTTCTTTGTTGAATGTAGAAATATTTCTGTTCAAGTTGTTCTGTTAAATTCATCCTTTATGTGATCATGTGAAATATGAGAACATTTTTACAATTTGCGATTTTTGTTAATGGTAGTCCGTCATTTTTTTTATGTATAAATTGATTGCAATCTATAAATATTTTCAATGCAGGCTTGAATATTGTTAATAAAATGCCATGAATTACATGATAAAAGCAAATATTTGTGGTAAAGGAAAGGTTGTATAAAGTTGTAAAGACATTTAAGATGTAATTTTACTTTTAATATACCGGTAGCTGATAAAGTTTATGAGCAATAATATCAATAGAAGTACATGTAGTATCCTTTGATAAAAGATGATTCTTAGGCTCATATTTGGTTTTTCAAAATAGATTGTATTTCATGTTTAAAATCATTCAAAAATATTCTTGTGAATTTTTTAGATAACTGCTTTTTAGAAATAAAGTTAATGTAAGTCATGGTAATCTCAACACAGAAGCAGTATTTTTGGTATTGTCAAATGTGGTTATTAGCAAAATCCAGTTTTTCGTAAACATTTACATGTTGTCTAGTGTTTGTAACGTCTTTGGGACTGGATGACTGCTGATATCTACATCTTCTCCTGTATCAATGAAGGGAAAGAAAATATCGGCCAATATTGTTCATACATGCAGGTACAATATGGTGCAAATAAGGAATGGAGACGTATTACTCGACAATAGCAACAGTGTCAATGACTATGATAATAACAAGGAGTGGGCCCAGTGTTCCTCCGACAACAACTGCAATCGGAATGTCGTCATCATGTGCCAGTGATAGAGATGACCTGTCTTTGAATTAGAAGAATTGAATAATGCAAAAAACATTAACTGATCAATCAGAAACTCGGAACAGTTCACTTGTCTCTGCAGATGAAAGTAAAACAATGAAAGTATTTCCCATAACAATAAAAATTTCCTATAATATTGGTGTAACTTGTATTATACATGTATTACTATATTTGTAAAATTATACTTCGATACTTTGTTCCGTATTTAAAATCCAACGAACACAAACGAAGAAAAGCTTGCTGTGTATTTAATGGCGTTCTCAGGATGATTTGTTAGTAATTCATATCTACACGGTTCACTTACATCCGAAGATACATGTGCCATGGTTGACATCGCAGCTAGCATTCAAACAGCTCTTGCTACAGCTCCGAGAACAATCCCTTCCTACACACTATTAAATGAGAATACGTTTGATAAACGGCGTTGGTCCTATTACGAAACATCTTTTTCCAATCGTTATTTTTCTGTATATCGTGTCATAGTTGCAAAATAACTTACATGTAGGGGTAAGAGACTTTGGCCCCACCCAGCCATCAATGCAGCTGTAACAGTCCCCGTGGTCCGCTGTACACGTGTTGCCCCCACAGTTGTCCGGACAGCGTTTGTCACAGTATGGCCCGTACATACCGGTCCGTGTACAACCTGAATAATATTCCAAAATCGGGAAACTCGAAAGTTAATATATCTGTTTGAGAATTTTTATATTAGCGTAAAATAAGGCTCTCTAAACAAATTACAAGTACCTCGCGAAATTCAAAGAGGCATACAGTTTACCTTCCACCTTTACTTCGCATATTTGAGAAAACGTATTGATAGTCGAAGACGCATTTTAGAAACTGCATTATGAAATATGACGAAACGGGCGAGAGCTGGACAATTTTTCACTGCCCCGGGCAAAGGGAAAATTGGACCAGCATCATCTATACATAGAGAGCCATCCTGCCATCGGGTTGTGTTCGAAAGAAAAACTTGATAGTTGTGAACCTTTCTTTCGGTTTCGGAATGATCTAAATAAACATAAAACGTATTTAAATATTTGAGTTTTACAAGATTGATGAATTTCTCTAAAATGTTTTTTGCAAAAGATATGTTTCACAGTTAGATGCATTTTGAACAAAAAATGTCCATGCCCTACATTTCTCAGTCTCTCTCTCTCTCTCTCTCTCTCTCTCTCTCTCTCTCTAAGACAATCAAACAACGTCACAATCTACAATGACGCGTCATGACGTCATTCATTATGACGTATTACTGTTGCATCCAAGGAAAGTCATAACGCTTCACAGCAAACAAAGGGAAGGTAGCAGAAAGTTTCAAGAATTGAAAATGGTAAACACCTATCTGTAAAGGACTGCTCACATGCAATGACAGGCAAACAAAATTACATTTAAAGTTTTATTACACATTTTCGTTTTATCTTAAGATTCTGCTTCATTGTGTGTTTCTTTAAGGAACCAGAATTCATGAGTGGCGAGGAATTCTTAAGGAGCATTGAAGCCAGGCTGGCTAGAATGGAGGAAATGGCGAACGCATTTCATGATTGCCAGACTGACTACTTTAGGAGAGAATTAGAAGATAAACAACTTAGACAAAGCATTGCAAAGGTTAGAGTAATTACATGATGTAAATGAAATTGCTCGGCATGAGTAAATTTTCCAATTTAACAATGGTTTTGTATTTCTATAGACCACTGTGTGTTGCAACAAATCTCAGAACAATGGAAGCACAGAGAATGGTGAGATGGCAAAGCTACTAAAGGTCGGTAGAGTTAACCGACAAGTTTTTCAACAAAATGGATTGCAAATATTTTTGCAAAAATTTGGAAAATCTTACTGTAATTTGACGGATTTTAAACACAAAATTTTCAATGTAATAATCAAGTAATTTATATCCTAGATTTACGACCCAGACAGAGGAGCGGAACTGTCGTATGTTTTTCGATATCGAGAATACTCGGAAGAACTAGAAACTATAGAGGTCAGTATAAAAAATTGCTCTTTATAAAAGTGTACAATATAATTATATGTATTTGTTGGACGTTGAAAAGGAAACGTGGGCCGCTAGATTTTGTTCTTTTCTGAAAGATATCTGTTGTTATAGGAAATGGACTATGATGATGATGTTCATAAAGAAAATGCATGCGATAAAGAGTTTGCTCCCAGATGCAAATACGGATGCAAATGCGGGGCTGAATATCTGGACTGGCTGAGGAACCAACTTCTACACAAAGAGGTAGCCTACTCGATGGAATTTTGTTCGATTTCTTTTTTTTGGGGGGGTGGGGTGGGGTGAGATAAAATCACGAATAAGTTCTTGGAAAAAATGAATGGATGCATAAAAATGATAATGTACCTGATAGATTGTTTGTCATTGAAACAGGACTTTGATAAACGATATGATGATCAAGTTGAAAGCAGCCAGAAGTTCGCTGTTGAGTTCGAAACCGGGACTGAATATCTGCGATGGTTGAAACTCCAGCTTCCATATGTCGAGGTAAGCGATGTTTTTGTGTCATTTAAAAAAAGTAAAATCCATATCCCTTTTTGTAATTTGTTTGGAGCTTACATTTGAATATTAATCTTTTTTTTCACTTTTAAGCCGTTTCAACATCAAGATGAGACCCACTATTACTTTTTCCGAAAGTGGAGAAAAGATGACCTCAAATATTATGCTGAAATGGATTGCATAGATGTAAGTGAACAACTAATATGTCACTCATTCGAAACATAAATACCATATGTATATCGTGTTTCAAAATTTATATCTCGTTCTCATGGGAACTGTTCCTCGCAGACAAGAAAAGGGAGCTAGGTTTTTTTTTAGTAAAGATATAATGGTATAGTAGTTAAACACAGCAATATCCCAGAATTGTTAAAACGGGGAAATTTGCAATTAACTTTTCAAAATAAGTATAGAACCGCCATGAGTCAAACACATGTGTCTGGGCTTATTTACAATGAATTATTTTTTTCAGCCATTTGCACCAAATGATGCAGTCCATTTCTACTTCAAACGGAGGTGGAGCCGTGAGAAATGTGTTGCTAGTGTCGACGTATTGGAGGTATGATTATTCTGTGATGAATTATGTTGAATATTGTATCCAGTCCTTGCATTCTCGATTGAAAAAAAAATTATGAATAAAAATCAATTTGTAGGAAGTGGAAACATTGGAAGAAACCACAGAAGAGCAAGTGTATGAAGCACCTCAGATTGAACCCGACTACTGCTCCACAGAGGTAAGTCGTCGTTCGGGGAAAAGTCCTCTTATACAAGCATACTTTATATATAGGTATATTATTTTGTAATTACTAGTTTCTATATGTTGAGAAATGAGTATATAATAGTAAATGGTGATATACAGGATTATTTCATTATTATTCATATGAGCAATAAATTTTATGATAAGTGTATTCAGTTTTTATTTCATATGATTTTTTATCAGGATGAAGATGACATCAATGTGTACATAAGTTTGATGTCACGACCAAAAACATTCAAAAGATTAATTGTGACAAGTATGAAATACTCTTGTGCATGTTATTATTTTTCTTTACATGGATATTTTTACTATACACACAGAAAACCCAAGAGCCTGAACAAGACACACTTTTACCTGTTGAAGTAAACGAGCACCTGGACAAAGAAAGAAAGGTGAAAGACGAGTCGTTTGCTGCGGGTCCACTATTAGAACAAATGGTAAGTGACTTGCATACCATATTCTTGACATTCTTTTAAATTATTGATCACCGGTATCTATAATATTTTATGATTATCTTTAAATTATTTTATGAAAATAGTGACTCGTTCAGATTGCACTGTGAATGCAATTTTTGATAATTCTGAAGTAGTTTAAATTTGCTTTCAATTAACCTTAAATTATTCATTCATTTTTTTCCAAATCAAATCATCTATGGTATCGAGTGACATGGTTATTAAAACTTATGAAATTAATTTTCGTTGAAATATTGCTTTTTGAATTGATTTTAGAAAAATTATACTGAATCAACGGAAGAGAAAAGGGTTAAGAAGCATCAAAAGAAAGGACGCAACTTCCTGCGTCGTTTGTTCGGCCGCTGATGAAACGAAACTTGCATGCTTTAACAAAAAAATAAACTTCAGACATTTTTAAAATAATTGCAATGATTTCATGTACATTTCCATCCTAAATATATTTACATGGGTGTTTTTAATCAATGATAATATACAGTTGCTGTCTTTTAAATTGTGTTGACTTGTTTTTTAACCATGGAAAACTTGGAAATGAGAAATTACAAGCCAATGAAAATACACAGTCAACATTGAAAATATTGACCTTCAGGACGCCATAACCATATCCCGTAATAATTTCTTAGAACTAATAAAAAAAAAATGTCTCGCCTTCATTTTCTATATATCAAAGTGCAAAATTTCCAGATTGAAGTGCAAAATTTACAACTAAGTTGGATTGTGTGGAAAACAAAAAATAAAATGTGTAGACCAATGTGGCACTAACACTGTCTAACAATGTCCTTTACAAAACTTAGATTCTTTAAAATCAAAATTTGTAAAGAAGTCATATTGCATATTTTATTTGTCAGAAGGACAATTGTATACGCTTCCGTAGTTAACCGGTAGATCCCATGTTATTTTTATTTTTTAAGGGGGTGGGGTTAGTTTTCTTCCGAAAATCTGTACTTCCTATAACAAATGTTGCTTTCCAGAGAAAATAAGCTGATGTGTATATTGTTCTCTTTATTCCGTCTCCATTTTGGTGATTACGGCATGCATTTTTCCACATCTAATCTTTTCATAAATTTTAACATGTCGATCAGTTGTGTTCTCTCTCTCTCTCTCTCTCTCTCTCTCTCTCTCTCTGAAATTTTATAACAACTTTATTTAAGCGCCGAATAAAGCGTGCAACCATTAATTCAAATAAATTGGTATTTATACCCGGCATTTTATTGTAAATCCAGATCGTTGCAATGTTCTCCACCCGTAGTAAATCCATACACCACGTGACTGGAGTACCGCCCTCTGTCAGAGCACATGTGGAGTGATCCCCATCCACCATGTACTCGGTGTGGCACCTAGATCCACCACAGAGCCCATTCTGAGGTGGTTCTATTATCGTCGGTTTTCCAGTGGACAAGTCATCTACATGTACAGAACATTTTTTCAGTATTTACAACTTAGAGATGATTAAACAACAAAAACAGACAGCAGCCGGCCTCTGCGGGAAAATTAAATCCCGTCTTCTTTTTAAATTATTAGGTACAGTTTTGATAATAGATTAATAACATATCTGAGAAGTGTTTGATCTATTACAATTACATTCATCTAGAATACCAAATGCTAAAAACTTAATATATCAGGACAAAGACAGAAATTGATATAATTTTGCATCAAAACGTATACCTATTGAAAGAGCATTCGAATCTCTGTAGTATTTTTAAGTATCTTTCATTAATATGACCAGATAAAGCTTGGTTACCCCCCCCCCCCCCCCCCCCCATCCCACCTAAGACAAACCTTTTAAATGACGAATTGAAATTGACTTACCAAATCCTGCAACGACGTGCAAAACAACGAAGTGAAGAAATGAAGTGGTAACACAGAAACAGTTCATGTTTCAATATTCCAAAACAATATTTTAAAGAAGTGAAATATTAACTAAATTCAGATTTTGAAAGTTCGTCTTTCTTCCGGGTATGTTAACCAGTAGCTGTCGCTAATATGTTTGCGCCCCATGGTTTATTTCTCAGTCAATCAATTATATATTCCTTGTCCCTTAATTTCTCTTCCCTGGCTTATCGCTTTGCCAATTTGTTACCTTATACCTGGTTCTTAATCTGTTAATATAGCGACAGAAACATTACGTATAGAAATATCATCCCCACATCTTTCTCTTTCGTTGCTTAGGATTTATGGCGTGGGATGGGTGGTGTTTATTATGGGGGGGGGGGGGGGGGGGGGGGGCTTCGCAGATTGCTTAGTTTGGTCGTTTCAGACAATGGATGACGAAATGGGATTTTGTCAGCGAGGTTTTATCCCCTTAAGCCACGTACTGTTAGCATTGTTAGAATTGTAGTATCAGGCAAGTAGCATCGTTTTTTAAAGTGAAGGGCCTTATTCAAAATTTTGACAAGCAAAGAATATTTAAAAAATGAAAAAAAATCCCGATCCATGGGGGTTGGGGTGGTGGGTATTGGTGGGTGTTAGCAAAGTACCTAAAGTTATTTTAAGGTTAATTTTCTTCATTTTCCTTTTATTTTTTACCCGCTCCCCCAAAATGGAGGGGGCACATCCTCCAAAATTTAATTTTATATATGAACATTAAAGGAAAATGATTGTTATGAAAAAAGTGAGGGGACAGGCCTTCCTGGTTCCTCCCTGATGCTACCTGCCTGAATATCATCTTAATCTAAGTAAAATAATATTAAAAGACTTTATTTGGGAATAATTTTCCTTAACACTTTTTGGCTCGGGATCGGGATCTCAAACTCATTGACGGGGTACCGCACGGGTTTGGTTGAAAAAATGGCGGATAGGCGACGGCGAAAGAATTCAGAAGCCGAGAGCGAGGAAGATTCACGAAACGAGCAGACGCATGGTGTATGTAACAATTATATCATATAGAAATTTTATTATGACTGTAATTTCGTAACATATGATTTTCAAGATATCATAATAATTAATTGTACATGGTGAATGTCTCGAATTTCCTCGAAATTGAAGAAAATAAGGTAGCGTATTTGCTACTGTTGAATAAGTTAAACGCGTTAAATAATAAGTTTAACTTTTGAACGATAAGTTGCTGCGTATTATTGCTATGAAATTCATATAATATATAAACGGTGTGACCGTTGGGCCGAGCGCAGATTTTGATGGTTTGAAACACAGACAGTAGGATCCGCCTGCCTACTCAAATCATAAGCCAAATTTGAACTAAACGTCGCGTGCTCAGTCTACATTTTGACTTCATGTTTCATACGTAAAACGTAAGTTTTGTTTTTCGGAAATAGCCGAAGAAAAGGACGTGATTCCGAGAATTTTTTATTTCTTCTTTCAATGTTTATTCATTTCATAACTTGATATTTTTTTCTATTAATACTTTATTCAGTATCTAAAAGATCAGTACTTTGACATTAATGTTTTTATTTTTCATCAAAAAATTTGATAAGACATATGTGAAACAAGTTGTATTTCATGATTAAAGCACTGGTTTGTAAAGTCAACTATTTTCATTTAAATTACTTTAGTTTGAAACCTTGCAAAGTTTTTATTAGAGTTTAGGGGCAAAAAACATCGACAAGCGCCAGGCATTTAATGATTGAGTTAACTATGTCGAAGAAAATGGCTGCCAATATGGCGGCGCCCAGGGCTGGAAGAAAATTTTCTAGCCCTTAGTACCCCGATTCAACTCTCATTTTTCACTGATTTTCTTATATATACGTGTTACTATTAAGCCTCGCTTTGCGAGGCGGGCTTTGCCCGCCTCTGGCTGCACTCGGTATTAAAATCCGTTATAGGATTTTTCAATTTTATACCGTAAAGTCATGATAATATTATCTTTATCAGGTTGGGCACCAACCCGCCTTTGGTGGATTGATTCCAATTGGGTGGTCAAATGCTTGAATAGTGTACATATTTTACCTTTATTTTCATTGGCTGCAATTGTTTTTCACTTGCTCGTATAATAGGAATTGAAAGTAAAGAATCTGAAGAATGAGGCCATGTCGTATTTTGTTATAAAATCTATCTTATTGAAGATGTAACAAATTTTTCCTAAATGCATTCTGGGATGCATTTCATTTTGACATGACATTCTTGTTAAACACTGGGCGCTAAAATTGACACATGGTATTTTTTAGATGAATGTTTTATAAACATGCAGGGACGTATATACGTCCCTGAAACATGTCAGAGTGCTTGCCCCATTGGTAAACATGATCTGCTTTTCTTCAGAAAAACATAATATGAGATGAACGAAAAATAAGTTCCATTTGGTAGGTAAAAAATGTATACCATTCACATGTTTGACAACCAAATGGGAGTCAAACCACCAAACGGGGCTTGGTGCCCAACATATTTATATCAGGTCAATGAAGTGAGATACTATTATTAGGGATGTATATACTAAATATATGTGACGTCCCGTGGAATATCAAGTCGTGAAAAGAGTAACCTATTACATTTAGCATTAAACTTTGAAATTTGATTATTGGATTTGTAATTTTCACCAAAAATTTTTTTTTGCTGATTTGATCGAAATGTTTATTTATTTAGGCTAGTGAAAATGTTGGATCAACAAATGACGCTGATAAGGGCGAGCAGAAACAAGCTGTGAAAAAGGTAATGCTGAGACAGGGTTTTTGTTAATATATCAAGTAAGCATTTTAACTGTCATCAGGGTTCATGATTATATAAAAAAATATTATTGCACACACTTGCAAGTTATTTCTTGATTAGATTCTGTTCAGTTAGCTTTCAAATTAGAAAATATGTTAAAGGCCTATAAAATGGAGACTTTTGAGAAGCAATTTGCAAAAACTGAAAAAGTACGTCGAAACTCAATTTTTACGATAGTCATTACAGTTTAACATTAATTAGTTACCCCTTTGGAATTCTTGCATTCATATATTAATTAATCAGATTTTATGGATTTCAACTTTCAATACCTATAGGTCATTCCTAGTGATATATAATTAGAATTGATAAGACAATTAAAATTATAATCAGATTTACAAACAGTTCTTTCAAGAACCAGGAGCTATTTTAAATGCAGGCTGATACAATTATTTCCTCTAGGGATTTAACAGATATGTTATATCTTTATTTCAAGGATACTGAAGAAGAGGAGGAGGAAGAGACTGATGAAGAGGAAGAAGAGACTGATGAAGAGGAAGAGGAAAGTGAAGATGATGATGAGGAGTCCTATGATGAAGAAGATGAAAGTGTTATCGTTGAAGGAGATGAAGGGATAGATGAAGAGAGGCAGAGTGGTGATGGAGAGGTATTGAACCATTAATTATTTTTAAATTTTTCCTTTGTTTCAGTTATGATTACCATGATTTGCTGAACATAATACGCAGTTGTGTATAATACGAACCCACCCACCCCCCCCCCCCCCCCCCCCCCCCCCCCCCACTTTGGGCATGAAAACACGTGAAAAAACATAAGTCGGGTGTATAATGCACCAAGACTTTTGACCAAAATGTCATGGTAATTCAGGGAAAAGGGACAAATAGTAATTCTGTATCGTTAATACAGGGCAGTTGAATGTGGTGTAGCATTACAATCTTATGGAAATCGGTTTAAAAGGAACGAAAAATAGATTCATGTATTTACTTGTTATTACAGGAACAGCCAGATGCTGAAAATGTTGATGATGATGAAGACAAGAAGAATCCAGCCTATGTTCCAAAGCGGGGCGCATTTTATGAGCATGACATGAGAATCTCTATGGATGAACAAGAGGAAGATGATAAAAAGTAACAATTTTTTACATTTTTAAACCTGAAATGTAAAAACTCTTCAATTTTGATTATATTTATTTTAGTTCTTTGCTGCACATGTTATTAGTATGCCAGTTTAGTTGCAAACTGTAGTAGCTATAATGCAGCACAATTTAGATTTTATTGTGTTGATTTAACATGCACATGATTGCATTTATAATGATAACATATTTTTTGTTTATTTTTAACAGACCAAAGAAAAAGTTGTGGAAAGATGAGGGTAAATGGCAGCATGATAGATACAATGAGTCTATGCAAGCACCAAAGACAAGGGCAGAGTTGTACAGTATATATGGCTATGACATAACTAGAAGCAACAACCCCCCAGAGGCCCCACCCAGGGGCAACCGTCCAAGGTGAAATATTTAAGAGTTTTTAAAGCTGAAATTATGATTTGTTCAGAATTTATAAAAAACAAATATGTTTTATAAACCAATTAATATTTCTTATTTGGTTAATGAAAAGAAGCACTTTATATGCATTTGTTGATAGTATATGTTATTCATGTACATGTATGTATCTTCATAATCATTTAATATAATTTAAGACCATTTTGTTAGAAGAGTACATGGAATTTTAATTTGTTGGTATTTTAATGCCAGGAAGAGTAAGGTGTTTGATTTAACATTTGTAGAGGCCCGCGATCTAAACAAAGAGCCAGATTTCAGGACTACATACCTGAAGGAGATAATATACAGAATAGGAACAGTTACAACAGTCTGAAGTCTGGTGGAAGACAGGAGTATGACGAAAACGGACGAGGTGGAAGAGGGTTCCCCAGGCGAAGAGGGGAGGGAGGAAATTATCGAAGAAACAACAGATACAGGAACAATGATAGTTATTATGACAATAGGAATAGAAATTATAACAGGTCTAATCAAGGGGACTTTAACAGTCGGGAGGAATTCCCAGAGCTAGGCTACAAAGAAAGGCCAAGGCGGTATGAGGAAGACAGAGGCTATCAGAATGAGAGAAGAAATGAACAGGACTATCCGAGTCGAGTTGAGCGTTCAAGTCATGATCGAGATAACAGGAGTTATAGGGATGGGAGAAATAGTTCAGAAAGGGAAAATCGTTCATATTACAATAGAGACAACAGGGAACAAGATTATCATGAAAGAAGTGATTATGATAACCGCCCGAGCAGGGATAATAGGTCAAGTAATGAAAGGACATCTTCTCCTAGAGAGGAAAGAGTAAGCCCAGAACAAGAAGAAAGGTCGTATAATGATGGGTACAGACGGGGAGGGCGGGGGTCTAGAGGGGGCAGGGGAAGTAGGCGTCCGGCCAGCAGAAAGCCGGAGCCAGATAGAAACTTTCCTCCAAGATTCCAAAGAATGAAGCAGAACACTGGGGAGGGTGATCCCTCAGTACCTCAGGGGACAGGCGGAGGAGGGGAGGAGTCCTACACCTCACCCCCAGTGTCCCCCGCAGAGGGTGGTAAACAGGTTTTTCCCCCTCCACCACAGAGGGAGGGTCAGCCCCAGGCTGCCCCTGTAGCCGAGTCTGTGATTGTACAGAATGTCGGTGAGCGGAAGTCCTATTCCAAGGAGCGGCGTGTGAAGTCAGGTCGAGGACCCGAGGAGCCTCCATCCAGTGTGCCAGAGGAGCCAGTGCCAGCAGAAACACAGGGAAAACAAGGTTTGATTTTATTGGTTTACAGATATTTTTGATTTATCTTATCATTTATTATGAGATGTAATTATATAATTATTATTATGTAATTATTGGCTTTAAATAATGAATTTTTGCTGTTTGTAATGACGATTTTTATTTGTCTAGAATGGCATATAAATCGATTTCATTTTACTGATTAACATGATTTAGTCCATTTATTTTACATCAGAAGATGCAATACAGTCTCAGCAGTTTGACAACAAAGCCTACAGTAAACAAGAACAGGGAGGTAAACCTAAGCGCTATTCCTCTCAGCGACAGCGTAACATGCCAGAAGCAGGGGGTTACACGGAACAGCCAATAGAGGGACAGAAATTCTATCCTCCAGGTAAGACAACTGAAATATATGTACATATATGTACATTTATGTGTAATATGTCTCTCAACAATTTAATTGTTTCGACACCAGTGGTTTGATGGGATAAAGTAGCATTGTATGTATTTGCACGAACATTCTTTTTTTGGGCCCCATGTATCAATATCCTCTTAAAATATCCAAAAGTTGTGATGCAAGAATGATTAAGGGTGAATGCATGAAAGACATTTAGTTGTAGTTCTATTCATCAAAATTTAAATACAATGATCTAAATAGACATGTACAATACATTGAAAGTCATGTTTGGTTTAATAGTGAAAAACTTTTTCTTTTAAACAATTACTGCATCATATGTTTCAGATCTATTTAGATGCTAGCTTCAATAAATTTACATTAAATTGAATAATTTCAATTATTTTACTCTTCGAATTAATCACAGACAAACAAGTTCTTTAACTACTATATAACTCTTCATTCAAATCAAGTACGGGTATGCAGATTTTTAGTTTTGCAATGAATATATTACCGGGTATAACAAATTTAATAATTTAAGCAGGATTTGAAAATTGCTATTTTGTTTAATATTAAATTGTTAAAAACCAAAAAAACAATAAAAAAGATTTTATTTTTGAAAAATATCTAAATTAAATGTTGATACTAAAATTTCAAATGCAATTACTTGTACTATTTTTCAGACACTGTATTCATCAAAGGACATGAAAATCCACTCTCAAACTTTTTCCTTTGTGCTATCACTTGGGATAGTAATAAATTTCATAGCGCAGAACATGCATATCAGTTCAGTAAAGCCATGTACCATAACAAAAAGGAGTTAGCCGAAGACATGAAAAAAGCAGACACTGCAAATAAAGTCAAAATGTTGTCAAAAAACATAAACCCGTCGGAATCCTGGATAAATAAACGGTGTAAAGTCATGAAAGACATACTTGTCGAAAAGTTCAAACAGGTGGAGAAATTCCGCTCGGCCCTTTTGGCTACCGGCAACAAACCACTGGCTCATGATGTGGTGGATTTGTTCTGGGGCACGGGGAAAAACTTCAATGGCCAAAACATGTTTTGCAAGCTACTAATGGAAGTCCGAGACCAAGCAAAGGCTCAGATGTGTAAAGATTCATAATTCTTGCTTACGCTTAAAATTAAATGCTTTTGCTTAATTGTGTAAAATTGCAGTTGAAATGTATTTCTTAATTAAACAATAGCAGATAAATCTTTTATTGATACACAACTATGAAATTAAAAAAAAATATCAACTACAGTAAAAGTCATTCTAAAAATAATTAGATTTTATGGGAACTTATGAAATAAATGTTCATTATAATTGTAATTTGCGGCCCTATGCTCCCCTAGGAGTGAACAGGAATAAGAAGTAAGAAGAAGAAATAATTGTAATTCACTGTAATAAAACTAGTTGACAGTAAATTTGTAAGAAGTAAAAGCAAATTCATTAAAACATTTGAACACCACAAAACATTGTATTTGGTCACCTCTATACAAATAATGTACATTTATTTTGACAATTCATCAAGAACTTTCTAAACATTGTTATAAATATCAAATATAAAAATAATAGTTTCTTGCATTATTTTACATGATACATGCATATCCATGTTCATCTTAAACTCCCTTTTTTTTTTTAACATATATTAAAATTCATTTTTCACTAGGGGATACAACCATGATACATAGCTGTAGTAGTGTTTTGCTATATAACAAAGGGGGAAGAGTAGGATCCTCATTTTAATGCTGATGGTTTTGTTGTGCCTGAAGAAAATAAGTGAATAATATATGTACCACTGCATGCTATTGGCCATTTCATTCCAGTGTGAAGATTTGTTTTTGTATTGTTTTAATAACTGTTGTATTTATGAGTAATTTAGTGAATAACCATTAACTACAGTACAGTGTATGTCCTCAAAAGATTTTGGCATGAGAAGAATTGTTTTATTCTCAGTTGTTAAAAAAAAATCATTTTTATACTTTCTTCTTTTTGCCTCAAACCTTCAATTTAGGTGTTGAGATATCAGACTTGTAGATGCACACCCATATCTCACTTGACCACACACAAAATTTTCTTTCATTTCAGCCTTGTAGAAAATATATATAATATACACCACTGCTTTTTTCACATATAATATAAAGATCACTATTTTTACATGTATCATCAAGATGAACACTTGCTTTAATCCGGTTATGATTTTTCCACAGCGAGTCAGGCCAGCTTCTCCGCACACCCTACCCCTGCCATGCTTAGACCCCCTATAGCTACTGTGGCGTTCCCTATGACCGGTAAGCAGAAATCAGCATTATAATAAGGCTGTCTCTACAGTATAGATTAATATAATGATTTTGTTAAATGATCTACCATAGTCCTTTGTAGTTAAACCTGCACCAATTTTTTATTAAGACTTCTTGGAACACATGTAATGGTACTATGAAAGGGGTTTAACTTTTGTGGAATTTGATGGAGTGAGGGAGCGGATTGAGCAGTATTTATGAAGCTAACAATATTACTTCTCTTGCCTCTGTACTCTTCTAGCTGTGCCTAGCGGTACCATGTCTACCCCTCAGCACATCTTCCCTGGATCCCAGCCAGCTACCATGACAACACAAGTCCAAATGATACCCCCTCAGTACAGCAATGCCGGAGTGCTGTACGCTGCTACCCCTAATTACCCGGTGCCTCCGGTCGCTATGGCAGGCTTCCCTCCACCCGGCAATCACCCTCCTCCAGCACTGACCACACATCAGCAAGGCTACCCTTCACCCCCAGGAACACAGCAAGCATCAATAGGAGCCCAGCAAAGTCAAACCCAGGCCACACAACAGGTAATTCAATAGCTATGTTCATGCTGTGAAACAGGTGTGTCTATGTTGTAATGGATATGTACACACTTCTATGAATTTTAAATTGCTCATTGTTTGTTAAAATGCCATTTGTTAATTTTCTTCAGAATTAGGTGATAAAGGTGTGAATATTTAAATATAAATACATACATGCATGTACAAATACTGAGTACCCACTACATATGTGTATTCATTCAGAACAATGAAAATATGTGTAAAATGACGATTTTGAATTATTTCAGGAAATGTTCCGGAACCAGACAATATATTATCCTCCAGAGTTGCAGATGAGAGGTTTGAGATCAGCTCCAAAGAGAGCTAAAGCTGCCATTCCCATTGTAAATCCAAAGGTAAAAATAGTATATTATGTAATTTCATACTAGAAGCTCAAGATTTATATATGATAAAATTATATGCTTTAACTTTAATCAAAACAGGTTATACCTTTTGACTAACCCTAACTAATTACATGAATTCTGAAAAGATTTTGAAAATGAATGTATAATAGGCTTACGGTAATCATTTCTGGATGACGGGAAATGACTGGACCCATGCAATGAATTTTTGCTTATGGTCTATATCAATTATACTTATTTATTCTGTAGGAAATGAAAAATGACCCAACCAAAGAAATGATGGAAGATGAGAATGCATCACAAGAGGAACTGTACCAGGAGCAGGTGCTCCTCGAGGAGCCATTGTCCTCAGAAGAGCCATCAGCTTCATCAGACAGGAAGGAAGTGGAAGAGGACATAGATCCTGAGGAGGACCAAGTGGAAAGCTCTGAGACTGGACAGACTGAATATAGTATATCAGATAATGTTAATAATTCAAATAATGTGGCAGTTTCAGAAGAAACATCTCAATCATATGATAACACAGACTTGGGAAATAATGACAATGTGGAAGATATGAAAGTGAAAGTAGAACCTGTTTCTGTGGATGATCAGATTAATTCTGAGGAGAGTAGGGAACTTGATATGTCTTTAGAGGCTAGTGTAAAAAATGAAGATGTTAAAGAAAATACTACAGAAGAAAAATGTGAAAATTTACAAATACCAATTAAATCAGAGCCAGTTGATCCAGAGCGTGAAGAGTCGGCAAAAGATACTGTGGTAGAAACTAATATAAAAATAGAAGGGACAGAGGAGAAAGGTACGGCAGTGGAGGACAATGTAAAAACGGAAGGAGTGACAGCAGAAGAGGATAATGCTAGTGATGAGGAGAGCTTTACAGATGCCAAAGATGAGCTGGAGAATGAATCAACTGCTCCCACAACAGAGTCCATAGAGTCCCCCAGTACCTGAAAGTTGTGTTGTTACTGCAATATGTGTACAAGTATACAGTCAATTCAGATTGGTTTTTTTAAAGTTTGTTGAAGCAAGTGTTGTTTTGCTTTCTGACTAACCTGTTGAACTGTAACGATCCTTGTTTTAAAAAAAAACACCCCGGTTGTAAAATTTGTGCAAAGGAATAAAGACCTGTTTTGCAAAATATACAGAAATATAAATCCACGGATTTGATTTTTTTTTGGTTTATCATTTGATATACATGTATGTTAATTGGATTTCCTGTTTTGAAGCTGCATGCAATCTGTCATTTCTATTAACATTGTAAATATTCAGTCTACTGTACTTCATATTTCGGTGGCAATTTTTTAAACTTGTCTATGAAGTGTTTTGTAAAGAAAGGTGGTGATTTATCATGTCACATATCACTGAATCAATGTCATCTCATGTATTTTTAAAATCAAAGATTGGTTGATGTGAAATCTAAATGGCATCCTTGCAATAAAGTTTGTGTGTCGGTATTGTGAGTGTATTTTTTTTTTTTTGTCAGACTGGCGTAAGGCATACATCCAGCAGAATAAAAAAAAATCTGCCGGTAGATTATGTACGTGTACATTCAAAAGTACTGAATTTAATATCAATGTTCAAGTTTGAATTACTGTACTATAATTTGCTGCTTTGTATTGATAATGTGCATGGTAAACTGAAATTGAATCAGATGTTTAAAAGGTGGGAATTATATATCATGAAACATAACTTGAGAAATGAGTACAGCATCATGTCCCTGCTTTACCAACTTAATCATTTTGCAATAATTGCTCCATTCACATGAAATGTATTATCTGTTTGTTATTGTTTCAAATTTTTAAAGATACTTTAACAATGTATTGTAAACATTGTTGATACAAGTGCAGTGTATCTCTATATTAATTTTGACTTCTTCAGTGCTCAAAGAATATTCTCAATCAAATTGTATTCTATTTGAAGTCTGCTTTAATAAATGTTTTTCGATTTTTAGGCTGCCATTTTTACTCTAAAGCTACAATAGTACATTGAAAACATAGGAAAGATTAAATTGCTTCATTTATAAATATGTGTGTTTTGTTTATTAAACAGAGAGAAGCGATGATAGAAACATTTTTGAAATTGCATATCTTTCAAGAAAATATTTTCCTCTTCATCTCTTTCAAAATGTGTTTTTGGAACTTCAAATGCCAAAGTGCCAAGTTTGAAAAAATACATTCAGAATATACATGTCAAAGATTACTTTTTTTGGAGGGTGGGGGGAGGATAAAGTTTTTCAATGTATATTAAAGGTGCATATGCAGTGCAATTAATGAATATTTTGTGAAACTCTTTTGGAGAGGAAAGTACCATTTTCATGTAAATAATTTTGTCAAACTTAGATATTCTGAGATTTTGTTTTTGTAGTATGTATTTTTTTCTGCAATTAATCAGCATGTTTACAAAAATTAAAATGATTAAAATGTATGTGAAAGATTTTTCAAATGTCTGATTTATGACACATAGTAAATTCAAACACATTGCAGAAGGCTAGAGATGCATCATTATACCCCCGCAAATGAAGTTTAGAGGGGTATATTGGAATCGCCCTGTCTGTCTGTCCGTAGACGCAATTTTGTTCCCCCTATAGATTTTTTTTACTATTGCACGGAATAGTCTAAAAATTTGTACATATGTTGAACACCATCTGAAGATGTGAAGATTTTTATAAGATCAGACAAGATTTAATGATTTTATTACAGTTGTCATTTTCTTAATCCTACCAGGTATATATTGTACACTGATATTGAAAAGTAAGGGAGGTAATCCTTACAGATTTTATTTATAGTAAAGACTCTAAAATATATTTTTATATAACCACTTCTTGCTTATCGATAATATTTCGATAACCTTAAATACATTTATGTCCAATTCATCCACCTGAATAAAAAAAGTAAAGTTTTTCTTTAAAACACCCTCTCTATGCTTCAGGTTTCAATACACAACCGAAAAAAAAAGTCTACAAAGATTTTGCATTAAAAACGACATGAAAAGTACCCCGAGTTCCGAGAATTTCCTAAAAGATAAAAGATGTCAGGTTTTTCCATGTATATCTTCATAAGAAAGGTATTTTCATTCCTGTGAATTTCTTCAGGTATAAAGAGGAAACGCTTAAAAAAGAAATCTTGGAATTTTTGCTACACAGTGATTTCTAGAGTTTCACCTACAAGTATGTACATGCATTTATGAAGGAAAATCAACAAAAAGTGAAAATGGTCACCTTGGACAGACAATATTACCTTTTATCAAAATCATCAACTTGTTAAAGCTAGAGTCTGACTACCTCATTAAAACACAATTTACAAGAAAAGCAACACAATTTTCATTAATTCATTTTATGTAACATTCAAAGATTTACAATATTACAGTAAAGAGATAGAAACTGAATGGTTTTAAAATACATTTATTACTATATGTAGATTGAGACTTTTAAAGATCCACTGAATATAACAATCTGACTGCTATACACACAACATCAAATGTTGAGCCAACTACTGCACATGTAAATACACATTTATTCATTAAAGCAGTTTAGAGAGGCAGAAGAGTTAGATATGTTTAGAGTAAAATATTGAGAGTATGTTTTGAAGGCTGGGTGGGCCTCAATGCAAACACAGACATGAAGCCTTTATTGATCATATAAATTGCCACATTGTGAAGGGAAAATCAATCTCTAACAAATACATGTATAAGGAGTTGTTTGTAAATACTCGTCTATTGTAAATTTTACATTTATCCAGCTTTTTTTAATCGTTTCAGTACCTTATTGACAGATAGCAAAGCATTGACATCTTTGCTGGGTTTTTTTTTCAAAGCTATTATCACAGATGTACATGTATGACTCAGGAATAAAGAAAACAAAAATCAATCATTAAAATAACTGAACAACAAAGATATAACAATTTGGATATCAAGTGTGTGTACAAATACCATCCATTGTAAGGTACTGTTTAACAGAACTGAACACTATTACAAAACCCTGTCTCATTGTCAATTTAGCAGTCACTGGGGGTATTTTATTACAGATTACTTTCACATTTTTTCCATTATTGATATGACACAATATGTGCATGTAATTACACTTCAGTGTGTGTAGACACAAGCTTATAACAGTAAATGTATTACAATTCAATGCAAGCTTATAACATTACATGTATTACACAACAGTGTATAAACATAAACCTTAACATGTATTCATAATACAGTGTATACAAAGATATTGTACATACAGTCATAATTATCAGATTCTCAATATCAATCTCTAATCTGAAACCTCAATAAATAAAAACAAATCTGTATTTGAAAGTTGTTAATATACATTTCTGTGGTGTAATGAATAATTGCAAAATAAAAACAGACAGAAAAGCACTGCAATAAAAAAATGTAAAGATGTTGAATTATAATTGTTGGATGTTAATAAAATTGCATAGTCCAAAATTAAAAGAGATTCTTTTGCTTCTTAGAGTATATAGGTATCAAGCAGTCTGTAGAATAATTTTTCACTTACTGGTAATTCAGCTTTGGATTTCTTTACCAATAGGTAATCATTGACAAACAGCATTAAATGACAAATATTGTTCTATGGAAAGACAATATCATATATACTGTACTGTAGATAGTACTAAAATAATTTATGTATTAATTGATTAATTTTCTAGTTTTTCTATCATACTACACTCCTCCCCCACTTCTGTCCACTGGAATCTTCTCTGATGACAATTCAGCAGCCATCGCGAATCTTGAGTTTGCCACTGCTCCACTTTTTAGGGCACTCATTAACTGAAAAAAAAATTAAAAACATTAATTTAACGGAATAAAAAATCCCAAATGTTTCTTCTTTTGATTACTGCCTCAAACATTGAAAAGATAAAAAATCAGAGAAAAGCATTAAAAAATGGCCAACCACTTGAATTGCAATACGACTGTACTTGACGAAAGAGTACACTATAAAAGAAGTTAGTGGTGGGGAACAACCATATTCTGAGATACAAAAAGCACAACACACACAAAACTGCAGGATCAACCACTTTGTTAGTAATGGGAATCTCAAGAGTAGTTGAGTGAAGTGATTAAAACTATGATATAAATGTATATATATATTGTATTAACATACTGTATTTGTAGTAAAGTTCACCATTTATATTCTAAAGTTACCTCTAAAGCCCCCAAGCCATACTATGTGTAGCAAGATATATAGCACCATTTTAATAACTACTGTATGATTATGTAATAGGAGCCAAATGAAACACTAATGCTGCTTTATGCACAGAATAAACAAGCTGTGTTGTTGAACACTGTCTCATCTCTGCTAGTCACCATTTCAATACACTCCGTTACTCTGTGCATATCAACCAAGGGTACATGGGGAACGAAGTGCATAGAAAACCTTTGGCTAGCAAAGATGACCATGTCTTTAAATATGACAAAGTCTTATGTACTCAAATATTGTTCGATTATATACTGAATTCTTCTCTCTTGAAATAACCATTGAAAATAATAGTTATAAATATGGTATAAAGTCTAAAATATTCTATAAATTTGAAATCAATTCTGAGTATCTTGACCAACAAAACACCCACATATGCCAAGCAAATAATGAAGCACCACTCTTCAAGAGAGCTATGTCTGTCTGGACAAAACCATCTCTTTTGTAGCAAATGTGCAGAAAAAACAATCAGTTAGAGAAGAAGTGAGTGTAAGAAAAGATTCAAGCACATTCATGTTTAAAAAGCATATATAAATGTCAATTTCAGATTTTTGTAGTATGAGGAATCTACAGGCAAAAGCAGTAAAGACCAAATATGACACAAAATAAGGGTGCTCAGTTTCATATACCAGCTGGTGTTTTCTGTGGAGATCTTGATCATATTCATCTAGATTATTTATCTGGGCAGCTATCTGAGCACAGTAAACTAACTGGAAAAAAAAAATAAACAGACCCCCATCTAAATAGGATATGGTCTCACAAGGTTCAATCATTTGAGAATGAAGTGCTCTGTTGATGCTCAAGTCAGCAATTAAATCATAAGAGATGCACGCTGACAAGTTACAGAGAGTTAAGTTGCACTATTGATTAAAACAGTGTATAGAATTACATGATTGCAGTGATGAATTTTCATCGCACCCACATTTATCTGTATTTTAACTTATTCTCTATGTACCTAGTATATCATTCTCTTACATGCAAACTGGATCATGTAATTAACACAGCTTTGCATAAGAGTTGCATGTACATGTCTTTTTATCATCAAGTTTACTAATCAGTTTCTAATATAACATAAAACCAACAAATAAAGAAATACAGCAACAAATAGATGATACTTAAAGTTTTGCAAAAAAGTTGAAAAAAAACCCAACATGATGCAAGTAAAGGGAAATCACCCCATACCTGATGCCGATGAGAAAAGGAGAAAATTAGGCCATGTTTTAATGCCAACCAATAGAACTGACCTGTAGGAATTCTCCGATGTCCACCTGGGCATTGCGATTGAGATCCACTTCACTCAGAATGTCATGTAACTGATCCTCGGTAACCTTCTCCCCAGTTTGCTGCAAGAAATAAAAAGTAATATTATAATATTGTTATTTATTGTTTCAAAATGATCTTTAAAATCAACTACTGGTATACAATCATCTCCTAACATACTATTAATAAAACAAAATAAGTGATTTTTAAAAAAAAATATTATATTGATAAAAGTTAAAACCAAAGCACCAAAGGCAAACAATTCCTTCAATTTATCCTGACAGAAGTTAAAATCTGGGAATTTAAATTTTGTGTTAAAGATGTGTAAATAAAAATAAATTATAAATAAATTAAAGCAAAATTCATAATATTATAGAGTGATTACCTAGTGAATGACCAACCAAATCTTTCTATGCTTTACAGTGCAAGTACCCAGTGATAACACAAAGAAGAAAAAATGTTGCCCAAAGTTTTCTATGTGCAAAATGACTACAAATGTAGTAAATTATCAGTTATCAGGATATGTTTTATTCTTATTTTAACAAGTGTAAAGTATAAACAAAATATCAAATCTTAACTACAGTACTTTTATGGATATATAATAAATGATAGAAGGATTCAAAACAGTTACTGTGGAATAATTATTGTTCGTGAGGGACCAATGTTCGTGGTTTTCGTGGGTAACCCTTGCCCACGAATTTACATCCCCATGTACATTTATGCAAGCAGTTGTTTAATATTCATTAATTAAATAAAACTTGCTACCAACAAAATTACTTCCCCATGAACAAGGAAAATTTTGGCCATCCACGAACAAAAATGATTTCACAGTATTCTGAATGATCATTTCCCTTGGCAATGTGCAAAAAATACCTCTATTACTTCCAGGCACAAAATAAAATGTGTATGTTAATACAAATGTACATGTCCAATTCATGAAATTTATCTCTCCCAGAAGCATATATGCTTTACATTGATTAGATATACTGACAAGTTATCTACATGTAAAATCAATCTACAGCGGTCAGTTGATGGTGTGGTGAACTTGACCTTAATCAAATTACTACAGGTCAAGGTCATGACACACCCTTATACTAGGATGTACCTCTATACATGTATAACAATTCTGATATCTCTTCTTATTGATAGTCCAGACATGAAATGGGACCAACAGACAGACAGACAGACAGACGGACGGACAGAGACAGACGGACAGACAGACATGATCACTTATTTATACCTCCCGTCTGCATGGAGTATAAAACTAGAAAGGGTGAATATGTAGTTTAATGTACTAAGTTGAATATGCAATAGAAATACATGAGGAAAATTGTTTTGTTCTTGCATGGTGTTTTTATAGTTAGACATGTATACATTTACATAGAATTGTATATCCCTAAAGTACAATGTATTGCTTGAAGTCAATGTACAGTATATATTTACATGTATACTACGATGAAAAAATAACTATAAATGATGCTTCATGGTTGAGAGTACTGTGGAATCATTTAATTTTGTTGGTGTCAATTTTTGTGGATTGTGGAATTTTTGCTTATTTCTGGAAATGTAATTTCGTGGATGCGTCGATTTTCAGTTTCAGTAGGTCGGAAACTAAATTTTTAAAAATTACTTTTGGCGAGGATGTAAATTCGTGGGCGAGGGCTACCAACGAATACCATGAAAATAGAGCCACCTCGATTTCTAATAATTCTACAGTATTAGACAGCATGATTCCATGTTAGATTTGCAGATAGTTTTGACAGCTGACTGAACTAGTTGTAAATATGCCAAAGAAAATACATGTATATGTATAATACCATTTAGAAAAATTATCATTGCACATACACTCACCCCTTTCTATATGTAAATCGAAAAAAATAGATGCATTCAGAAGATCTCACAGATTGTTAGTGTAATAAAAAAAAAGAAGATTATGTTAGATAGGCACTACAAGAAGAAAACAAGAGGCCCAGGGGCCACCTTGCTTACCTGAGCAACAAAAGCCATAACTCTGATCAAATCAGCATTAAAGTATCACATTCAAAATATCTTGAAGCCTTTTAAAGATTTGCTCTATATATATTCCTGTAAAAATGAGTCCTCCCCTCCCCCTTGTGACCCCACCTGAGGATGCTTCCACACAAGTTTCAGCTTTCCTGGCTGATTGGTTTCTGAGAAGAAGATTTTTAAAGATTTACTCTATATATTCCTATGTTAAAAAATTCAACCACCATTGTGGCCCCACCCTACCCCCGGGGATCATGATTTTCACAACATTGAATCTACACTATCTAAGGATGCTTCCACACAAGTTTCAGCTTTCCTGGCTGATTGGTTTCTGTAAAGAAAATTTTTTAAAGATTTACTCTGTAAATTCCTATGTAAAAAATTGACCCCCATTGTGGCCCCAACCTACCCCCGGGGACCATGATTTGAACAAACTTGAATCTACACTACATGAGGATGCTTCCATGCAAGTTCCAGTTTTTCTGGCTGATTGGTTTTTGAGAAGAAGTTTTTTAAAGATTTGCTCTATATATTCCTATGTAAAAAATTTAGCCACAATTGAGGCCCCACCCCACCCCCGGGGGACCATGATTTGAAGATACTTCAATCTATACTACCTGAGGATGCTTTCAAACAAGTTCGAGATTTTCTGGCCAAATGGTTTTTGAGACGAAGATTTTTAAAGATTTTCTCTATAGTTTACTTTATATAAATTCATCCCCCATTATGGCCTCATCCTACCACCAGGGACCATAATTTAAACAAACATTATACTACACTACCTGAGAATGAAGAAGATTTTTGAAAAAATACCAAATTTTCAATAATTCTAAATTATCTCCCCTTTAAAGGGGGCATGGCTCTTCATTTGAACAAACTTGAATCCCCTTCATCCAGTGATCCTTTGTGCAAAGTTTGATTAAAATCGGTCGAACAACATTTACAACAACAACGACAATGACAATGACAGACAATGGACAAAAGCTCACTTGAGCCTTTGGCTCAGGTGAGCTAAAATAACAAAGAGAGATTATTCAAAAGCTTTGACACTCATTACATATTGACTGTTATATTGTCATTAATCAACCTCTGATCTTCCACTACATAGACACAAAAAAAATTTGACCGACCTTAAAGTATCGCCGGAGGTCATTGACTGTGATGTATCCCTTGTTGTCTCCGTCCAGACTCTTGAACCGCTTGACGTACATGTTGATCTCGTCCTTGGTGAAGTTGATGGGGACGTTTGATACTCCACTGCCCAGGTCAAGCCCCATCTCCCTCCTCAAGAAGGCTTGAGCTCTACTCAACTCCTCCTGTAAAAATACATTGTATATAAGTTGCCATATACATGTATTAAGGTACAATTTCTTTGCGTCAAAACTACCGGTGCAATCAAAAGTCAAGAGCACACAATAAAACAACATTATAAATGTACTGAACAATCATGTGATCAGGTAAAATTTCACTGCATCATATCAACATTTAAATTTAATGAGCACGCAATATAAAACAAGGATATGTATACATGTACATGTAAAAAAAATAAATGTAAAATGCTGTGTTTGGCTTTATAAGAGAAAACAATCCAGATTTACCCTCAATCTCAAATTTTCAAATAATTAATCATGTGAAGAAGGGATTACTTTTTATTTCATATAAGAGGATTTCGTTCCAAACCTGTCAATTTTCTGTTGGTATTTAAACTTATCATTAAAAACATTTTCTGTCCACAATCTGAGTAATCATAATTTGTTAAATGTTGTTCTCACTTACCTGTTGCCTGGATTTGTTCCACTTCAGTTCTTCTGCCATGATTTGTACAACCCTGGGCAATGCTTCCTCCGCTGCATTAGCGTTACAGAAGGCTAGACGGGTCCTGCGCGCAATGATGTCTATGGCAGTACAGGCATACTCCCGAACGGCATATCTCACCTACAATAATTCATAGCCTCATTCACAGGCAGATCAAATGAAAGGTCTCATAAGGCCATCAAAAATTAATTCCTTGGTTCTCAGGCCTGCGTGCATCTGATTTACCATTGCGCATTGCCCATTTTTATCATTAAATGAATAAAAAAAATTTTTGATAGAGCGCTTACTTATTCCGGAAAAAAACATCGCGATGATTCAGATTTAATTATAGCAATTGCAAATGGCTGCCGAATCTAGTTACGAGACGCTGTGTTTAAGTTATGATCGTGACAGCAATGATTTTAGTTTTGGTATATGAAGAAGAACGTCGTTTAATCTCAAATGCATATAGAAAAAGAATTCCTGCAGCTTGAACTATACTAAAAATCCCATTATGCTTAAACACACGGCTTTCTCAAGCCTCGTAGTTGTGGTGTTTCTTGAAGAACATGACTTGTTTATTTCATTAAGTTTAAGCTAATAAATATGATTCTTTCATTGCAAGGTAATTATTTATTTGCTTTACAACATCGCTTTTTCTGGATTTGAATAAGAATTGCACATTGTTAAAATAAAAAGAAGTATACCGCATCCTTTTTTTATGAAATAAAAAGAAAAAACTATCATCGTCCAACTGCATCTGTTTTTAAAAATGTTGGCCTGAGAACCAAGAGATTAATTTTTTATGGCCTAATTGTGACAATTTTTATATGCAATTAAAATTGGATTGGGATTATTTTTCTTGACGTTTAGTTAATGAACGTGCATTTACCTCTGCTTATATCTAAGGGAACTTTTGGTGGAGTTTTACAAATATTTACCTCTGCTTATATATAATGGAACTTTTAGTGGAGTTTTATGAATATTTACCTCTGCATCTAGATAAGGGAACTCTTGGTGAAGTTTTACGAATATTTACCTCTGGTTCTAGATAAGGGAACTCTTAGTGGAGTTTGACGAATATTTACCTCTGCTTCTAGATAAGGGAACTCTTAGTGGAGGTTTATGAAGACTTACCTCAGCCTCTAGATAAGGAAACTCTTGGTGGAGTCGCTTCCCTACAACAGGCCACCTCTTCCCAGTCAGTGAAGACATCTTGGCAATCTTAAAGGCCTTGTCTCCATATGTGTTGGCCAAGTGTTGGGCAACCTGTGTACAAACGGACAAAAGCCCCCAGAAAATTATTTAGACACCTCTTACATGTAAATTCACAACATACATGTATGTCCACGTTCATTTACAATTGAAATTCAATTACGGTACAAAGTAGGAAATGACTGATAAAGAAAATAACAATGACTCAGTGTATTTGGAAGCTAATTGGTAGATTATCTACCATAAACAAAAGTATATTTGATATGAAATATATATGTTCTACTATGTTAGCTTATTTGTAACTTACAAGCATAAACCATAAACAGATGTAGATATAAAATAAAATGAACATGTTCTATTATTCCTTAACATTTTAATTTTTGCTGCACAGGCAGACCTAACCTCATTTTCCAGCCCAAAGTCCTGCACCAGTCTGATGAAGAGGGTGGGGGTCCATCCATGAGCCCCATCCAGTAGTAGACCCTTGGTCTGACATGGCTTGGAGGGTTTCAGCTTGCACACCTCTATAGCTTTATCCAGGGTCTCCTCGGCCATGTGTCGATAGGTCGTCCACTTCCCTCCTGTAAAATCATTTGTATGAAATAATGCAATCATAATTACACTTACCTTCTGTAATATAATGTTTGAAATAATGTTATCACAATTACACTTCCCTCCTGTAAAGTTATGTGTATTAAATGCTGTAAACATTATTGCATTTCCTTTCTGTAGAATAATGTGTATAAAATGTAATAATGCAATCATTATTACACTTTCCTTCTGTAGAATCAGGTTTTAAATAATGCAATATCTAAGACATGTTCCGACTTTCTACATTTTTTTTCATAAAACTTTAAACTTCTTAGAGCATAAGTACTAAATCTAAGTCAAATTTTCTACATCAAAAAACAAGCAATCTACCAAAAGTTTACAATTATGATATAAATATCAGGTCTTGCCTGCAATGGTGATGAGGTGGTCCTCTGCCACTTCAATGATGTGGTTCCTGGCCACTGACTGAGTGTCCTTTTTGTTGGGGTCTGATACGAGAGGGCGGATACCACACCATGCTGAAAGAACATCTCCTCGCCGAACTGAAAGACAAACCACAAATAGTAACTGACATGTACTATATCAAATATTATGCACGCACTGATAAGCATTGAAATTTGCAATAGCTTACTTTTCATTCCTTTCATGGGTACCTCTCATAACTTAATATCTCCAACAAATTATAAAACATAATTTTTATTTTATTACTACATTTACCAGTGAACCCATCTGGACTAGTAATTACATCTGCACAAATCTTAAAAATTGACAATCCATGAAACTTGACCACTATGATTTCAAATGAAGATGAATAGTGGAATTTTACATACCCTCTACATCATGATGAAGATAATTCTTGACTTCATTTAGGATGAACTGGATTTCCTTCTCTGTGGGAGTGGGGGAGTCAGTCAGATCACAGGGAGAGTCAGTTGTCCCTGGGGGGAAAAGGAAACTATCATCACAAAATTAAAATACAAAAAATTTTAAAAGATAAACATGGTAGTGTAAAAGGTTGGTTAGTATGTATTAAGTCTTCATCCTTACCTGCTAGTGTGTGCTTTTGCCAAGGCAAAAAGAAAATGATTCGACCATCACTGGTAGAAGGGTCTAATAATCCCATCTTGTCTGGGCTGAAACACGGCAATAATCATGTTACAAGTAGGATCTGGCACTTACAGATGTAATGTGAGATAGTCCATCATACAATAGACTAGTTTCTCATCCAGGGGAAACTCAATTCCTATACCAATACAAGCTCACAAAACAATGGATATAATCTTCACATGAGTAAATGCATTCAGTACGTGCATGTACAATTTGAGGTACGTATCATTCTTAGTACATGTATCAATGCAATAAAAAATGGATAATATCATTCATGAAGAGAATATCAATTTTCTTCCCTTAAAACAAAGTTATTTTCTGACAGGTTATTTCTATTTGTACAGTAGAAACTAGAAAATATTAAATGGACTGTTATGATCAGTACCTGTAATAATCAGGCAGCACGATGTGGACCCCCTGACTTGGTTGACAGATCTTCTTCTCTTCGGTATTATCCATCAGTCTTATATTGTCTGTGTATGGTCCTGTTGCATTGATTATGCACTTTGCCTTCACATCAAACTCTTGTCCTAAATAATATACCCATTCATGACGATTCTCTTTCTAAACTTCAGTTCAATCTAGTTAACATTAAAATTTGAAAGAAAACTGAACTAAGAATTCGAATTCAGGTTTTTTTTAAGTTATTGCAAACACTTTAAATTTGGCTGTGTATTCTATCAAGTGATTTTAGCAAACAGTAGCTTTGGCTTAATCAAGTCATAGGCAAATGTCATGTACAGTTGTATATATACCTACAATGTATGTATTAATAAAAGATAAAGAAATGCACTAAATATATACTAAATATACATGTCCATGTAATACCATTACAGTATACCATTTTTCATTACATGTATTCTAAGTTGATAATCAATGTACCCGTTTGTCGGTCTTTCACTCTAGCTCCACAGACCACCTCCTTCCCTTTCTCATCCTTCTTCTTGTAGAGTTGTACTATCTCTGTATAATTTGTCATAGTACCTCCCATACGTGCAGCACTGATAGCCATGGCTATGTTCATCCTAGCATCATCATGTTGTCCTGCAAAAATACACCTTTACATGTATATTTAAATAAAATATAAATCAACAATTCCAAAGCCCCCTTCACTTTGAATGAATACATGTACAAATCTGGTCATTGAATATGAATTTATGATGGATGAAATGTGATTAAAATCAAATATTTACAGTTGCACATGTTTTCCCTAATATAAAACTATTTACGCAATCGGTTGTTATTTCTGCATAACATCAACCCCGGTCAAGAGATCGAAGTGGTACATGAATAATCTGGGTCACTACTTTTTCTATGTACTCAAACACTAACATTAAGACACACCTAATATCGTAATGAAAACACATAATTTAGACATAAAGAAAAAGCATATCTATATTTTGTAATACCAAATTTTATTCATTCCTTTTTTTTTTTTACAATATAACATCAATTGCGGGGATAAATGATCATGGCTTAGGATTCATGTAAGATCATGTTTATGGGTCGACATTGCAACATCACTGAAAATTACATTCGCAATATGTCAAAGTAGTTAAAACTCAGTTACAGTTCATGTCTGACATTTCTAGCAAATCCCGAATAAGGCGATCAAAATGGCAAACGCAATATCACAGACCTTTCGTGTATAGTTAATTTACAATAGATCAATTTAGCTTCTGTTACTCTGTCCATTTTTTCGTAAAAAAATTAGAGTAGCTTGTCTCTATAATGTCTAAAGAAAATCATTATGCTCTTGAATCTGATTCTGCAATAGAATTTCCTCTGAAAATTCCTCAGTAGACTCTAACTCAGTTTTCAATTGCTTTGTTTTCAAATTTCCAACCACTCTTCAACGGAAGTAGTAATATTCTGCCGAGCTTCAATGGTTGTTTCAATTGTACAATTAAATTTTCTTTACTGTTTCACTTTATTATAATAAAAAAGTGTTGTCTTGTCAAAAGTAGTGTTATTTATTATGTTAATCAAATACTTGCAACATTTTTGAACAATTATTTGCTACATCATGTTAATCGAAGCAGTTTTCTAGGTCATCACAAAAAAGAAAGTATGGAGCAATGTTACCGCCATAATTTGCAACAAATGTAAATATAAGAAATAAGGTATAATTTCTGAATGTATATGTATATTGGGATTTAAATACAGGTTGGAATGTGATAAAATCTTCAATACAGCCCTTTGGGCTTAATGGAATTTTTATCATGTGACCAACCCGTATTTATATCCCAATATACATTTAAAATTGATATCTTATTTCTTAAATTATTTTTCTAAAATATGCCATTTAACTAAATGTAGGAGAGAATACAGGTAACTGTTCTTGTATATATCTCATTTTATTAACCTTAGCATTAGCATACAATTTACATGTTCAGATTTGTATATAAAGCAACATACCATCATAGTACACTAATGCTCCCACCAGTTTTTCCTTCTTTAACATGGGGAAGAGCTCTAACGCTTTCCGTTTAGATAAGTAATAGCTTGGTTTAAGGAGCTGTTTTCCTGCTATGACATCATAGGTTTTAATTCCAGCCCAGAAATAAGGAACCTGCCAGAATCTGTTGAAAAAAATACCAGTGTAAAATATATATTTTGGAAGTCTTTTCGAATTAAAAAAAATTGAAGCTTTGAAAAATGTCTATATAAACGAAGGAACCTCCCAGTTATTTGCTCATGAACCAAGCCTGATAAAACTAACTTGTATATGGGCAACATAATAGGAAATGGATAAGCTAGATGTGGTGCAATCTGGATTAAATTTGCCCTCTCTGCAAGTGCTTCTTTAACCATGCGGTACTGAAATAACAAAACAAGGAAAAGTCATGCAGGCAATGCTCAGAATATATTCAAATTAATCAAAATAAAATTGTGTAATAAATCTATGAAACCATTTTAATTCCTTCATCTATGAAATTGAAAGCCTTTTTTTATTTTGTGCTTAAACTATACCTGCTCGATATCCAAATTAAAGACAGCTTTTTGTAAATATCGCACCCCTCCATGAATTAACTTTGTACTTCTACTGCTTGTTCCTGAGGAGAAGTCAAATTTCTCTACCAAACCTGTCTTTAACCCTACAAAACAATTCTTAAATGTCATGAAAAGGCATAGGTAATAAAAGGTAGTTCACAAATATCATACTAGCATAATAATTAACCGAAATCAGATACATGTACACAAATTCTAATATTTTGATCCAAGGTTAAGTACTGGTCAAGACGCAATTAATGACAAAAGTCTAGAAAAAACATTGACCTCTGCTGACTGCATCCAAAGCGACCCCACAACCAGTGGCCCCTCCCCCGACCACTAAAACATCAAACTCGTCGTTTTTCAGCGAGTCAATCATGTTTTGTCGAGTGGGCAGAGGAGACCAGGCATACTTCATCTGATCTTCCATAGCTGATACATTTGGCACCTTGGTAGAGAAAATGTTCACACATATTTAATAATCTGGCACCTTGGTAGAGAAAATGTTCACACATATCTAATAATCTTTCAATACTTTTTCAAGAGCTATTCACTTTTCAGATGCATTTAATATTTGACGCTGAATACAAGTTCACAATATTACATGGCAAAGGTTATTTTCAATATCTAATTGGTCAAATAGGATGTTACAGGACCACAGTTTGAATACAAACAAAAATTCATATCAAAAATGTTTCACGTGTTGCCAAAATTTTCTGATATCAAATGGAAATTGATCAACCAAGCTTTATAAACTAAATACATGATAATCTATATCAGCCTCAAGAATGATGTTAGTAACCTACCGGAGAGCCTGGCATTGTGGCCCAAGCTAAAATACATGTTCCCCCTCCAAGGACGATGCCATACTTGGCCAGTCTCCTCACGGTCTGTCCGACTCTGTGCATTTCCTTTCGTCAAGGGTGCAAAGACCTTGTGGATACTACAAAGAAACACATTTCAGTTAATGAAACAAAAATCATTCATTTAGAAAAATAAAAAATTCAAAATACAATGTACATGTACATGTCTTCACATATGGAATTATATATGCATTTTTATTGCATACCCAGTATCATCACTTTAAAGCAGAAACATATTGTATGTAATAATAATACCAATAAACCCCAATTCAAAAAAGACTGTTCATCATCACAATGACAATTAAATATCTTTAAAGCTCTCTAAGACCATGGCTGAAGAAAACCATGATCACAATGTAATGTTTTAATATACATTTAGGAATCAAGATTCAGAAATTTTTAAAACAACACAAAGACCTGTCATCTATGTATATATACAATTACCTCATATTCTTTTTAATCAATTCATATTTTATACTTTATTGAGTTGATAATATGCATTTCTTGGTTTACTAACATCAAAGGAATTACCAAATCAAGAACAACAAAACTAAATAGGTTTCTTTTTTTAACAAATATGTTAGAAAAACTCAGCGAATGTAGATTTTATTCTAGTGAAATGTATTAAACACTTGGTTTGCATTTTTCTGCATTGATTACATATAATAAAGATAAATACATGTATATATGATATATATCGGAGAGAAAAGCCAAGGAAACTTAAACTTCCAAAGGCTTCATGCAGGCTTAATTAAATGACAAACATTAAAAAATACAACTGCATGCTGTCAAATGAACCTACATGTAATTATGTATTGAAAGAAAATATCCCAACATACTGGCAAAATAGCAGAGAGCACGTAATTTTATATCTATCAGGGTATTATTTCAACATAGGTAGCCCATACTACTCTCAATGAATATCCTGTTCCAATTTCAATGTTATCAATAGGCTATGGCATTTTTTAACTCTTTCATAATTTATATGACCAGTGAAATTACCCCAGCATTGTGAGTACATTTGATCACAGTCTAAAATAGAAATCACATCTGGGTCTTAAAGAGAAAATATGCCATATTAATCTCTTCAAGGCCATTTCCTTTCATTTCTGAATTTTAAAAAGCCATGTGTATTAGAATACTGAAGTGGTTGGTGCATAATCATATTTTAAACAAGAAATAAGACTTAGCAAAAGTTGATAATTCTACAATTATAGAAATTATCTTAAAAAAAAAAAAAAATGAAAAATCATTCATGCTAAAGTATCAAAAGCAAGTTTCAAATTTGTTACTATTTTCAAATCCTTATTTGATTTACTTGGGTCCTTTAAGATGGTAACCACTTTTAATAAAAGGACAATTGCATGCAAAACATTTTAGAGGACTTTGCTTTGACACTAACCTCTTATTTCAAAATTTAGTTAAAGATCATTGCACATCTTTTATCCAATAAACACTCTATGGGAGTAGAATGAGGCAGATAGAGCAAAGGGAAACAAGAGGCCCATGGGCCACATCCCTCACCTGAGCAACAATAGCGATAATAAAATCAGCTTTATGGAGTCATATACAAAATGTCTTGACAATGTAGTAGAATAGATCCTGAATCATAAGAGTTTCAAATATTTCTCCAGATATTCATATACTAGTATGTAAAACATTGAGCCCCTTTTGTAACAGGATGATTTGATAGTCATATCACATATTGAGCTTTGCAGCTCTCAAAAAGATCTTAAAACCTGTTTATATATATATATGTAAATCAACATCAAACTTTGAACCTCTTGTGAGGCCCAAGAATTGTCCAAGGGCCCACATCTAAACAATTAAGAATTAACAATATGTCAAAACACCTGCATATACTGTAGAAGCAGAAATATTTGTCGAGGATTTAATTTCGTTATTTTCGTTGGCAGTTTTAATCAACGAGATTAAATCCATGACAATTCTTAACCCAATTATTCATAAGTACAGAGTTGTAATTTTCCTTTCTTTACTAATACACAAACGTATTTACATCGTAAACAAGATCACATTCACCATTGATATTGATATGTACACGAAATATCGCATAACATTCATATTTAGTTCATTTTTATATACACAAATATTAAAATGCAAGACAATAGTTTAACCTTTATTACTAGTATCTTGCTGTACATGGATCTGCTCACAGTAACTGAGACACGTTAACACCCCAGTGCCCCCGATATTCCGACCAATCGAAACCCGTTATTTATAAACTCATTGTCAAAGGCGTGTAGCAACCAGTCAGTGTGGGTGACAAGAAGGTCACACTAATTTTCTCAACAAGTACACCTTTAGAAAGCTGTGTGGAAACCTGTTCAGAATACAATACCAGCTTACAAACTTTTGTTTTAGGACAGACTTTAGTTTACCGTTCATGGACCAGTCATAGGGTTGAAGTTCTTTGGTAGTAAAAGGCGGAAAAAAAATCATGCAGATTTTGTTTTTGTGAAGAAAATTAATAAATTCTTTGTCTTAATGAGCTTTAAAAACATTGAATAATGCCAGTGCTCTGCACTTCACTTTTGTCTCCCCCCCCCCCCCCCCCCCCCCCCAATGTCCAATTTCCTTTTTTCATTTTATGAACAAACGGGATCAAAACTTTCTTAGCATATTCAATCATTGTTTCGGTGGTCGACCAGGGACTTTGAGAATGAGTGATGTTCAAATCTTTTGGAAATGAGAAGGAGGATGACATCTATCTGTTGTAAATCAACTGAAACGTTCACAATGATCCCGTCAACGAAATGTTGATAACACCAATTTTCTCTCTTTTGTCGTGAAAGGCTACAATGCTACAATCATTTGATCCTTTCACCTCGAAGGTCCATGCAATCACAATTTGGCGAATTGATTTCTAACTTTCTGTGTAGCTTTATAATAATGCCCTCTAAATAAAGTATTAATATTTTTACTTTACTTTACTTTTTATCAACAGGTATTATCCAGTTTTCATAATAACGCCAGTTCTGACATTTTCCTGGCAAGTAAAATATCAAAATTGTGAAACAAGATGCCCATGGGCCACATCAATCACCTGAGTAACAATAGGCATGATAAGATCAGCTTAATGGAGTCATAATACAAAATATCTGGACAATGTGGTATAATACATGTTGATCCTGTATAAATAAAATCCCCCAGGATATTCTTACGTTTATAATCAAGTCCTTTTTCTAGCAGGATGATTTTATAGTCATATCACATGTTGAGCATTGCAGTTATAAGGAAGATCCTAAACAATTGTTTATATATATGATATAAACCTACATCAAACTCTGAACCCCTTGTGAGGCCCAAGAATTGTCCAGGGGCCAGAGTCTAAACAATTTTAAATAATCAGCAATATGTCAAAATATGTCAAAATGCTTACAGTTTTTGTGAATAATTAAAATGTTTTCCTTTGTGCAATTGGATCCCCAATGTGGCCCCACCCTTCTCCTCAAGATTTTGATTTAAACGAATTTGAATCTACACTATCTGAAGTTACAGCTTTTCTAAGCAAATGGTTTTTTAGAAGATTTTTAAAGATTTTCTCTATATATTCCTGTAAAAATGTGTCCTCCCCTCCCCCTTGTGACCCAATGCTACCCCCGGAGATCGTCATTTGAATACATTTGAATTTACACTACCTGAGGATGCTTCCACACACGTTTCAGCTTTCCTGGCTGACTGCTTTCTGAGAAGAAGATATTTAAAGATTTACTCTATATATTCCTATGTAAAAATTCGACCCCCAATTGTGGCCCCACCCTACCCCTGGGGCTCATGATTTTCACAACTTTGAATCTTCACTACCTGAGGATGCTTCCACATAAGTTTCAGCTTTCCTGGCTGATTGGTTTCTGAGAAGAAGATTTTTAAAGATTTACTCTATATATTCCTATGTTAAAAAATTCAACCACCATTGTGGCCCCACCCAACCCCGGGGATCATGATTTTCACAACATTGAATCTACACTACCTAAGGATGCTTCCACACAAGTTTCAGCTTTCCTAGGCCTGGCTGATTGGTTTCTGAGATGAAGATTTTTAAAGATTTACTCTGTATATTCCTATGTAAATATTTGACCCCCATTGTGGCCCCAACCTAACCCCGGGGATCATGATTTTCACAATATTGAATCTACACTACCTAAGGATGCTTCCACACAAGTTTCAGCTTTCCTGGCTGATTGGTTTCTGAGAAGAAAATTTTTTAAAGATTTACTCTGTATATTCCTATGTCAAAATTCGACCCCCATTGTGGCCCCACCCTACCCCCAGGGATCATGATTTTCACAACATTGAATCTACACTACCTAAGGATGCTTCCACACAAGTTTTAGCTTTCCTCGCTGACTGGTTTTTGAGAAGAAGATATTTCAAGATTTGCTCTGTATATTCCTATGTAAAAATTTGACCCCCAATTGTGGCCCCACCCTACCCCAGGGGCTCATGATTTTCATAACTGTGAATCTACCTAACTGAGGATGCTTCCACATAAGTTTCAGCTTTCCTAGGCCTGGCTGATTGGTTTCTGAGAAGAAGATTTTTAAAGATTTACTCTGTATATTCCTTTGTCAAAATTCGACCCCCATTGTGGCCCCACCCTACCCCTGGGGCTCATGATTTTCACAACATTGAATCTACACTACCTAAGGATGCTTCCACACAAGTTTCAGCTTTCCTTGCTGATTGGTTTCTGAGAAGAAGATTTTTAAAGATTTACTCTGTATATTCCTATGTCAAAATTCGACCCCCTATTGTGGCCCCACCCTACCCCGGGGCTCATGATTTTCACAATTCTGAATCTACACTACCTGAGAATGCTTCCAAACAAGTTTCAGCTTTCCTGGCTGATTGGTTTTTGAGAAGAATATATTTGAAAATTTCACGAAAATTTTCAAATATTTCTAATTATCTCCCCTTGTAAATGGGCGTGGTCCTTAATTTTCACAACTTTGAATCCCCTTTGCCTAAGAATGCTTTGTGCCAAGTTTGGTTAAAATTGGTCGAGTGGTTCTGGAGAAGATGTTGAAAATGTGAAAAGTTTACGGACAGACGGACGGACCGACAGACGGACGACAGACAAAATGTGATCAGAATAGCTCACTTGAGCTTTCAGCTCAGGTGAGCTAAAAAGCCAGGAAAACGTCAGATATTTCAGACTAGGTCCAACACCGTCATCATATGAACAAAAACTCCGAATATTTTCGGCTATTAAGAAAAAAACCCATACTTTTAATGAGAAAATTAGATTTCAATGCAATAATACTCAAGATTTCAATGAGTTTACAATCATCTTATTTTCGTTTGGAGCAGTGGATGACTGATGTTTTAGGCCACATAGGTCTGTCTTGTACAGAAAAATTGCATTACATTGCTCTATTTATGCAGATTACTTTATTGGGATTTTTAATTTATTTAAAATACATCAAGAAAATCTCGCATTTACGAGAATGTTTTTATTACTGTAAACAGGGATAATCGCACTTTAGCGAGACATTCTCTCTAGGGGAATTGTTCCTCACCTGTACAAAGGACTTCTATTTTATCTTAAGACTACAATACATTCAATATTTTCTTCAGTTAAAATTATTGAGCAGCGTAAACCTTGGACTAAATTTCGCGAGATATGCAAGGAAAACAAAAGGGACACGACTCTTGGACCGTTACGAATTTAGGGCCTCCGGCGATAGTTTTTTCAAGACATGGTTGACCATTTATATTTTCACTCACCGAATTGCGACTTTTTCATTATTATAAATTGCAAAATGGTTTTGAATAGTTTAATCAATGTATATAAAGCCAAGCCTATATACATAAATCAAGAGATTGTGCCCAACCTGTGTATTTTTTTTAACAACATACCTCTTTCAGAATTTGCTCTGCTTTCAGTTACTTTATGTATTGGGATTACAGAATGTACTGAATCAGAATGACAATGTTACTTGAATCATACCTTACTTTTAGAATCTATACACCAGTGATGGTGTGATTTAAATGGATTCAATTAATTAAACGCCTGTCTTTCTTTCTTTTTCTCAGACTTCCCGCATCCAAAAATCACTTCTGCTAACCAACGAAGTCTTTGACCCTGACCTGGAGAGTTTGTTGTATCCCGATCCCGAAGGGTAAAGGAGGAGAGGCCGACCGAGAACTACTATACACGGAGGCAAACCGTCGAAAAAAAAACTTCAGGACATGAATCTTCCCTGGGGAGAAGCGGAAAGGGTAGACAAGAACAGATGAGAATGGAAATCCCTAGTCCTTGCTATATGTGCCTCCGGGTGCAACTTGGACTAGGTAGGTAGGATCCCGATATGATATACCACAGAGAGAGAGAGAGAGAGAGAGAGAGAGAGAGAGAGAGAGAGAGAGAGAGAGAGAGAGAGAGAGAGAGAGAGAGAGAGAGAGAGAGAGTCAATTATTATTTTTATGGAATGTAGATGTTATTTCAGATAATCCTGATTATACCCCAAGATACACCTTAATTGCATACAGGGGTGTCTATAGAGCAATAAAACGCCGTCTCAATCCATGGTCCAGAGTCCGGATCAGATACTTTTTTATGTGTTCTTCGTTTATAATTTCTAATTATTTTTGCATCAAAGGAAGGTTTATGCTCTTTATTTTTTCTGCCAAGTTCAATTTACTGTTATTAATTTAAATCAAAATCTAAAAAAAAAAACATAATGAACATAGTGGTTTTTTTTTTTTTTTTAGAAAATCCCTAATTCGCAGTTTTTGCGCCGTCAGAATTAAGCTATATTTGATAATAACATACAGCGAATAAAAAAAACTTTATTTAATATTTTATGATAACGTAAAGTAAATTCTTGGATACATGTAAGAATTTTTAATACAATAGTGAGTACTGTAACGTTACAAGTTTTCACTTGTTATTGTGTTATTTTGTTGATCAAAATACTCTGGTATAATGTTCTTTATCTGTTTTCAACTCACAATGCGAAGTAATTAACTCTGCATTGTAATTGCATATGCGTAGTTTACTTCCCCTCCCTGAAAAATTCAAATTTATTAAATTCACTTGGTAAAATTTCCGATAATAGGTTCTGAACCAGAATAGCTTTTTCTTACTAGGTCAATAATAAAAAGTATTTTAGGACTGGGTTTTACCAATATACTATATCCATGATATGGCATTTGGAATCAAAAGGCAACGACTGACATATTGATGTTCAGTAATACTGCAATTGATTGATATGCAATGGTGCATATTTATTGGTTTTTAACATCAAGCCATGTGCCATTCAAATACTTCAATATCCGGTATGAATTTTAGAATATTATACAATACCTTGGCTCTATGTAAGTGTAACTTCATCGTCTTCCGCAGGCACGTAGCATTCGGGTAGGGGGGGTGCCCCCCCCCCCCCCCCCCATTCTCGTAGCAGACATTTTTCTTAAATTTACATATAAAAAAATGAATTATCACGGTGTTGCCCCCCCCCCCCTCTTTTTGGGAGCAAGTAATTAATGGAAGTGAAAATAAGGAAATCAACAGCGAAATCGAAATTGAAGCTGAAGGAATGCTACGCAGGCTCTCCCATCACCCCCACCCCCACCCCCACCCCCACCCCAAGATTTTGAGATATTTCCTTCTTTTTCTTTAATTTTTTGCTTGTCAAGATTTTTTGGATGAGGCCGTGGTTTGCGAAATCACTTCGTGTAAATTGGGTAGAATAAAATTTAATCAATAAAAGACAAACTCTAAGTTAAACGCATTTTAAAAAAGAAACACATAGAATGAATTCTAGAATATACTTTATTTCTGAATAAATCAATTGTAAGTCATTCAATGAAAGCAACGCTTGAAATGGAATTGTCTACATCAATACCAATTATCGAGAAAATAAAATTAAATGTGTAAATAGATGGTCAAAATTACAATGGACTGTCAATCATTTTGGTGAACCTAAAATATGTATCATAAATATAATCCATAACTACTATCAAATGTATATTTCAATACAAATACAGCACCAATATCATATCATATAAATAAAAAAAATGTCTTACAGTATTAGAGAACTGCAATTATAAATACTCACATATTTAATAAATATTAGTAATTTACAAATATTATACGCAAGATATTTTAAAAATACATGCAAGTCAATTCAATGGTTTAAACAAGTGTTGGACACTTGTCGACTAGATTCCTGATTTTAAAAATGATATAATCAATATTTTTGCTGGTCAGACAGGGAATGTACAGCATTGAAAATTAATCTCGCGAAAACACGCATAAAGGAAACTAAAGGGTTTTCTATTCAACGAGGGATTAAATGTTTCTGATTTGGAAACTGAGTTTAGAAAAAGAAAAAGTCCCGATTGCACAAGAGTCTATGGAGACAGAGACATGGACATCTCCGAACTATTCCACATCTGGACAGTGTCTCAGTCTTCCAGACAGTCCTGTCCATTACGCACGGACACTCCTCCCGGACAGCTAGATACGCATGCGTCACCAGCTTTGAAGTATTTACACATCTGAAGAAAAAATAGACAACACGATTCTTCTAAATGTCGAGTTTGTCTAAATGTGGATTGTGGCGTGGAACGCCAATAGAATGAAAAAAAAAATATAGAAATTTTTTTTTTCCACTTCAAACAAACAGTTAGATTAAAATTACCAGACAATCGGAATTGCTTGGGCCCGTGCATCCTACCGCGCATTCAGGATGGCAACATCCGACTATTGTGCTGTCATAGCAACGACCTGGGCAGAGTTCGTCACATATTGGGAAGTGAACTAAATGAAGAAAATATCAGGAGGATATAGTAATTAATAAATATGTAGTATAACAAATCAAAGTGTCTGTTAATATTTTTTTACATAGTTAATAACTTCTTTGAGAGGGAACACCGAGAGTTTATTATTAGAAAAACTTTATTTTATAATTGGTTTTATCGTCTAATTCCTTAGGAACAAAGTGCTGCTATTTAGTTTTAATTTTCTTTTTTCATTGAGTGAAGAGGAAAAACAAATTAAATCATAGATGAATATTGGCTCAGTTAAGAAAGTATTTTCTCATTAGACGTGTATTTACTTCAGCAAATAGTTAGCGAAGGCATGAGAATTTCAAGAATTTGATGCTTACAGCTTCTGTACAACTCTGAGCGGAAATCAAGCAATATACATGTAGTACACACCAGAGGCGCATGCACACATACACGTACCAATTTGACACATCTTGGGTCCACGCCCCCAGCAAAAGTGTTGATTTCCGTTTGCACAGGCAGGATCACATACTTCAAGACCTAAACGAAAATTACATCACATCGATCTCTTTTCAAAATATAAATTCAGATCCTCAACAGACAAACTATTGAATGGCTGCATAGTATACATTTTGGTAAAAATGGCGGTCGTTCATACTTCAACAAATTTGGTGATAGTTTTTAATAAAATTTCTGAGGCAATTATGGAGAGATTAGCATGCACTGAATTTTTTTTTTTTTTTTTTTTAAAGTTTTGGTAATGTACTGATTACGACTGTCTGTGGAAAGTTTCAACCCAATTCACTTACTTGTCGAGTTATAAGCGCTGTCACCGTATGTGACCGGGTTGTGTACTCCTGGAACAATGACGTTCCATGCTATAGTGTTGACAAAGTTCAGTAGCGGATTCTGCATGAATAGAACTCGTCCTCTTGAAATCTCTGTAAATCAATACGAAGATCAACTTGAATTATTCCATATTGGGTGATGTTCTTCGGAGTTTTTTTAAATTTCATATTTAGGAGGAAGAGCTGGAAGAGTTTATCTTCGAATGTCTATACAAGACTAAATAATAATGAACGAAATATCATATATCCGTGGGGTTAATGTCATTTTAAAAATAGACATAATTTTTACTATATATGATTTTCCAGAACTCTTGAATAAAATGCTAAATACCATAGACAATTTGCGTTTTCGAACACTTTTTCCCCTTAATCCCCTTTTAACTAGGCCTCAACTACCTTTAAGGGCCGGAAGTTGAAGTTCCCTCAGTCCCCTGTTTTTGTTTTCCCCTGCGGCGTCTGTGAAAGCCACCACGAGGCCATACTCCTCTCCCATGATGTTAAGCATGTTGTCTGCTCGAATCAACTTCAGATTGGTGAGAGGGATGGACTCCAGGTCTAGAAAACCGAGCAGGACATATCCCGTCACAACCTCGATCGTAGATAGGAACGAGAGGTCATACGAGATTTGGTCGGACTGGAGATTGGTGATCTCTAGATTTCCTTCCACGTGCTTACATCCTTGGTATCGTCTTATAAGAGATTCGTAGTGAAATTGGGGAGTTCCAGAATAGCCAAAGCCGACGTGGGTGCCATAGCATTCTACAACACAAAATATAATGTAGCAAGTGCAAATAAATCTTCAACGCTTTTAAATTACAGAAGCTTCTTTGTTTTATTGTGAACAATCTTCGTTTATTTTTATTTCAGTGGTTTTTAACTACATCTAGACGCATGAAGATACTAGTAGGGTAAATCTTCTTAATTACACTCTACATCTTTTATCAAAATGCAGCTGAATCCATACATATTTCATAAATGTATATCATCTTTAAGTAAATATTTCTGTAGTTTGTCTATACCATTTTCTTAACTATCATGCAATTGATATATGTAAGTATAAAAATGCATTTCAACTTTGATTTCAACAGTTTAGAATAAGACAGGGTGACCATGCAATAAAATGCGCATATTCTATAACAATCAACATCTGTCCAAACCATTTCCTGTAATGGTGCGATCGGGGTATAATATAAAGAAATAAGGTTTCCGGTTTGTCCATCCTCTTCTCTCTCCAACCAGCCATGCATCATATACATTTAAAAATAAATCAACATACTTTGATGTCATGATAAGGTATTATCTATACATTTCTTATACCTTTATCTAATATTTGTCACAGGGCTTCTATATAAATATATGGGATCTAATCCCTTTATAATTACAAGTACATGCATATAAAATTCAATAACAATTTAAAACTGCTCTCGTACCTCATATTCCTTACCCCATAATCTACAGGAACATGGCGTTCAGGAGAGATCATATAAGTAGGCATTCTGCCTGCTGTTTGATCCTATTCAGTGTATTTATATATTGAATAAAATATACTTCTTAAATCAAATTAACATGACGTTATATATTTTTTTCTCAGAATAAAAATATACCCCCCCCCCCAAAAAAAAAAAAAGAAAAAAAGGAAAAACTAAAAATGCACATATTAGGAATGAGTATCTTTTCCGTTAAGAGAAAATAAATTTATTTTAAAATAACGTCAAGTGTCTGTGCCTAAATTATTAGTTTGCCAATCTTCTTTTTCTATTGTTACATGATGTACAGCTACAGTACTATAATACTCTTTACGTGTACAATCGCAAGAACTTGTGGGTGCATTTGTACATGTACATCCAATTCCAATAATAAACGTTCAATGGTTCTTTTTTTTTTTTTTTTTTTTTTTTTGCTATGATATTTCATGTAAACAATTACCGTTACAATTTGTATTATATGTATAGGAAATTCTGTCTAGATTATTTCACACCTTCAAGATCTAAAATTGGAAACGTTTGACAGTAAAACTGCGGAAATAATTAAAATATGAAACCCAATCCGGTGCAAAAAGACCTCGATTACAGGTTATACCATACACCCAATTTTATTATCAATAAACCTCTGTATTCCGCCGCGTGAAATCTCTTTCGTTGTCTGTATGGATACGCCATATGCAAAGACTATCTCCTCTCTTCATTTTGTTATTTAATTTCATTCGTTTATTAGTTAGAACTTCACATTGTTTGATGTGTTATAAATATATATTATTTAATCTTCCTAGTTCAGTCTAGTCACTTGCCAATAACTGTAACGAAGATCGTATTCAGGTGAATAAGAAACAGATATTATCAAGCATTCAGTTTGTTGAACTTTGTCAACACCATTTTTTTTTCATTGAGCAACGATAAAGCTTATTAGTAGTCATGCTTGCCTTATAAACTTCTCTATTCTTTCATTCGGGATATATTGTTCCAAACAGAAAATGAATTGTTCCCAACAAACAGGTACAAAAGGTGATAGATAATGACACACAATATTAGATTAATAATGGTGTACAGAAAATTCATAGGCACATGTATAATTATACATGTAAGTCTCAGATATTTTTGCACTGATAATGTGAACTGATTAATATCATAGTAATCCCCAATACTGTAACATTTCATACGTAAAGATGGATTTCTACACCGAATTTCCTTTTTTAGTACACCATCAGAAATAAAAAAAAAAAATTCATTCTTCAAAGACAAATCTACGACAATAATCATGCAAAATAAATCTAAAGCATTTTATCAGTCTACAGAGCAATGGAATCTTATTTCATTAGAGATACTCAACGAAACAGTCAAATAAACTCTTGTGTAGTATTCCAACTTTTTCAAGGCACACTGGATTTGTTTATTTCAGGACTATTAGTTTAGTTAAGAAATATTTTATTCAAAAATATACATATAAGTATAAAGTGAATATGGATTAAACAGCAGGCAAAAATATCCTATATTAGTTCTCTCCATCTGAGGTCAAGGTATAAATATTTATAATACTAATAGTGTATACTTTTCCAAGTTTTACATAGACATTTTACTAACTTATAAAGAATATAGTAATAAAGGATTTAGTTAAATAACAAGATAATGATAGAAAGAAAAAACAAAAGAGAAAATAGAAATATATATATATATATATATATATATATATATATATATATATATATATATATATATATATATATATATATATAGTGGTTATATCAAAATAGGCTCAATAATTATTACCGGTACATGTAAAGTACATTAGCACAGTGTTACTCATTGTTAATTTACATTCTAAAATCTTTTACTGTTTTTAATAAATTTATGAACTTGGTCAAAAAATGACATATTTTCTGGGAGAGATAGACAATCATAACCATGTAGTACGATATTAATATCTTTTGGTGTGTCATGATCACTCATGTATCTAAACAGAGAGTTTCTCTGAGGATCATAACATTGACAATGAAAGAAAAAATGAAATGAATCTTCATAGGAGTACCCACATTTTAAACATTTTGATGATTCAACTAAATTATGATTATACAAATCTGCATTAAGGTTACTTGAAAAATTTCTTAACTGGCAATGGAGTATATTTAAATTTCTTTGTCCATGATTGTATAATTTAGATTTTGTTTTGTCTACAAGATTATTGTTTTGCAAGCCTTGCTTAAATTTGGCTATACTTGTTGCAGATTTTAAACTGTTTGGCAAAGTGTTCCATAATTTAACTGTTGACGGTAAAAAACTATTATAATATGCAACAGTTCTGGTAATTGGAATGTGAAACAAGTTATTATTACGTAATGAATAATTATGTGAGACTGGGAGACACTGTTCAACCATATCATGCAAATATTTGGGTGTATAATTATTAAGTATTTTATACATGAGTGTAACTTTGTGTTTTTTTCTTCTATCACTTAACGTTTCCCACCCTAATTCTTTATATAAGTTTTGTCTTGAGGAAGTGCGCCTTAGTCCTGTAATGATGCGCCCAGCCTCTATTTGTACACTTTCTAATAAATTGCTCTGTTCCTGTGTACAATTATCCCATACTACATCACCATATTCTAAAATAGGTCGAATAAAGGAAATGTAAATTTTAATTAGAGACTCCCTGTTTAATTTATATTTAAGAGTACGAAGAATATTTAAACGATGACATGCTTTATCAAAAATGTTTGTAATGTGTTCAGACCAACAAGCATTTGATTGGAGAATAAGTCCGAGATGACAGTGATTTTGCTTACAATCTATATAATTTATTGTATGACCAAAGGAGATATCTGGGTGTTATTTTTCTGATCGAGTGAAGTTAACATTTACAGTTTTGTTAGGGTTAAACTCCACCAGCCATTGAGTAGACCATTTTTTAATTATTTCAGGACTATCAACAGTGGGGTGCATTCAGTTTAATATAAACAAATTTTTTTCTGCATACATGTACAGATGTATAAAGATTGGTTAGTCGACTGTCAGCATATGTTCATATAAACCATCTCCTTAAGTAGTCCAGAATTCAAAAGACCGATAGAATAAAGAATTGTTAAAAAAGAAACACACACACACATTTAATTTTTTCATTATGTCAGTCTTCATGATAAAAAAATAAAAAAATATTCTTATATAAAAAAGTATTATTTTCGTAATTCAGATATATTACGACTGTGTCCTGTAACTTCATTTGTATACTACATGTACAGTATGCAGTTGTAAATAATATATTGACGAAATACCGTAAATGAAATCCAAACAAATTTAAGCACACAAGGACAGAGGGGGAAATCTCACTATGGTTGGTTAGGGAGAGGGTCACTACCGTATGTAGCTGTCCACCCCCCCCCCAAATCCCGAGGGTGGGGGACTCACTATAAAGCCAGTCTTCCGAGGGGAAGTCTCACTTTGGAGGAAGTCTCACTCATGACATATGACACCGGTTGTAATTAATGCATTCAGTTAGGGTACATATGTACATTGCAGTTTTTTCTCAATTTGGCTAGATCAATTAATCAGCGAATTAACCCCTTCCTCTTAAAAGGAAAACAAATGTGTTTTTAAGTAGCCATTGTCAGCTCACACGTAGAAGTTTAAATTCCCTGCGAAACTGGATGTGTAACTTAAAACTCAGACTCCAGGTTTTCGCACTATTAAAACCTCAAATACGATCCAACCCTCGAATACAAAGGAGATGTATCTAATTATTTAAAACCCTTGTACATTACTTCGACAAAAAAACTGATCTAAATATAGCTCAATTTTGCACCCATTTTCCCCATCTTTCAAACAACAATTTAGAATAAAAGTTGAGGGTTTCAGGTTTCTGTAGTGTAACCAAACTTACCGTCCCCTTGTCCAAACACTGATTGTTCTACAACATCAATTATCTCCACCCCCAACACACTGGACACAAACAATGAAACCACCGAAACAAACTTAACGATAAACTCCATCCTCGCTCAATGTAAGAAGTTGGTGCTCAAGAGAGGAAAATAATACCACGTGACCCCTAAATATTTCAACCTCTCTTACGCACTGACGCACTCGCTTATCGTTTTAGCGAATCCCGTATGACTTGTATATTGTTTTGATACATCTGTTTTATAATAAATGGTGGTTTTTAATGTAAACTGTATACTGGTAAATAACTAGCTACATTCATAACAAGACTAGTTGATTCCATGTTACAGTGACTTATTATATAATTATAACCATGACCATGACCATGTCTACCATTTGCTAGAATGTACTGTAAAAAGAACCCTCGAAGGGCATATACATTATAAACAATTATAATAATATATACGCTATTATAATTATATATTATCATAATTGTTTATAATTTATTAAGTGAAATATTGCTCAGAACCACACATTGCAAACTTTTTCAACTATATGAATTATATACAATTAGATTTGCCAAACTGTTATACGTTTGTATCATTGTGCAGGTTAAAAAAGTATAAGTAAGAATAAAAATTTCATGTACAACTGATGAGAAGTTAATCCAATAAATGTACCAATATGAACAGATACCGGTATACATTCAATCATAAATTAATAAATTTTAATATTATAAAAGCCCATTACACACTGCACCCAATATGTATTTACTAGTAGGCATTTACGCAATTATGGCTCGATTTCAAAAAAATGTCTGACATAATGACAATTTCTTTATTCTCTAAACTGCATAGTTTACAGTATTGAGAAAAATCAATTAAACAATAATAAATGACATGTGGTGATAACGAACAGTGTTCAAACTCAAAAGTCCAAAGGAAAATTACAAAACAGAAGCAGAGCAAACACGGACCTCTTAAAAGAAATGGAGGTAGGATCAGCCTCTCCGTAGTTTACTATATGTCTAGCTTCATTGATAATTGTCAAACTATCACAATATTTACTGCTTCGAGAGTTATGAATTGTCTTTATTCGTATGATGGGATAGGCGGATACCTGTTTGAATCATGGCGTGCCCTTTTCTTTCATTTTCTGCGCGTTTTTTTTTTTTTTTTTTTGTAAACCATAAATTTTATTAATTTCTTTTTCTTTATATAATGTGATTATTTTGGAAAAGAAGTAAAATCTTACAGATAACGATAAAAAATATGTAATGTTCATGTCCTTGTAAACAGCACTTGCACCGACATCGTTTGGGATCATGATGTAATGTTCGAAAATAAAGAGGAAACAAAAGAGGAAAGCAAGTAAAAAAATGTATTATTTTTTTTTGTTACGTCGAAGAATGCAGTCCTACATTATACGTATACTGTTGCACTCCTTCATTAAGAATTATGAATAAGACGTACATTTATAGTAGTTCTCACACTCTTCAATGAAGAGCGATATTTGAGAGGCTTTTGTACGCTCCTGTTAAATCACGGTCATAGCTCTTTAGGTTCAGTGCTAACTTCTAAGATTCATAATTAACTGATCTCAACATGTATATCGACTTGTTCCTCTAGTCCAGAAGTAATTTATGAATAAAGCACTTTGATAATAGTCAACTTATTCCACCGGTCCAATTCAAAAATATAATCGCAACAAAACTCCAATCTTAGGGTGGCATGATCACGATTTTAGCTTGAAATTTTCGAATTTCTGATTTTTTCCCGATCTTTCTTGATCTTTTACAAAGGGATTCACTTTACAAAAAAAATGCATATGCACTACAAAAACCCCACAGATGAACTGTGAATGCCTACCTATATAATAAATGTTCACTTTCAAATTAAACACTCTACTGGCGTGATTATGGTTCATGACGTGAAATCTGCAAAAACATGTCAACATGTTTCGTAAAATGATTTAATAACAAATAATCTCGGGTCACTCGTTGGTCTTCTCAGTGCAATAAGGTTTTCAGTCATTTAAGGTATGAATGGGGATCCGGGTTTCCTTGAAACAATTTTTTTCATTTATCAAATTTAAATATAAATTAAATTTCAGACTTTAATACGATTAGTTGTTTTCGAGTCAGTTTGTCAATGGGAGAGAAGAAATCTCAGCAAATGATATCATACTGTTTTTTAGATGGATTGCTGATTGGATTTTACACCAGTAATATGACTTGAAGATAATTGTAAAGCTTTCAAAGACAATTGCAAATCTGGGTGAGGTCGGAAGACATAAAACTGTACGTCATTCTTTTCAACCAAAAAAATTAAAATAGAAAAATAAATTGTTTGAACATTCTTAATGTCTAAGAAGATTAACCTCTGTATGACTACATGAGTATAATTTTTTTGTGCTGAGTATTAGAATCACAACCTTCAGATGCGCAACCAGGCCTCAGGATCATGAAGCAATTTCAGACTTGAGTCAAAATTTCAGTCGGTCATAAAATGATTGTTTATCATAAAATGATGATTAAAATTTGTCATAAACATCGTTATGTTAAAACACTTTTAATAGCATTTGATTTGTGTCAATATATTCAATCTAGACCCTTTAAGACAGTGTACCATTTTTGACTTAAGTCTAAGATTGCTTGATGATCCTGGGGCCTTTTTGACTTAAGTCTAAGATTGCCTCATGACCCTGCGGCCAGAAGCTTAAGAATTACCTTCCGACTTTCAAATACAAAAAAAACACCAAAAGATTGCTGTCATATTTCCGCGCTAAACTACATACTAGCTTGGACTAGATGGAATGACATTTTTACTAAAACGACAAAGAGTTAAGGAACTTGATTTCGAAGCAATAATAACTGTAAAGTATTGGCTGTGTTTTGGCAATTTACAATGCTGTTGGCATGCTTAGATTTTTGTTTAATCAGGAATGTCGAATTCTTTAACACTACAAATGCGTCCGTAATGAGTTGGCATAATCTAAAACCTGGCCGGGCCCCATTGGCCTGGTCTGTCCTAAAATTTGATCCTCTGAAATTGTTTTGCTGAGATAACTATATTTTCGCCATATTCAAAACAAAATAATGTCTACAGCCCCGAATTGTATAAAACATTAAATTTATACGTAATGTTTTGTTCAGTTGAGGTACTATTGCCCAGATTCCCGTTTCCAATCCTTTTGTTGCTTAAAATAAATACCTTTATATACAGACTACGTTCATTTATCAAAATGAAAACAAAATTGTGTCTTGAACCATCTCCTCTATCACAACAGGCTAAAAGTCAAAACTTAAACGAACAGAATAAATGGATTTTCGTTGCAAAAGATATGCATGATTGTACTTAGACTACAATGTTGAAAAATTGAACATGGTATTCCAAAACTTCCGATTGGATATATCATTTTTCACCACATTATGAATCTGTTTACATTTTGTAAATTTCTCCGATTAAAAGGGGGATGTCACGGAGAAAATCTTGACTTTTTCATTTTATCAATTTCAACTGTTCTTCATTTATAGGTATGTTTATTTACAAAAAGTGACGAAAACGGAAATGTAGGACAGACTGTTATAATCTGATTCATACAGGCCTAACTATACACATTGTTCAACACTGTTTTTAGAGCAATATACATGTACATGTAAACAGGCTTTAAACACCTTTTTATTGGTAAATTTAACAAATATGAATACTAGAAAACAGCACCTTAGTACACAGTATCTTAGTGCACTGTATAACTAAATTATCGAAGTTGTCGCTAGCTAATCCCATAAAAATAAGAAATCGGGGTTTAACCAAGTTCATCTACTTGTCAGATAATGAAGCTGTCATCAGTTTTTGTTCATTGTTCAATACTCTGTTTAATCATATTTCTCGTATATGTGCTATTTTTGTTATATAATGTTGTAGCGGGATCAAAATGTGAAAACAAGTCTTACAATACATCACTTGACAAATACTGGAAACTGCATATATATAGTTTTAACGCGTGTTGCTTCATAAGACATAAATCCATATATAAATATAAGTATAGCACTGCCTATACCGATACAAGTCCACAATCGTTAAAATCTTTATACCATACACGGGTGCGGTGAAGGTTCCTTTTATTCCCGTGAAGATTATGGAGACGGTAGACGCCATGCACTTTGCTATTGGTGTTCCTCTTGTCACCATAAATGCCCTGGCCTTTTTCATACTGAAGAGAAGCACTCTGCTCCCTTTCCAAATCCAGTTGCTTTCGATGAACCTGTGTTTTGCCGATTTTCTTTCAAGTGTTCATATCATGATGCCAAACTCAGTATTTGGATCCAAAGGAACAAAGAGTTTTCTGGTACATCTGTTCACCCAGGTTTCGTTCCTCGTCATCACGGCCTTTAATTTGGACCGGTTCCTGGCTTTCCAACAGCCGATGGACTACTACAATATTCTTTCTAAACGCCTGGTCTATGTCGTTTGCATGGTGCTCTGGATCTTTGCTGTGGTACTAAGTTACATTCGGGACTGTCTGATGTCGTCTGATAAAGTGTGTAATCGGTATTCCCAGATGGAGATAACCAATCCAGTAAATTACATCTTCTGCTTCATATTTCTGTTAAACTTGTTCATGATTGGGTACAACTTATATTTCATCCGGTTTAAATTAGGGACTGTAGATTTTTTCAAGACAAGAAGTGCAACCAACACATTTAGAAAAGTATCTGTGATGTCTGGGACTTTTTTGATGGGCTATTTGCCAATGATCATCTGGAGCTTTTGTCATAACTACATTGTCGATACGCCTGCAGATATGGCGTTTAGGTTTGCTGTGGGATTCGGACAATATGCTAACTATCTAATGGACCCTATTTGGTATGTATTAAGATTTCGAGAATGCACTTCTGTTTTACACGTGCAATAAAGACAAACAGGAGGATATCATGCGCTCCAGAACAGAGCACTTTGCAACATTCTCAATCGAAAAATATATGAGATAAATCCTTGTTCATGTAAACTTTACCATACTCCTGAGATATTGGAGAAAAATGAATTTTTTTACAGGACATAGACTCTGTGTAATGAACAAAAATTTTGATTCTCTTTTTAACGTGGATTGAGGAGCCTACATGTTTTGTGTTTCCAGTTTTAATCTTCATAATAAAGAAAATTCAAACAATAAAATCAATTTGCAGTAAAATTCCAATATCTATAGAAGGGAAATTATACTTTATAGATTTTGGTTAAATATGCATGGTTTGTTGTGGTGTGTACCTGATTTCTTGACTTATGGCTCTGTGAAATATAATCAGCCATCAATTTTGTAGATTGGTGTTCTATTGGCATACTATTACAAGTATATCTACTTTGTTTGAGATGACACTTTTATTTCGTTTACAAATCATAGAACCTCTATTTTCTTCTGAGAAAATGCTTTTAAGATATTTGAATGTAAAATTGTGGTCTTTTGTGATCTCCTGTTACAATATATATTTTCTAAATTACATTATCTTGCTTCTATGCATATTATGCTCACAAATTAAATACCATTTTCTCTAAAAGATTACAGTGTAAGATACCGATATTTTGAAACGTTAAACTCAATAATTTGACCAACAATCAATCAATCGACGTATACCACAATGAAAATTACATAAGAAAAAGCAACAATTAACGGAATATTACGGTATTTTTTCAAATGATTGTGTTATTATAAGAAATGACTGTTAAGGGTTTTATTTATTTTGGTTGATGAAGGTAATAAATAGATTAAATCATCAACCCCAATTCAAGATAAAGCACTAACTATAACAGTTGACCATCCGGATAGAAAAGCGACACGCATATGTAACTTTCAAAAACTTTAAATAATCACTTTCATTGAAATAAGGATGAGAGAGACAAATGTTTCAATATTTTCTCGAAAATATTCACGGTAAAAAAGATTAATTTGCAGGTAGAGAAGGTAGCGAAGTATTCATAAGTCTGCACGCAAACTCACGAAGACTACCGAAGACAATAGCATGTCCCAAGAACGACTTAGAAAACTTTGGAATGAAATTTATGAATACTTCTTGCTCTAAAACAGCTTAAGATCATTCTAAGAGTTAAAAAAGGCTGGCGGCAAATTCGAAATTGATGCACATAGCTCACAAAAATCGTAAAGGGGTATTTGTCATGGATGTCAACGAGTACTCGAGTACTCGACTATCACTCGGTCGAATCGATCATCGACTGAAATTTTCTTAGTCGACTACTCGTAATAAAGTGAATAAAAAATTTGAAAAATTATTTATGCAATTTTTGGGCTATGGATGATAATTAAAATTTCCTCTTCTCGGCATGTTTGATCCGTAAGTTACACTCTTTTCCATCGGTGTCCCTGGTGTATTTTTTTAGCGGCTAATAATTGATCTCTTTTGATTTATTTAGGCAGAACAATTTGTGTTTCTTCTAATCGGTTATTTATTGGATTAAACGTTTGTGTAATCAAAAATTTAATCATATCAATAATTATTTCAAGCCGTTTGATTTTATAATCATTAAGCTATGATTGTTGATTAGGCACGGACAATTACTTAATATTGAACAGGTCACATTTCATTTGCTTCAGATGATATGGAGCTCAATTATGTGTTTTTCTAGCGTCCAACAAGAAAAAAGGAAGAGTCAGGACATTTGCTAACAGATTTTTAGATAAAATACTTTTCAATTTATTTTAAATAAAATACATTTAGTACATATGATCATAGGTTTTTAAATGTTTTTTTTTTTTTAGTTTAAGATAAGATGCATGTGACAGTAGCATTATTTGATTTGAAAAGGACAGACAGTTTCAAATAAATGATCGAGTACTCGACTATCGCTCGACTAAAGCCCCCGATTAATCGACTAAGCCAACCGAGTAAAATTGGCATCCTTAGTATTTATAGACATTGGCAACCCTATCTACTACTGAAATTATGATGCTATTGTCATAAGTACCAATTTTTCCGTCCTTAAGTCCTTTTATAATTAATTTGTGCAATAAAAGATATAAAAGACCTTATGCATTTCTTTCGAATATTCGATTACAGTATCTGATTATCATATCCACCCTATATTCCATCTAGCTCGAATTTTTCCTATTTTCCCCGTGCTGTTTTTATCGATCACTTTACCTGCGCACATGGCAAAGCTCCACGAACATGAGTTGTTTATAAATTACCCCTCAGAACTCAATTAATACCGATAAATATTCTGTCGCATTTGTCACGAGGTCTTCTTTTATGCAACTCATCATACTGAAAAACTTTGGGTCTGGTTTCCAACAACGCAAAAATAACGTATATAGTAAGGTCTATATAGCTTTTGAGTATGTTATATCATAATCTTTGTCGTGGTAGATGACAATTCATATAAGATTATTTAAAAGATTATATTATTTTAGTACTTCTATCACATTTTAATAAATAAAGTTGAAGCGCACAAAATGTTATATGATAATCAAAGATATATATATCTCAAATTGGTACAAATATAGAACTATGGGAAACATCAGCATTAATTAGCAATAGTGCTCATGTGCGGACATGGGGGGGGGGGGGGGGGTCAGATGGGGCCGGACCCCCCCCCCCCCCTCCCCTGCAAAATTCAAATTTCTTTAAAATACATTATAAAATTACCAAAAATATGTTAATGTTAACGATATAGATTTTTGTTAGATGTGGTTGTTACTATTGTTTTGTTGCCGTCTTGTATTTTGACAAAAATTTGTCCTTTCATGATGCTTCTAAATCCGAATGTATAATTCTCATGGTCAAATTTACTACTTTCTTAAAACCTTTGTCGGAATTCTCTTTCGTAGAATAGTAATAAGTTCTGTTTAAAATTAGTTTGCTGTATATTCCACATTACAGAATTTTCGCAGATTTATCATGAAAGGACATTTTTTGTAGCGAAATCAAAGTCCTCATTTTGATTTTTTGTTTTGTTTTTACGCCCAATTAAGTTCTCTGTTGTTTAAAAATTAATATTTTTTTCCTTTAATAGAAGGAGACCTGTTATTAAAGATTTCTTCCTACTGCTCCACGCACGATTTTTTTAAGTGTGTGTTTTTTATTTGAACATATTTTATTATGCAAATAAAATACATATTTGGAGAAGGCAGCAGGCAATGCCTATGTAAGCCCTCTCCTTAAGGAAACAAAATACACATATATATTACATGTAATCTAATTCAATGCAGCTTTTGATTAAGTGCTTATCTAATAAATGGATGTAAGATGGCATAATATTAATTATAATGATTATATAGTAGAGGAATATGAATAATGGTAAGAGAGAAAAAAAACAAACAAACAAAACAATATAGTAAATAGGTAAGTAGAAAAAATAAATAAATAAATAAAAAAGCAAAACCCGTATACAGATACAGCATTTGGCTTACCTAATAGTTATATTTGAATCTTTTAGCATTTGCAATATATATTCATGTACAATATTAAAGGGGCATGATCACGATTCAAATTATATTTTCTATTCTGGTCAAATTCCATTTTTTGTTTTTATTATCTACAATGCTTTAGGAATGCATTTCTAATGATCAAATGAATTTTGAGAGTCAGTCGTAGTTATAATCAAGATACAGGACTCACAATTCTTTGTCATGTAAACAAGGCTCGTGCCCTGTTTTTTGTTTACAAGGGTTCAATATACCAGTAAAAAATATTTTTCAAGCTGGTTTGTGTATCTTCTTATTCATTTTAAGCATAAATAAACAGTTCCTAACGTTTTACACATTCATTTTAGGTCTAAAACTGGAATTTTCACATCAACATTCAAAATGTAAACAAAAGCTTTGTTTACATAGCAAAGAATTGTAAGCTCTGTACTCGCTTATAACTCAACGAATGACACTCAAATTTTGGTTGCCTATTAAAAATGTCTTACTGAAGCATTGTAAACATTAAAATCGGAAAAATAATTTTTGACCAAAATTGTGACCATGCCCCTTTAAATAAAGAAAAATTTTCCCGCATAGGAAATTTTAAGTGTGTGTATGTGTCGGGGTGGGGGCGTACTTACATTGTAAACAATAACAACTTAAAAAAAAAAAACATCATGGACTTCACAGAGGGGGGTGGGGGTTAAAAATTAATATGAGCTGCAAGAAATCGAATTTTTTTATTGTAAAATTGTAATTTACCACTGAATATATATATCAATATTAAACATTAAATATACCACTAATGACAAAAATATTATGGTTTATAAAATTTTTTTATTCATATATCATTGTTATTCATATATCATTGCCCCCGGAGGCCCTTGATTGGTGAATAATCATATTTCTATATATTATGGGAAAAGTAATTTAGAGGCCCTGTTTGTAGCAAAATAATATCACTGTCGTCCTGTACAAAAATTGGTTATAGCTAAATATTCCTTAGCAAAGAAATCTTCCATCTGATAAAATTTTATGATTTATTTTAATCTTAATTATTATACATAGGCTTTACTTTAAGTACCATGCATACATGTCACAATAGCGGGTTACTGCAGCGAAATAAAGTTCTGAAAAATTCCTGCTCATATGTTGCTTTAAAATTTGATTAATCTATCTACTTTCATTTTTTTAACTTTCCTCAAAAAAGGGGTATGATCATTCCAAAGGCACCTGAAGTTATAATTTTTCCCATTATAAAAATGAATATACCCTATGTATACCTAATAATAGGGTATGTATTTTTATTATGAGAAAAATATATAACTTCAGGTGCCTGTGGATCATTCGCTTAATAAAAGAAAAACTATTTTCTATATCATGTATATATGTAAAAACAAGAAAAAGTCGGCTGACCAAACCCCCCCCCCCCCCCCCGATTTTTAATGTATATATCTCTTAAAAAACCATGGCAAGATGAAAATAAAATAATTATCTTTCATAACTGATTTTATAACTGTGAACGAAGTATCTAGTGTTAAACAAAAATAACTAAGTATATAGAGTGCACTTTGTTGATTGCTTATTCAATTTTTGGATTTTTTTTTCTCCTTTATTATATCAAGAATTAGATTTTACATAAATTTTGATAGATACCTGATACGTTAGGAACAGCTAGGTGTGAATTAATTGTGGTTATGTCATAGATTTAATTATCAATGGTCCGTGTTTCATTTATCTAGTACATTTTCGTAACTCACCTTCAAAAAAGTAATGACCGAGATTGTATATCGTGCGTTTTAAAAAACTAAAAACAAATGCATGCGTGATCAGGGCGTGATACTCTACCGGCGAACATATAAATACTGTATATAATACCTATAAGATAATATGTAAGTACGCATATATATTTTCGACATATGATTTTACTTATCTAAACCACGCAGTTAATTATTGTGATTCAGTTGGAAACGACAATTATCAAACAATAATTTTTTCGGAATATCGTAGAGCAATCAGTTTATTTCCCCCTTATAAGGGCCTCGCGTGTAAAGTAAATTGTGGAATTCCCCTTTGATGCGTTTTAAAAATAATTAGCCGAGTGTATTTAAGTCAACTGTCGTTTTTCAGCTAAGGGCAAATGTACTGTTTTTAATATAACATTCCGAATACACCAATAAATAAAATTCTGTGCATCGTAAACTTGTGAATGGCTGCAATGTTTTTGTTTACGCTTGCATCTATTATTAGAATAGGAAGACTATAGGTCAATGGAAATTTACCAACCAAGCAGCTATACTCTGTAAACATTGATGTTTCGTGAGCACACTGGTCACAAAGAGAAGACAATTTGACAAATGAAGACAATCGCAAAAGAATATTAATTAACTGGACTATGACCTACATTTGGGACGTTTGATAAGTCATTTGCAGGCTCTAAACATGCGATGACAACAAGGTGCGTACGTAATTTATATGCTATGGACTTCGTCGTTGGCTTTTTTATAAATGTGTCTTCATAAATTTAAGACTTTTTCTTTAAATTCCATATGAAACACTTCAAACAGCAGTGAAAAAGTATCTTAATGTAAAACGCATCGTGTATTCGTTCATTTGTACTATTGTTGATGATTGCGAGGCACCCGAAGGGTTATAATATATATCACAGTAAGCAAGATTCCAGTATATTTGTTTTACAGGTTAGTGTCTGCATTTCCATTCTGAGTTTGTGTTATTCCAGGAGATGGAATCAGTCGGATTAATTTTATTAATTCCATTTTGCGTGTGTTTTGTGTTGCTGTTCATAGTATGTTGTTGTGCTGACGAAATCAAGAAAATGTGTCGTATGCCAAACCAGCTTCCACAACATTACATACCAAGTGATCGCTCCGAAGCCGAGCGCCAAAGGCGTCAAAGGAGGCGTCAGCGGCAGGCACGGAGTACCACCCACGGGCAGAGACCCTCGGAGTCGGATATCGAGTCCCTGATGGGATCGCGCAGTCGGAATTCCTCGGGCAGTTCAGGTTACAGTTCAGAAACATGTCCCTTTCAAGTGGTAGCGGTTGTGACCTCAGACGTGCAGCCGAATGGAGAAGTGATTACGTCACATGTGGACGCGCAAAGTTTATTACAATCAGAACCTGTAGAAGGCGCAGGACTCAGTGCTTCTCAGACTATAATCTACAGCATAGAAGAAACGGGGAGATAATGACCATGACATTTCAATCTATTTCCGTGAGCAATGCAATCATATGAATGTGGTGTTGATCAAAAACATGCATTTTAATCAGACCGAGATGGATCTGTTCATGCATATTGAGATTCGTGTAATATTTTTTGCTGGAAACTATTTTAACGAATGTGTTCACTAAAAACTGTACGAGATTTGTAGGAAAGAGATTATACAACAGAACAAAGTCTTAAGAGTCTCAATATAATATATACATACACTGTACATGTATTAAAGTGGGGAGTTTGTTTTTGTTGATAGTAGGAGGAGTATTTGCTGCATTGCAGAGCACCTTTGCACCTTGTAAGTTTGAATGTTAAAAATGTATAAATATATACAACTGCAGTTTTTATATATATATATATATATATATATATATATATATATATATATATATATATATATATATATATATATATATATATATATATATATATATATATATATATATCAACAAAATAGGGAAAACAAAGAATACGCATTCTGTGAGCGTTTTTTTTTCCGGTGACGAATATGCATAATTTTCCTTATAATTTACGTTTTCTTGCTAAATAGCACATTTTCAGTTATCTGGATTTCGAATTTTAAACATGTATCCCACCAATTTACCAGTATTGAATGAACCAGACAATCTTCCAATCTTCTCATAACTGCAACAGACCATGCAAATTATTTTGCAAGTTTGCATTACATAATTTTTCTGGCTAAATTTTTAGCCTTATTTGAAACCTTTTTGGTAAAATTTAGGTTAATTTCAGGGTTCACTTTCAACGACCTTTTACATGTAATATAAACCATCCTCGCTTGCTTTAAAACAATGTTCTTTTTGTAAGGGTTACAATTATATTGAAGATGGTCTGTCCCTTTAGGCCAACGACATATGAGAGCCTCTGTGGATTAAATATAAATTTATTAAAAAAATGGATACATGTTTACAAAAGTAAAGAACAATACATTTTTATACTCTTTTAAGTAGAGAAAGTTCAATGTCTCAATTTTTGTCTGATACCAGGAATTCTTTGCGTTTGATGCAACATTGACATGCAATTGATTTAAGTAATAGTCATCCGGGTATTTTTGTTGTTAATTATAACTTCATATTATACCCATAGCGATATGGCTTTTATAGTAATTTTTTTTTAGTGTAAATCCTTATTGAAAACTGGATACTGACAACATACAATTGCTAGCTTGGGTCAGTAAAAAAAAATTCTTTTTCGTGTGATTTTTCAACAATACTAGATTACATTTATGTATACCGTTATAGAAGGGGGGGGGGGGGGGGGGGGGGGGAGGGGGCCTCGGGAAAAACATCTGCGCAAATAATGATTGATTCAATACTTGAGGTGTCTGCTAAAATTTAATGTGTTAATGTATTTTTAACGTTTGATTACACGGGAATATTTTTAATCCATCATTGTTGAAATTGCAGACATTCAATGGGTGCATGTATACTGTTTCGATTATTTATATTATTGCCGGATTACTGGTGTCAGTTGGAATAAATCCCATACACGTGCCACGGCATTTCATGGAAGATTTTCCTAACGATGGCTATAAAGCGGAAAATTTCCAGCTTTGGTCTGTTACTGAATAAATTATAGCTTTACCCATTTAGTTTTTCCAGTCAGTGGTTTCCATTACACAGTTTACGCGGTTTTTTTTTTTATAGTATTTGAAATTGCATCTATAGACAAGCAACTCTAGCTGTGATTTTTAAATTCAGGGTACTTTTGTACTATTTGTGTATGCGTAGGGTTTTGTATTGAGATTATTTTAAAACTTGTTCAATGAATTCTCATTAAATGTATTTTGTACAACACACATAATTTACACATGTATGTCTATTAAAGGTCAATCACAATTTTGTTTGCTCCACTTATAATTGATTATAATTGTATTGGCTTGTACAAGTGATCTGTACATGAAAGCTTGTTTATCTGAAAATAAAATGTAATGAAATTTGAACTGTGTTAATTTCCTTGATGGCATTCCAAAACTAGTTTACTAAGAGAGAGAGAGAGAGAGAGAGAGAGAGAGAGAGAGAGAGAGAGAGAGAGAGAGAGAGAGAGAGAGAGAGAGAGATGTAAACTGCGCAGAGGTTAACACAGAGCTGAAAGTTTCCCATCTTTGCTAGCCAAGTGTCTGATTACATATGTACATGTATTTGTATTCATCTCGACGAGAATAACGAATCCGATGATGATGATGATGATGATGATGATGATGATGAAAGTTTGCCATCTATCGTTTTTGTGTGGATTAAAAACATCAAAAGTTTTGATTATTTTGATAATCAATAAATATTAAATTTATTTTTTCCTACTTGACCATTCTCCAACTGCATGGCGTAGTTTCACACTTGAAATAATTTAGGGCACATACATGTACTTAAAACGCATTACAAATGATCAGCCACCCCCCCCCCCCCCCCCCTTCAAATGTAAAAAGAATAATACCCATCACATAAAATTCACCAAAAATATCCCCTATCTCCCCCCCCCCCCCCCAAAAAAAAATAAAACCACTCAAAGAAACCAAAAAACAAAACAACAACAAACGAACTGATAATCTTTTGAGAAGTTGTCAGCAAGCATATGGATGAAGTCTTTGCTTGTTTGGAACTTCTCCTTATAGACCACTGAAGTGGATTGATTTATACTAACATCCACCTTCAAACTACTTAAAAAAATTCAAGCGCATATTCCATACGCCGTTTTCGGTCCACTCAGCTCCCCAGAGTGGACCGGATGGGGAGCGGAGTGGACTGAAAACCCTTGGCTAGAGAAGATGTCCATATGCAGCCTTAGATCGAATCGAGTGAGTGCAAGTTGTAGCCTATCTAAGTCAAACTGAACGAGGTTAATTTTGCCGCGTGGTTCGATTCCTATTGATAGTCGATTTCAGATATTGATGTTTTCATGCACCTTAATAAAGGTCGGTATTCTTTAAAAATTAACTTTCTGATTGTTAGTTTTTATGGTAACAATTATAAGCAAAAGATATCGGAAAATTAATAATAAATGTATTTGTCTTAATTCATGTGGTTTGTCTCTTGATTCTGATGAATGTTTTATTCATTCAACCAGGCCAAAATTTGGGGCCAAGCCAAATTTGAGGCCAAAAGTGAGGCCAAGCCAATCTTAAGGCCAGGCCAGTCCAGGTTTTAGAGTATGCCAAGTTATTTAAGGAATAAGGAATCATTCTTTGAGTATTATGAGGTGATCATTTCGGTCGGGGCGTGATGAAATCCAATAAAGCCCGAATGGCTTTATGATAGATTTGATCCCCCGACCGAAGTGATCACCTCATAATATTCAAAAGATGATTCCTTATTACTTATATTTATATAATTTCCAGCAGTTGTACGATTAAATATTATAATATTAATTATGCAAACCCGCCTGCGCCCCTAACAATACGTCATTTGAATTTATTGGGCTGTATAGTACAAAATCGATTCGTAGTGTTATCACAGACTGAGACACTGGAAAATGTAAATATTTATAAACATTTCATCGGCCAGCATATAACATTTCGGCATGGGAATCAACAACGAATGTTTCCGAATGTCACAATCCTCGAACAATTAATAAAAACGTTTATAATTTTCTCCAAATTTAGTCCAAATATAGACTTTCCTTATATTCATTCACACGTTTAATATGTAACTTTTTGAAAAAGTAATATCTGTCCATGCCCTGACCTACAATTTTTTTTTTCAGAGGTAGTTCCAATGAAGGATTTTGTTAATGGGGGGGGGGGGGGGGGGTTGTTCAAATGGATATTTCCGATAACTGTTCTATATGAGTTTGATAGATCTGAATTTCAGGGGGGGGGGGGGGGGGGTGTCATGACACCCCACCCCCCTTTCCAAGATAAGCACATTCATTTGTCGCAGTATGCGTTAGCACGATTAATTTCCGAATAAGGGTCCAAATTGGACGGGCAATCATTTATAGGTAAAAGTTTGAACACTGTTTTTATTTTATATATTCATATACATAAACCTTGAAAATATTTAATTTCTTTTATAGGTAGATACTTCTTCCAAACTTTATATAAGAATTTGATGTAAAGTACCTACTGTTATCCCCGAGTACCCAAACTCCGTCACCATAAGCGGAAAACATCTCACGTTTCTCGGTAAATTATTTTTTGTGGTTTTGTCATTTGTTATTACTAAATATAACATGAAACATTATAATTTATGAAATTATTAACCAAGATATGTTTATTATTATTCAAATAAGCCCACTGAATACGACGCTTATCACACGTGCTTATCATAACTGATGAACCTAACTCCGTCACCCGCTTGCGCTATGATATGCCAGGGAATGAAGGCACATTAAATATTTTGTTTGAACTCAATTTGTATCTAGGCCAAGTTATAATAAGTAAAAATGGTGCATACAATGTAAACGGTATTTAATTTCATCGAAATGAAATGATTGCCAGCATAAAAGCAATCACAATGACCTTTTCAGAATGTATGAATGCCGTTTGATTTCGGTCTTTACATATTTCAAATATTTTATATAATTAATGAATATATTAATGAATATTTTATTTATTACATTTTTTATAAATGTATCATATTTTAAATAGCGATATATCGTATGTCTTGTATAAGGCCACAAAAATTACGGCATGAGCGATTTCACGTTATCATCAAGTGTAGTGCATAAGAACGCTAATGCGGACTAAAAAATATGTATTAAAAACATTAATCAAAAAATGTATCACATGTGAAATGTCTCACCTTGACCTCTCTGAAAATGATTGACCACCGTAAATGATCGAAGGGCCCACATGTCAGAGATATCGGTATTTTAGTGCACCCGTCAAAAAGTGCTAGCTGATAGCACGCAATTAATAGTGTTTAAATTGAACAATGTGTAATTTTGTTATGTTTTAACACATTCTTGAATTTAACCATTGAATTTTTTTGAAATTTGATTGAAAATTTTTGCCATGCTAAAAATGACGGCGAGAAGTTTCCCGAAAGTGACGGAGTTAGGGGGTTATGCGATATTAACCGACAATATGATAGTTACTATAGTCTGTCCCAAGTTATTTTTGCTGCATATTTTCTTTAATTATTCTACATTTATAAATACCTCTGGGTTCAGACGGTGTTCATTCAATAGTATGAAAGAATCCCAAGATTTCCCCTTTGAAACGCCCTCTCTAGCTTGTCAGGTTTTAATACACTGTTAAAAATAAAAAGTCAACGGGGATTTTACATTACAAAGTTATGAAGTTATCTTGGAAATTTTTCCTTACATCGATTTCAATTGCACTTCTTTCACTTAAGAAATAAACAGCAATTTAAAAAGTTCACCGGGATATGAAGTCGGTTGGTCACGTGATCAATCCTGTGAAGCCCAAAGGGCTTCTCAGTAGATTAGATCACGTACCCTGCGTTAGTGGGTTATGTAATTTTTTTCTGCAATGATCGCTACCTTCATAACCTGCATAAATCACCAAAGAAAGCATTTCATTGTTTATATTTACATCTTTCTTTTAACAAATTAATAAATTGATTGTAAAAAGTAAGTAAAATTCACTAAATTGCTGTTAATGTACATCAGTACGTTGGCTAAATGAAACAGCCAAATTGTCTCCTATGGGAATTTGAGTCTGACATCGTACGATTATTTCGTGCAGTCCGTGATTTTTCTTAGGTCGCTGTACGTTTTCGACCAATCGATAAACGGGGCGTGTAGATTTCACTCCTGTCAGTTTCAGTCACTGTAGGTTTCGACCAATCCATAAACGGGGCGCGTAGATTTCAGTCTGGCTGTTTCAATACAGTAGAGCAATAAATTAACTATTAGCTTCCGTAAGAAATATACTCGGTATATGTAAATATAACTCATTAAAATCATCTTCTTCTGTACTTCATGTGTCTAATATCTTTGTATTCAGTGTTAAAAAATAATCATTTTACTCATGTTCAATTTGATATTTAAGAGGATGTGGAGAACATATCAATTTTCTGAGAGACTATGCAATTTGGTGACATTTAACATTTGTTTGGCATGAAAAAAAATCACCATTCTGAGGCTCTTCAGATTTCATTGAAATTGGTTGATAACATATTTTCAATGTGTTTACCTGAAAAGCATGCATCATTACATATCTTTGACCAAATTATTATTAGGTATTAAGCATCATTAAAGGATTTCATGTCTCAAATTTAAGAACCGTATGGTATTTTCAAACACTTTGTCTTTACCCAAACAACGGTAGCCTTCCGCGTAGAGCGGTAGAGTTAACATGCATGCAAGTTTCCAACTAATATTGTATCACATACCAATAATTGGACATGTGTGACTCAATTTAAACATTAAAAATAAATTAACAATTTGATTAACAATTTTAGAAATAAAAAATATATATATTCAATTGTATTACAAATTTATCAACAATACATGATTATAAGTCATTTTTGCAATTTTACAATGCACTTTTCTTTTTACATTAAAAACACTTGTTTTCATAATAACAATACAAATTGTTTGATAACAATGAAAAGCATTTAACATGAAAGCTGTTCCTTTGCTGAAATTTATCAATCAATAAAAACATTTTTTGTTCCAGAACTCTAAGATTTTTTAAAATCGAAAACACTAATATAAAAGTCTGTTGACAATTGTTGCCAATTGAGTCTCATATTGCTCAGTTATAAATACATGAAGGACAAAGACATACCGGTTCATGTAATTCATTAAACTGATGAGTGGGAAAATACTAACAACCCAAAATAAACAGGGAGATAGCACTGTAAAGGAGGAATACTGTGCAACACGGAGGGACAAGGTGACAGCAAATAACACACCATATAATATTGCAAACATAGAAAGCTTTTAAATAAATAAATAACCATCCTTGTGAATAAAGACATGGTCTTACCTGTCACTCCCATCCAAAATTGCATAATATTTACTTCATTTGTTAAATACCCCGTACAAAAATTTAAATAATATCCAGGTAAGTAGGCATAATAAAAAGGCATTTAATTTTCAGCTAATAATTTTCTAGTTTCGATTTAGGCTCAATGTTTTTGACCACTGTCTCCATTCCTGATGGGAGTTCTGATTACAGAAATATTCCTCTTCAGGGATGATGCCAGAGCTTTATCGGGTGACACGGGGAGAAGACGTTTCCCCCGGGGGGTAGTGACGGGGGTCTCTATCTGGGCCACTTTCTCAGTCTGTTCAATCAATGATTTCGTCGCTGAACACAATTCTCTTGCGGAAAGCTCAAGTTGCTCGTACTGGGAGTCTGATAACACAGAAATGTCCGACAGATCTCCGTCCTTGACCTTATCTTTTGAGGTCGTTGAAATTAAACGTAGCGCGCCTTTCTGTATTAATTCTGCACATCGACATAGTTTTCTTACATCATTGTCTTTACCTGCAAAAAAAAAATATTAAAAAAATAATAATTATCAATCATATAATTATAATACTCCAATATATCTAAAATCATATGCATCATGAAAGCACCCATCGTCAGAAACCAACGGTCGGTCTCGCTTCTCTTGAAGCAAGACCGACCGTGGGTTTCCGACGATGGAAAGCACCTAGTCATAATCATTACCACAAGAAAATTCATGACAGGGTTGCCCCATCCCATTAAAGGAAAACACTCAACCAAACTGTACAATTACACACTTAAATATTAATACTGTAAGTACCCATACAATCATCAGCAACCACTAAGCTTTCATATTTACATAGGTTTTGGATTCATCAGTATCCATTGTGGCTCATTTTCAGCAGATTTCATGTTAAGCCAAAATATATTTCCCTACAAGAATGTAATAGCATGATATTTCTTAAATATCTATTGGAGTTTTTCTTAATTCAAGAATTTAACTTATGAAATACATGTTCATGGGACCTTTCTATAAATCGTTTGAAATACATGAAAATTGACTCGCCTACAGTAATTAAAATGATTCAAAAATACTTATGTACCCGCACATCCCATTATGTACTTACACATCAGTATTAAAAATTTCTTTGACAGAACTTATCCAATTTAGTGTTCAAGACTTCTAAAATTAATGCAACCACACTACAGCTGATTGAAAGTAAGTTATAACATCTTGACTACAAGGGTAATCTGAAAATCCATGTACTTGTAATAAAGAGTACAACAGCAGATAGTTCCTAAATCAGTCTGTACAGAATACTAATTAGATTGAGTTCATACCTAGAACTGGATTAATACATGAGTAGTCTTAAATCAATGTACTTTAAAAGTATAACATTGGACACTACACAGAATACTAACTAGAATAAATTCATACCTTGGACAACAGGCTGGACACTCTGCATCAGAAGATTGACCGTCTCCAGGAGGTTACTTATCTGGGTCACCAGGCCACGACATCGCTTGTAACTCAAGCTGTAGAAGGAGGCGGGGATAGACTGGAAGCCCTCCCTAACACTCATGTCAATCTCCACCTAAAGAAACACATCACTCTAATTAATAACAGCATTATTCAAATCTTGTACGGTACTGTTATGAATTTTCTTATATTTCACATTTTACAATGAAATAAAGTTAGAAGATATTGAAACTTACTTGAACCTCCTGACATTTTTCAAGCAAATCTCTTGCAGAGCTTATGATAATTTCAACACTTCTGGGCACTTCTCCTAGATTCTAAAAGCAAAAAAGTGCCATGTCCAATCAGTTAATAGAATATTTTTTGAATAATTTTCATATCTTATTATGTTCATCAGATAAGTTTGATTGAATACAATATAATATATTCTAAATTTTTTTAAACAAAGAAGAATACGTCAAGTCTGGCATTGGCTTACAATTTTTGCTGCTGAGACGTCCCCCAGTTGCTGAGCCTTGGCTTCAAGTTCCTCCAGAGAAGAAATGGCACCTTGTAAGCTCTTATCTACAAGTTCATCACATCCAACTAGGAAAGACTGACACACTTCTGCACTTAACTGAAAAAAGGGGGAAAATGGATAAATAGCTAAACCTTGAAATCAAGACATGCTTGTTAAAACAAGTTATTTAACTCAGTAATGTTGAACTTTTGTCCAAATAATTATCATTATCAGACATTTGATTTTAAAGGAAAAAGGTGGGTGATTCGTAATGTGATTTGCAGTTGCAAATCGTGTTGCCACTCATTCTTTATATGGAAACTTATATAAACCTATTCATACACGATACAATTTAGTTTACTGTAGAAATAAATGGTTCAATAATAGAAAACAATTTCAAGCATCAGTATATTGCTTGAGTACGGTACCTTGTCTATTGTTGATGAATCGTCCATTTGGAACATCTCTAGACTGACCATTCTCGTGTCTGTAGCCAGGGCTAACTCCCCAGTGATCCGACATACACTCATTACATTGTCTATAATATTAGAACTTGACTCCTGGATCAGGCTCTCGATCTCACCTTCACAGCCCTGAAAATTTTAAATCCAGCCTATTAATCACCTTTCAAATATGTTAATACAGATGTATTATTGTACTGGGAAATACATCTCTACAATGCTACATGTATTTACATATTGTTCTCTGACAAATTTATTATTTCTGATATGTCTCTCATTACAACTGAACAAATTAATAGATATCAAAAGAACTAAATTATTTTACCTGGAAGAAGAGAACGACTTGATTTCCAATGGCCTTGACCTGGTCCCTTAGTTTATGGGTAAGTTCGTGTATGATGGCTGATTGGAGTTGTTCCCTCATATACATGGAGGACCAGACAGCAGAACAGGCAGTCAGACACTGGAGGTTTGACACCAGCTCAAGTCCTTCTGTTGGAATCACATCATCTGGCTGACCATCTGATAAAACAAATTAAGCTTAACTTTTAGTTTCACAATTTGCATTAAAAATAATACACAAGTAAATCTTGAAACAACCAGTTCTCGCATTTTATTTTGTTTTTCCTCTTTTCAACAATTATGCTTAATTCTGTGATGGCCAATTCAGTTGTTATTTGACCACAGAAATTGACCATTAACCCCTAAGAAATCCAAGTCCAGAATGACAGTCTATCTAGATAATGACAAGTATTGGTTTGCCTTGGTATTATTAATGGTGCAATTTGATTTGTGGTAAGCTTGATTTTGTTGTTTTGTTCAATGTACCAATGCATTAATATTTGAATCTAACTATATGTGAAAGAAATATCAATAAAATATCAGGTAAAATAGAATCTAGTGCTACCTGAAATGCTGTCATTGTGAACACTGCTGTGGTAGTCTTTGATCCTGAGGACAGCGCTCTTGATCTTGCTACAGGAACTGGTGATTTTATCTGCTACACTCTCTTCCATATGCAGGGCTGAAAAAATAGTCAATCAAACATATATAAATTGTGAAAGATTTCAAAAGTTAATATTAAGAAAATAAAGCAAACATTTCCTTCACCTAGAATTGAAAAAAAAAAGCCAAAGTAATTTAATCAAATTTTTAAAGTAACAATCTTACTGTGGAAGTTGTCCATAATTGCGAGAGCATGCGATTTGTACACATTGAGTACAGATTCTGTTTGGCTGTGGTGGGGACAAAGACAGTCTGGCATACTGCTCACCGAAGCTATGTAAACAAAAAGAATACATCCCTTTCAGAACACTATAGACAGATTCTATGCAAAAGTAAAATCAAAGAGAAAACCCATTAAACTTGAAAATAAAATGTTCTTTCAAGGTTCCTGTGTTAGAAAATTCAGTTTGAATTCAAAGAACAAAGACAAAAGCAAGATTTTCTCTGAGATTTACCTTTCATGAGGCTGGCATTGAAACTTGACACACTAGCTCTGTAAGGCGATGTTACAGAAGATCTACGATGAAGTCGACTAGAAAAAATAAAAAGAATATTTAAATATTATATGAACATTCAGAATTTGGAGAAAATGTCTTTTAAATAATTCATAATATAGTTTTCAAAGTTTGAGATATAATATGTTGTTATTATTAGGATATGATTTATTAACAGTGCAAATGCATGTTATATGTACACATTACAAACATGTTCTTCATGGTTACCTCTTTGGAGATCTGCCTGGAGTATTAGATAGATCCTGTTCCCATTTATCACTAGGATCATTGAATAACTCGTCATCAGCAGAACTATCAGCATCATTCTACCAGACACAACAAAATTTTATAAATTTACAACTGAAGGGCAACTTTTTAAAATTCATTATCATGACAAAGAAAAAATGAGTTATCTCCCTTTTGAGAGAGTATTTTTTCACAAGAAATAGTAACCTGGTATAGGTCTCTCATCTGCATCAATTTGTCCTCAAACTTGACAATGGACCAGAAGGTGCAGACTCCAAGCTTTGTGTTGGTCACTTTTATCTTGGTTTTCATTTTATCATCCTCCAGATAATCAAACCTACAGAATGTCTGGATAGAAAAAGAGAAAAATAAATTCAAAATTTGGATTGAAACTCAAATTACTGGTACTTTATATAGATTATCTTTCTTAGTTTAATTAGGAAAATTTCTGAAAAGAAACAAGGGTACTAACTGTGTGTTTCTTAAGCAGCTGACTAATTTTGTTGGCCTCTCTAAGCAGTAGTGCTACTTTATACAGATCAGTTTTTCCTGACTCAAGGAAGCCATTACGACGTGTTATGGACATCATTTCCGATCGACGTTGTTTCACTTCTTCAATCCTCTGGGCCGCTTTCTGTTTCTCAGACTCTAAAAATTCCAGAAGCCTGGAACCTCTGGCTGAATCTGGTTGACTTGCAACCTGAATTATCAGAATAATAATACATTCTACAAATGTTAGAAAATTGGAACATACATGTAGCAATACATTCTGAAGGAAACAAAAATTTAAAACTGCTTACTTTTTCAGCGGCTTTGGCCTCCAGCTGCTGTCTCTTTCTACCAGCAAGAACTTCTTGTTCTAAGAGCTAAAAAAAATTATCAAAAGCCTTTAACTATTTTTTCTGTCAAACATTTTTCATTCATAATACAAACATTTTTATTTCAATATGTGTAAATAGAATTGTTTTACTTGATTTAAATACCCCAGTAGTTTTAGCTTTTATCAATTATGTACATCAAAGGAGTCTATTTCAGGACTATTTATAAAACTACGGACAAGTCAAACACCATACTGGACTTGTTTAGCTATAACTCACCATTTTTTGTTTCTGCAGTTTCTGTATGAACTCCTGAGCCTCCTGTCGCGACTGCTCCAGCTCTATCAGTTTGTCCTCATAACCAGTTTTCCTGGAGTTCCATTCCATCTCAGCCTCTCGCTTTGCTTTCTCCAGTTCCAGGAACATCTCCTCCTGTGCTTGTTTTCTTGCCTCCTCAAGCTCTGCCTGCAACCTAAACACAGAGAATTTCACTTTTAAAGTAACTCTCACCACTTGATGATCATAAAAGGCACAAATATAAACAAAGCAGAGCACATGAAAACACAAAGTTTCATGATTAACTTTCACTTTACAGGTTTAATAGTTTATCGATTGGTGTACGTTAGCATGTTTTAAAGTCCTTTTGATCAAAGTCCTTTCGTTTCTGATTGTTCATTCTTTGTATTGCCATATGTATGATACTCATGTACACAAATGATATTCAAACTTTCTGTAAACTTGCCTTGCTTCTTGCACTCTCTGAACTTCTTGCTTAGCAAACTCAAAGTCCTTCATTTCCTGCTGGGCTGGTGTCGTCTGCTTGTTGCTTACTTCTATAGGATGGTTAAATCTGTCAATCAAAATCAACCAATCCAAATTAAGACAACGCTGTTATACACTGAAATTGCTTAATAGTTAGACATTATTCAAGGATTTTTTCACTGGAATTTAAAACACTTAAATAACAGTGTTTGCTGAATACCCAAATTTTACAAAAAAACAAGGCCTTACAAGGTTTTTTTACCTGAAATAATGGTCTCCACCCAAGATGACTCTGTCACCCTAAAAATAATACCAACCATTATGATTTGTTGACTATCATTACAAACTTTATGAAATTCAAAGAAAACACCTTTTTTTCGTAAAGTTCTAAAATCCCAAATGGTTGAGAAGAAATTCAAAGTGTTAGCAATGTCTTCTTTTCCATACGTACATGTACATCCATATTCTTGTTTTTTAGGAAATCAACTTACATGGTGAAGAATTGTTGGTTCTGAGACCAGATTTCCATTGACGTAAGTTGGGGAGTCATCAATTGGAGTGATGCTTACAACACATTCTTCATTGTTTATGATACTGCAATAACAAAGAAAGACATTATAAATACCCAATACCCAATTTTCTGCCTTGTCTGATGGTCAGGTAGATTAAATCAGCAATCTATTGAAACAATGTGTAAGACAATAAAAAAAACCTGCTTATAGGCAGCAGTAAATATAACTTGGTACTCTTTAAATTCTTTAGAAATTAGTTTGATGTTCAATGTACATGTATGTGGGATTGTGTTTTGTCCTGAGAGCGTCACAACAGCATCAATAGAGTAAGGACAATTTTTGGCAAAATGTTTGTACCAAGAATGTGAAAGACTTTTTGAATTATGAATATTTTCATTGTATTATCATGATTATGTAATAAATATTTCCCTTTAAACCATCTTCCAAATAAAATATTCCCATAAGTTATGAACATCTCTCATATTGCACCTCTGCAAATTTGCAGTTTCAACTTCACAAAAGGTCAAGGTCTTTAAATCCAGACAATTTAATCACAACAATCACTTATCCAATTTCCCTTTGTCTCAAAATTAAATGACCAAATTACTTAATCTTTTTAAAATTCTTCACAGTCTAATTCTTTTTTTAAATGGTATAAGAAACAGGTTGAAGGCACATGTATCTTTCAAAACTGAGAGGTTCAACTGCTGTTTTTTTTTTTATGATTCCTGATTAAATTAGCTGGTGGTTAAAGTACAAAATGTAGAGTGCTTGAAATTCATAATTAAAGGTAAAAATTTATTAACCCTATAAAATTGCAAGAAGCAAAATATGGCTATAATTTTTCTGAGAGTTGTGACAAAATGAAATTAAAACAGAAGTTTAATGCTTCCAATTTTACATTTTTGCAGTTTGATTCAAAATGGAGGGGTCACAGAATTTTGAATTTGCATAAAACAGGAATCTACAGTACACATTGCAGCTGTAAATTTATCAATCAGCAAATGGTGACAGCTGTTTATTATGAAAAAGTTGCTACAAACTGCAATCATTCAGTCACAAGGTCTTGATATACTTGGTACACTATACAAGATACTGTACTAACCAGTGATTGTCGGCTATCAGCGCCCCATTGAGCTGTATCTCGTGCTTGGAGCTGGGACACATCCTGCCCACCCTGGTCTGTCCTTCCTTGATGACGTACAGTAACATCTCGGACAGCTGGGGGTCCTCATTCAGATTCACAAGGTTAGGCAGCTTGTTGTCCACCTTGAAGGTGATGCCAGCTTTCTGTAGAATGATAGAAATAAAATAACAAGAGGTTAACTAATACTGTAGATCTGCTTTTTGTCTTCTTTTTCACATGCTGCAAAATTTGTGAAATGTGAGTAAACCTGTAAAAAAAAATCTTGATTGATTATTACTTGTTATATACTACCATAAAAAGATGGAAAAGAATAATGGATAAACAGTAGGCAAACAGAAATAAACAATCACGTAAACCGCTCTTTTAAAATCCTTACCATGTTCCAATGCAATAAGTTGGTGATATTGTTAAAACAAAAACGAACCTCTAATTGCTTGGCCTCCTCTACTTTTCTCTCCTCAGAAAGCCTCAGTTTCTCTAACCAGGATCTGCAATTTAAAAGACCAAGATTTTCAAATATCCCATATCAAAAGTAACGCAAGTAAAAACACCACTGAATTGACATAGATATACACCATACCTAGTCATTTCTTCCATCTCTTTCTCCCTGACCGCAAGTTTTTCCTTCAGGGCTGTGATTTCCGCTAAACTTGCAGACTGTTGCTCCTCATTCATGACTCCGCTCTGACTCCTCAGTCGATCAATTTCCGCCTTCAATTCTTCAAACACCCAAGAAAATTCATTTTGTTATTTACCAGTAGGCCTATTTCAATTTCATACTCTTAAACATGAAAATACACTGTCTTTACCTCTGATCATTCTAGCCTTGGGATCTTCATTCACACGTGCCAAATTCACAATTGCTCGAGCTTGTTTAGCATATGTGAGAAAAATTAAGGAACAATACAAACATTCTTATTAATCATCTTCATTTTCCTTTTAAAAATACAGGCATGATCTTTAATAAAATCTTTTTTTTTTTGAAAATACATGCGAGATCATTTTTCTATTGAGGATTATCCTTGGAAACCAATGGTTGGTCTTGTTTTTATTCTTGAGATAAGAGAGGCAACATCCACCAAGGATCTCCAAGACGATGGAGGGAATTCTCTTTTTAAGATGCTGTTTTTGAATTGCACAGAAGCATGCATTTACACGTCATATTAATCAATGAAAGGATATCTTAGAGTACTGAGGGTCTCCTCTATGTGGTGATGGGAGGGGCTGATTGTGGCAATCATTGCTGTCTTGGAGTTTCCTCCCAAACTTTCCTTCAAAAGCCTAAAAACAAACAATCCATTTAAAAAACTCTAAATACAGTAAAACACGGTTAAAGCGAACACGCTTATAATGAATTGACGCTTACATTTTCATTCCCTGACACTTTATTACATGTTGTAAACGGACATAACGAATTACGCTTATAATGAAGCACTTCGTTATACATGTTTTACTGTACATTGTCGGAATAAAAAAACTTTACAACTATATCATAGCGTACTATGGAAAAACTTCATAGTCAGTCCATGGTGTTGGCAAAATTAACAGTTTACATTGATATATGCACAGTACACACTCACCAGGTGAGAACTGAATCACGGTATGGGATAAACGACTTCTTTTTCTTGGCTCCCATGATGGACTGCTCGGAGAGGGAGGAAATGACCTTCCCCAGGGTCAACAGGGATTTGTTTATGTTAGCACCTTCCTGCACATAAAACAAATTCTTCATGTAGACATCAATCACATATCAACTATGGAAAATATTTGGTGAATCTAGCAAGAAAACTTCCCCCTCCATTTACCAGTACAATTTTGATTAAAGAGCAACTTTCCTAAATTTCTTACTTTTAATGAAGATTTTATTCAAGGTGTACAACTCTCAGTTATCTATACATTTTAGATAGGTGACTGCCTCCTTACCCTTAGCCTCTCCCCTGAGGTCTGGGCCTGGGACTGCCTCTCACTCCCGGCCAGATCAACCAGGTTAATCTTACTGGTGATGGAATGGTCGTGTTGGATGCCCTCAATCTCCTCTGTCTGTCAACATACAAAGTTATGAATAAAAAATGCTCATATGGAGAATGTCCAAAGTAGATTTATCAATCAAATGATATCCAAAGGGATTCAATCTTTATAGATAAGACCCCTATAAAATATTCTCCATTTTTTTTTAATAGGAAGCAGGCTATTCATATGTACCATAAATGTTTTTCTGCATTTAGTCAGAATTAAGTGTGGTTCTACATGTTTGTAAAATGCAATGTATCTCTTATTAAACATAGCTACTACAGGTGCTTTAAATGAATCGTAAGCAAATCTCTAAACTCTGATTAACAAAAAGTTCCTATAACATGTATCATAGTTTTTAATACAGTTTGCAGTTGCAAGTCCAGGTACATGTAAAATTGTAAATATACTTTTTGTTATTAAAATAGGAATAGGTTTTAGAGTTTCAATCGCAAAGAATGAATTCTTGCATGCTGAACATCATATCTTTTATTCAAATCAATATAATTAATTAATCTTTTTTCTCAATAATAAAGAAAAATGATTGAAATAAAGATATACTGGTATTCATTAAAAATCAAAAGTGCACAAAAAACTAAGTCTGCAAATACGAAAACATGATCTATGATAGAATCAAAACATGATGAAATGAACATGAACTAAGCTTCAAATAGCAAACAAATCAATGTTTGAGCATACCAAATACATCATCTAATACTCAAGCTGTTACAGAAGATAAGATCAAACAGATCAATTCAAACTTCACCCTACCTCTGTCTCGCACATAAGGTCCTGGTCAACAAAAAGAGTTACTTTAAATCTGATCTATTCTTTGATTATTCCGTCACAATTATTTTTTTCAAAACACTACAAAAACACATTTGCATGCAGGATTTTAGCATCAAATAACAAAATTTATGAGATAAGGGCAAAATACACAGGGATAACATGCCTGTTTAGCATGGCAATATTACCCACAATTCATGCATAAATTTGATACAACTGTAGCATCACCTACCCTGGTCTGTGTAAGAACTAATGTGAAGACGGAGTGAGATCTACTGCTCTTGTCGTTCATCCCTGTAGCTGCTGTTGCTCGGTTCTTGTTTCCAAGAGTTATCCAACCCTGATAAAAAAATCAAATTAGGTGTTTAATGAAAGAAAAAAAATCAAAATTTACCTGTAAGACTTGGTTTTCGTTAACTCACAATTCAGGAAATGAAAAGACACAATAGAAATTGAAAATGAACACTTTTCTTGAAAATTTTTACAAGAATTTAGATAATCTCAAAATAAGGTGTCTGGTGACCAAAAAACTAATAAATAGTTACCTCTACATCTTCAAAGGAGTTGACAACATAAGTAGAGAGTCCTTCAACATAGGGTCCCAAGACAGGGTGTTCTCGTACTTTTAGCTGAAAACAGACAAATCTTCAATAACCAAACAATTAACATGCTCTGTAGGTATTTTTTAGTGGTTTTTAAAATATCATGGACAGTTATAGATGGAAAAAGTTCCAAAAGGAGATTGTCAGGAAAATCATATTTAAAGAATTACCGGTATTAATTATAGAAATAATTCCCCCAAAATCTAAAATAATAAAACAAGATATCATTGACATCGCCTTGTCTCAGAAATCAGAACAGCTGATGCCAGCATCTGACTCAGGTGAGCTAAAATTGTTATTTGCTTGTTTATTGAGGGATTGGAGAATAGTAAAGAGAGAGTTATCCAAAATAACTGACCGTAGGTTTCTTTCCTCCTTTTTCCTTGGAGGAGGCCAACAGATCGTGAATCTTCTCATTGTAGATCTCAAAGAAGGAAATCTCAACATTGATCTTCACCTGTCCAAAAGTATGGATAAAATATACTCAGATATTGGGTTAACTTCTAAAACAGGTATGATAGTCAGATTTTGAAAATAAAAAATTCATATGCAATTTAAGCCCAGCAAGTTGTAAATTTGAGGTTTTAATTTTATCTGTATCTTGCAATACTTTTTCAACTTTTCATTTTTGGGCCATTTTATGTGAAAAAAAAAAATAAAACTACCAAATTATGGTGTAGTACATGTACATACTAATTGAGATTTGTTTGCAACAAGTTTTTACATATCAACTCTGATCAATAGCAGAAAACCCCAATCCACTTGTAACATCAGATTAAGGTACATGTAATGGTTCAATACAATCCAAATAAAGGACTGTGATGTCATCGCCAACTTGACCTCTTCACCACATTTAATTACTACATTTAATTACCATACTAACATGCCAGAAAGTTTGGCCATGCAGCAATATCTTACAAAGTTGCTATTTCTGGTGTGTTATTTCAATGTCTTATTAAAGTGTTAACTCTACTTTTTATAATGAGATTTATTAAAAGGGCCTTGACAGTGATTTCGGTATTTTCATCAAAACTTTCTCACAACACGATCCAAAACTACCGGTAATGCTGCCAAATCTTCTTTTTGAAATAAATCTTTTATCATTTACCTTTGAGATCATAATCAAATAAGGCATTCTTGTACCATGTTTTTTAAATACACCAGTATATATACCAGTAAATGAAATGAGTGATGAAAAAAGAGAATGTAAATGATTACAGTAGTTGAGCTCTATGGCCAATTTAAAATCAAAATATTATGGCCTATAATTGACAATTTGATGATTGTTCACACTGTCCCTTAATATCTACAACACTCTTTTAAATTTGTTTTTGAAAATATCTGTGCATTAAATTTTTCACTCTATAATTCATTTGTTATCTTTATATCAATCGTCTGAAGCTTTTAAAATTTCTTTATTCATATAGACCTGATCAAATTTTGAATTCATTGATCTGACTTCATATCCCACTGTGAACAAAGGGATTTATCAATGGGAATTTATCACTGACGCTTTGACAATATGTAATCAAAATTTACCGACACACTGGATATCAGTAGGTGAATTGGTCAGTATTAAATTCCATGAAATGTTCTGTTTGATCAGCCATTTTAAGTCCTTATCTCGTGTGAGGATCTGTAGAGTTCTGTATTGAGAGTTCTGACAATAACCTCTCTAGTATATTGTTTCCTGTATAGTCGAGCCTATTATGACCCTTGCTTTTGTCCCCAGACAACAAAGTCATCATTTCATTTCGTTTCGAACACTTTCAATTCATAAACTCTTATATGTCATTCAATACAATTCAATTATTGAAAAGTGCTCCACTCTGATGGAATCAAGATATTTTTAAAGGTCCAGGACAATATGGAAAAATGAAAATTCTTTGGTAATCTTTGCGCACACAATTGATATTAAGCATTACACACATACACACTTTTGAGGGAGAAAAAATCCAAAGTTCCTCAATTATGAAGCATCAAAATCAGTCCCTGTTCACCAATTTGGATACCCCCAACCCCCCAACCCCGTTGTTTTCTTAAATTTCTTACAGCAGATCATGCTAGAGAAAATACAAGTACTAATTTAAGACTGAAAGTGGGAAATTCAAATATCAGACTAAAAAGATGCAAATTGCTTCATATCAAAGCATACAGTTGATTTGCTTCTGCTATTTACTTTGGACTGAAAACCTGACTTATCATGCATTCACTCTCCACAAAATTGAGGTCCTGATAAGCAAGGGGCCACAAAGATAGCCCAACAAATCCAGCTTCGATTATGTACCCATTTAATTCATATTTAATGATATCCTGATAGAGGGTCAATAAAATGAGTGTTCCATTCTGAATATCAGACCAGTGATTGACATGTAGGGTTTCAAATCAACCCTAGACCTTTACGAATGCTTCAGTCAAACCAAAAAAAAAATTTATTATGCAATGGGAATTGACATCCTTTCAAAATTGAATAAAATCAAATTAAAATGAAGAAATGAGAAAAACAGTTTTTCCTTACAACAAATGGGTTTTCCTAAACAGAAAATGCCAATGAATAATGCATGCTATTGAGATTTTGTTCATTTTTTCATTGGAACTGTGTAATGATCATCTTTGCCATAATTCATCTACTAGAATACTGGTATTTGAAATCTGTGTATTTACTCAAATTGAAAAGGAGAGCTCATTTTCTTCCCTTATCTTGTCAAGGAATTTACAATGTAACAAATTTACAGAGCATTACCCGGTATCTAGTTGACAGGAAAAGCCTCGCAAGCAATTATGATGCCAGTATGAACTAGCTATGCTTTTCATTGAATTTCACTCAATATACAAGTCTCAATTCTCAAGTTGATATTGACACAAAACTTGTACTCTCTTTTTTCACGTAATACACTCTTGAGTGAACTTTAGATTAGTTATTGATTAGTGTATTTCTGTTGTGCAATAAGAGTTTTGCTTAATCTACAAAAACAATACAAGTTAAATGGCCAAAACCAGACTTCATTGTTTAAAGTTACGTTGCCTTTTTTCTGTTAATCAATGCATTGATTGCAATCTTTATCTTTGTGTGTTAAAAATCATATGTTGTGCATTTAGAATGTTTCAATAACAAGGCCTTATAAGCATGAGCAGAGTTGTAACTGTTAAATATAATCAGATTCTTGTTTAAGAAAAAACTACTTCTAGAAAATGCCACTCTTTGGAGACAGCATATATGTTCCCTTTGCTCTCTGAATTTTGTGTTTGTGGGAGAGACAGAATATAAATGATCATTTGGCATTGTCATCCATTCAACATGTTCATATACAAAGTTTGTACACACACTTGTAGACCAGTCTGAATAACAGCTGATCAAGTGTTCAAAGAGACTAAGAAAATAATACTTTATCTCATAAGTTTATGTATCCCTAATTGATTAAACACAAGCATTCTAAACCCTTTAATTAAAAATTCTGTACCAAAAATCCTACCCTGGTACTTAAAATTCCATTAAGAAATGGATAAGAACAAATGACAACAACAGAAAAGAGTAGCACGCACATGTATTAAGCATGGTTAGAGGTGTTAAAATTAAAGGTAAAATACAAAGCCAAAAATATTTAGCAGTAAATATTAAAAAGACTCCATTCTCTTTCAGACAACTAAAATATCTAGCCCATTTAATTTACTGTTGCTTGCCCTTCTCTGATATCATAATTACACAATGGTAAAAGTTACTGGTTTCTTTTTTCATCAAACTGTTAATTCGTTTGTTAATTAATGTCATCAGTGCAGAAAGGACTTTAGTAATTTCAGAAGTCCAAGCAAGGTAGAAAACCAAGATGTTTAAGCATTCCCTATGAATTGCTATAATATGTTTCTTTAGAAAAAAGTACTGGTAAGGACTAAAGCTCAATCTAGAAATACAATGAACCACGTTTGACTGACCATTTCAGAGTCCCTTGTGACCTCTTGGTCGTGGTAGGCCCTGGAAAATAACTCCTCACAGAACCGCGGAATGATCCCGACCTCACTCCCGTGTCCCATGATGCTGGAAAATCATAAAGTGAAAATCAAGGTCACATCATATTGTTTAAATTTGTAATTTAATTCAGTTTACTGACCAGCTTGTCTGAGTCATATAGATCTTCCACAATGCCATGGTTTTCATATCAAAAAAAGTATACTGAATTTTTCATCCATCACCCATAGACATGATTAAATTCTTAACTGTCTTAGATATTCAAAAAGGTCTTCGATATTCATATACATGTTCATTGATTTTCAGGTACAGACATTAATCAGCAACATAGTGTTGTTCATATTATGCAATGCTTATCAAATGATAAGTCTGATATTGTCAACAGATATTGCACCAAACCATCAACCAAATTCTAAATAATTAATCTCTTTCCTATATAAAGGATCATTATTGTGACAAAACTCTACGGCCATGAAGAATACAGTAATGATTAAAAATTGGAACAAACCTGTGACTTTGGGACCTCATAGACTAATAAGTAATTTTCATTCTGCAAATTGGAAACAAACCTGTAACTTTTGCCACTGCCCGTTTGGCCGTACGCAAACAAACACGTGTTGTAGCCCTCAAAGGCCTTGACCAGTAGGGGCTGTGCCAACTGTCTGTACACCTGTTCCTGACCGGCAAAGTCGCGGTGGGTACTGTCGAACGACCAGAAGGAGAAGTCAAAGTTGAAGCGGTAGTGGTGACCGCTGTCCATGGACCGCACCACCGTCTCGTTACCGTCCATGGATACCACACAGCGAACATTGGCATCACTCAGTTCTCTACAACATCAAGGCCAATCATTCTTAATGGCCTTCATGCAACATTGTCAGGTTTTGAACAAGTTTGGTAGAATTATAAACATAGCATATTTATATGTAATTTTTAACCATATTTTAAATTATTAATAGTAACTAATTACACATTGACCTTGACTAAATATCTTTGTCATTTATAGATAATATTATGAATATTTAGAAGTACATAAAAATTGAACAACTCCCCTCCCCCCTTCCAAAATTACACCTATGCATTTCTCAGCCATAGAATGTAAAAGTGTTCAGTAAATTTAACATGACATAAAATCTTATCTGCTAATGGTGAATCAGTTCTGAACATGAAACATAAAGGTTTGCTGCCATAAATTTATATTTATTGATACATTTTTGAATAAATTTTTGCACAGGTAAGAAAGTGGAAGTAAATATTAAGACATGTATGACTAAATGTAAATTCTGTCTGTTCAAAGGAGTCTCTAGTTTGCTATTGGTTTTAGTCCAAAGGATTAACTTATCAAAGAATGATGTCTGAAGATTAAGAGATTAATCTACTGCAGATTGTTGATTTAATCTTGTATGTTATTTTAAATGTACTATGTTAACTACAAAATCTATATATTTCATGGAGTTATGGCTTAGGTCTCCTAACGGTCAGATATACAATCTGCTAAACAAACGCCTTGTCAGCTGATATATTTATGAAAACAATGTGATATTTGTCTAAGCTAGCATGCAACACTAAAAACTGTTTTTAAAAACAATGAAATTGATATCTATATTTTGGATTTATCCAAACAAAGTTGAATGAAGATAAAAATAACATTTTTCCCCATAGTCAGACAAATTGCAATTCTAATAGTATGGGTTGTTTAGAAATACCTGGATTAGTGTACCAAGTTATAAGATTGATCTGACTCTATTAGTCTATACCTTGTACTGTACGGTCGAACTCGCACTGCTACCATCACACTGGAGCTATCCTCCTCATACACAGTGCTTTCTTTATCGAGCATCATCTCGTACCGCGGCAGGTCCATCTGAACTGTGGAATAACATTCTGGCGTAGCGAGTAATTTATCGTCCAGGGTGTATCTCCTAGCTGGGGTCCTCATGTTAGAGTTATAAAGTTGGTCGGGGCTGGACATTGTCATATCTATATGACTCTCCAACGTCGCTCGACGCCCATCTTTCAATGGTGTAAGAAAATTTTCTTTATTATCTACATTCCATGAGAGGGGGGACTTAGATCTAGGGGTATTTCCCCCACTGGGGGACCTAAACACAGGGAGGCGGCTGGGCTGTCTAGGGGTGGGGATTTTTTCACGTAACACCGACTCCTCCTCAGAAGTTGATGATATTGAGGTGCTATTGTCCTCATTAACAGAAAGACTAATGGACAGACTGAGCGGGTCATGCTTGAGTCTAGCGACACTCTGAGTCCCCCCGATTGACGTTTCGACCGTTTCCCGATTGAAGGTGACAGACCTGGTCACAGATGGAGATTTATCCCGCGGTGTACCCCCAGGAACCACCGGTAAAACACGTTTTCCTTTCATGGATTTACTTCTTTGAGCACCCACCGGTGTTGCAGACATAATTTCAAACTTGACTTATCCTTGGTCTAATGTTACAGCGTGTTGTCAATTTCAACATAGCACGCACCTGCTAATATTCCTTAGAAGAATATATTATCAAAATTCAAATCGTTTCTCAGAAACATAATCACGGAGACCTCTTCTGATAACACTTTTACTTTGCAACTTACTGCCCGAAATACACATTACACTTCGTTTCCCACCTCTTTCATGTTTACATTCATATTTGAAATGGCCTCCTTGCGCAAAGTGTATTGGTGTTACAAGAATTTTGATTGGTCCGATTTCAAAACTATGATCATGCGTTTTCGTCGGCGGATTTAAATGTGGTTGGATAGAAATAATGCAAGCCGTGATATCTTAAGTTAATTAGATTTGGGGGATGATACTCATAGTATTGCAATATTTCAACATTAGTTAAAAAACCCCAGTCATTACCAATTTTATACTAAAATGAAACAATAACCCCCCCCCCCAACAAAAACAGAAAACAAAAACATCGTACCTCCCGTGTTTGCTCTTGGTCGTAATCTCCTCGGCGTGGCTGGATAAACAAATTCAAAGTGTCCTGTCTTCATCATTAGGGCATATCACTGAAACTAAGTGGTCAATAAAAAATCCCAAGTTGGATATTTACGTGACATGCAGCTTCCTGTAGATGTCTATAAATGAAACGCTACATGCACTCCTCTTTCGACTTTGAAAACAATGACAATTATCCTCTACAATGGTCGCGTACTTACATGTATATACACAGTGCGATATATATACTGACAATACATATTTATTACTCAGTGTGATGCCAATTTCCTTTTGAGTAGCGATTATCTCCCTTTGTCACGTGTCAGCGATTTGTGTGGAGTAATCGTGTGTTCTCAACACCTTGGGGCGGGCGGGTGTGATGGAGAGCGATAAGAGCAGACATTTCTTTGTTATCGGCTCATTCCAACACATGCTGACCACCAATTACACCAATAGGAACAACGAGACGTCCCAAAGGCGCACATTAACACCGTGTTTCTATTAATTTAGATTTGGACATCGCTGCAGACGAAGAGAGCGGGAACTCTTCAATGTCGATTCATCAGATGTTTCAATTACATTTACTCCTAATAGTTTCGGCAGGGACGTATTTAATAGTATACTAGTATATACGTCCCTGGTTTCGGACATCGTTGCAGACAATCAAAAAGAGCGGATATGTACTTAATTCTTTACAAGTCTCTATTTCAAACATATTGAACTTAAAACAGAAAAAAAGTTTTTTTCAGTGAAATTAGCAAAATTTGAATCTTGGGCCCTTTTTTGCGAAAAAAATAACATCATTGGCATAATGAACTAATTAGAATATTTAAAGAAACAAATGATAAACCAAACTTATCAGCAACATTGTATTCCATGTATTTTTTAATACGCGGGCTAAATCAGTCAAAAAAGATATATAAATGTATCAAAATAACACATAAAAGTTTATTCTAATAAATGAACCGTTTTAAATACATCTTAATGCGTAAATTCTTATTTTCAAAGTACATCTATAAAACACGTACAGTGATGCTTGTAAGATTTCTTATATTATATTTACTTTATTTTCTGTATACAAATGGGGAGAGGGTGGGTGACAGAAAATATTAATTTTTCTCAAAGATTCTATTACATATCCATCTTTTTTCGATCTTATATACATACTTTTAATATAGAATAAAGAATGAAAAAAACATTCAGGTTTTAATGTTTAAAGCAGTATTATCATTTCCATTGGAATTCTTTTTTAATCGTTTTAATACATAAGAATAATATTGAAGGATGAGAGATGGAATTGCGATGGAAGGGGGCTAACTCTTTCTTAATGAATTTTACTCTGGATCTTGAATAAAGAACATATCTTATATATGCAATTGCCAATATATTCTAATCATAACATCATTACTATGATATCTAACTGCGATAGCTTAAAACAAAAAAACAAAAAAACAAAAAAACAGAGAGAGAGAGAGAGAGAGAGAGAGAGAGAGAGAGAGGGAGAGAGGGAGAGAGAGAGGGAGAGAGAGAGAGAGAGAGAGAAAGCATTGCGGACGGTGAAAGGGAGCTAACTTTTCTTATATGCGACAAAATTTTGTGTGCACAATATATTCAACTAATGTGGATTGTCTTGTATATGACAAAGTTAAACAATATGTAGTTATAGCTGGCGTCAATAGTTAAGGAAATACTAGAAAATCTATTTGTACAAGAGTGCATGGAGAAATATAGTATATAACTCGGCAAAATGTTTTAATTATACAATTTTAAAAACAAACTTCAATTAAGAAAAATATTTGTTGATTTTACCTCGAGATTTTCGGATCACATTTACAAAATTACGAACCTGTAACCATCGATTTCCAATGGAAACAGGTAGATGGAATAATATTGACAAAAAAATAAGAAAATCTACAGAAAAACTGAGAGGTGAATTAAACCTGTATGATACATATAAATCCCCCTTTTGTGTATGTGTGTGTGTGTGTGTGGGGGGGGGGGGGTAGAGGGGCCTATCTGTGAAATTCAGAGTTGCATGAGATCAATAAATATTATCAGAAAATAAACTTGAACTTGAAAATGAACTTGAA